>CM050509.1:83334132-83841632 GCA_027563665.1 Antrozous pallidus
AGGTGCAGGGGAACCTCAGATGGCTGCTCTTCAGCCGCCCAGGGCCACCCAAGGCTCAGGTAACCAGGGACAGCCAAGGCTTGTGCTTCCGGCAGTGGCATCAGTAGAGGTGTGATAGGGCGTCACCTTTTCCTGATCACCGGGTTGCCTCCTGCCCTTGATGGCTCCTGGACTGTGAGATGGGGCAGACTGGTGAATTTTCATGCACTGAGCCTCTAGTATATTAAATAAGTTGTCTCTAAACAGAAAATCACATAAAGCAAGAGTATTGTTTTGTGATATTGAACAGTTGATGAAAGTTTTGTGACCAGGAATCTAACCCTATACAGTAGTTTGCCAAGGCACAATAGTTCAGTGTTCACTAATTCAGTGTTTGCAATGACTGTATAGTACATAACTACCATAAATAATGAGAGTCAACTGCATTTTCAAAGGTTATTGGTAAGATCAAAGGAATTCATGTATAAAACACTTAGCACTGTATTAATATTGTGAGTAGTTTTGCAGACTGAGCTGTTTTCACACAGTGCAGAAATCTTTCCGGCTATTGGAAAAGCAGATACCCACTTGAATGCACTAAATGACTCTTTCTTGCCTCAGGAAATATGAGAATGTGGCTCAATAGCACATACATAGAAGTACTAGTAGTATTATACCAAATGGTGACCTACTCAAATAGAAATATTTCAAGTTCACTGCAAAGCCTTTTTCCCTTGTCTGGTCTTGTCCTAAATAACACATGTTGCAAATTCCACTGGCTAGCTTTTCCTTTGGATGCATCTATTTTTATGACTTTAATTTCAGTGGCCCTTTTATATTTTCTAACTTCTCTATAGGCTTGTCTTTATGCCTTAGCAATAGCAGTAATACAGGCTAATTTAACAGTCACTGATGTTTATTCCTAATATCATAATTTAAGATAATGTGCTATTTATCTATCAATTCTTCCAGACTGTAAAAAATACATATTAAATACAAACAGAAAGTCAAAATAACTGATCAAAAGTGATTCTTTTGTATATGTGAGTGACTGTGCAGGCATATGTGCATAAAATTTTTCTAGTGATTTACCTAACTACTATATGGAAATGCCATTTTTTAATTTTTCAAGGGATTAATGTTTGTATATACATGTAACAGACTGCTGCCACATTAATTGTCAAAATTCTGCTTTGGACATTATGTACTTTTGACAGCTGAAAACTCAGAACTTATTTTTGCTATTTTTCTGGTTTCCAGCAGTTTATTTTTCTAACATTCATTAACTGTTTTGTTATATATTTTAATGCCACACTAAGCCTGAAAAAGCATTGCTCTTTGGAAAGGCCACAAAACAATGACTTCAACAACAAAAAGCTAAATGTTCTCCTGTCATCTTATATATTTTAAAAAGCTAAATGTTGCTTATATTTTAGGAAAATAAAAGAAGAAATCACAATTTGAGTCTGAAAATCATGTACTAGTATGCAAGCTTCTGATTTTGTGTCTCACTCCCACCCAAATTCTAAGAACTGCTATTCTATCCCAATCAAAAGACTCTGTGTGTTTTTCTCAAGTGTCTTGAATCTAGCCATGGCAACAAACTGTGAAAATGGAAAAGTTTGATGGTTTTCTTTTTTTTACCCTTCAAACTATAAAAGTTTTAAATCATTAATGCAGATATTGAGGACACATAGTACATTGCACTTCATTTAATTCTATTAAACAGTCCAAGTCTTGGACTAGTTCAATGTTAACTATTATTTTTAAATCATACTTTAGGATGAGTAGCAAAACATGATCTAGTCAACATTAAAATTAAGTCAAATTTATACTCTGTCTCATTCATTTCACTCTGTTTTTTAATTGGCTCTCATCCACTGTCTCTATGCCACACCTATGCCTATTTAGGACTCTCCATTGCCTTTGAAGTTTTACCATATAGATAAAGGACTACCTCCTTTCACACAAAGCAGTGGACTGAATGAAGATGGAGAGATATCTACTCTGCCAATGACATGTTCAAGGACACAATGATAATCTCTCTGAAATATAAGACTTTTGCTCCCAGGTGATCCCACTAAGCTGAAAAAATACATTTCTGAAAATATGGAACACTGAACTCAAGTATATGATTTGTCCTCTACATGATATATTCAAGGATCACATAATTATATTTGAATTTATATTTTATACAGAGCAAAATGAGAAATTAAGGAAGATGTAATTCCTATCATCATAAAGCTAGGTGTATTCAATTTAAAGAAATATTTTTTTTCTGAAGCAATATTCTTTGTATGTTTTGAGTGTTTATACATCCTTTCTTTGTGAAATTTGTGTTAGTAAATGACATTTTTAAATATCATTATTTGGAAAATAAGAAGTTGACAACTCTATATAAAAGATAAACATCTCTGTACCCCTGGTACATGCCAATTGACCATGTGAAAGCACACACACACACACACACACACACACACACACACACATGCATCCACACTCAACTAAAAGAATTAGGCCCATTTAACTGTTTAACCCCATAGAAGCAAAACCACTGCTTAATAGGAAAATCACCTACTTATAAGGTAAACATAATAGTGTTTACATCAGTGTATATATTAGAGGACTAGTGCATGAATTTTTGCATGGGTGGGTTCAGCCAGCCTGGCCAAGGGGAAGGGACATGGACAATTGGCTGACCTGCCTGCTAGTTGAACTCTTGGTTGAGGGGACAATTTGCATATTAGCCTTTTATTATATAGGATATACACTGAGTGGCCATATTATTATGCATTCAGAGATCATAATAATCTGGCCACTCAGTATAGATATACCATGATAACAATAATACAAATAAAACTGAAGTGGCTACATTAAAATCAGTCAAACTAGATTTCAGAGAAAAAGATATTACTAAAGATAAAGGTGGTAATTTCATAATGTTGAAGTCATCAATCCATAAAGAGAACATAAAAATTCTAAACATCTATCTATCTAATAACAGAATACAGAGTTTAGATATAAAATCTCTCTCTCACACATATATAATTGATTTTTTAAAATATTTTAATATGTAATAACCCTAGACCCTCCTCAACCTCCACCCCACTCAACCTAATTTTGACACTCTTTCTCAACTCAGTGAAGAAAGAATCTTTCTTTTTTCAGTAAATGGTGCAGGACTAAGTAGCTATGCATAGCTTAAAAATTAAATATTTATATGGTGCAGACATTATACTCCTAAATTCTTGTTTTTATTTTAATCCTCACCTGAGGATATTTTTTATTGATATTAGAGAGAGAGGAAGGGAGAGAGAAAGGTCAATGTGAGAGAGAAACACCAACCAGTTACTG
The DNA here is from genome assembly GCA_027563665.1 of Antrozous pallidus. Taxonomy (NCBI): domain Eukaryota; kingdom Metazoa; phylum Chordata; class Mammalia; order Chiroptera; family Vespertilionidae; genus Antrozous; species Antrozous pallidus. The sequence continues at coordinate 83,337,466 of CM050509.1, forward strand.
CTCCATACACTCCCCAACTAGGAATGAAATCCCCAACTCAGACATTTGCCTTGACCCGGAATTAAACCGGTAACCTTTCAGTGCATGGGACAACACTGCAAACAACCAAGCATACAGCCTGGGCTCCACTCCTGGGTTTTTATCCAAGAGTAATAAAATCATGTGTTCACATGAAGACTTGTATACAAAAATTCAAATATCTTTATTTGTAACCCCCAAACCAGAAAAAAAAAGAGGTGTGCAGTGAGTGGGTAAACAAACTATGGAACAAACTATGCCTAAGTGACCATGTGGCAGAACAACTGGTTGCTATGAAGCACATTGACCACCAGGGAACAGACACTCAACACAGGAGCTTCTCCCTGGAGGACAGTGTGATCCCAAAGTGGGACCACTGCTCAGCTAGAAGCTGTGCTCATGGCTGGTGAGAGCAATGACAGTGAGAGCTTCTCTGGCCCTTACAGCAGGGGTAAGGAGCGAGCAGTAACAAATGGTAAGGAGTGAGCAGTAAGGAGCAAGTGGTTAGGAGCTGCAAGTGGTTAGCAGTGCTGAGCACCGAGTGCCAAGTGCCAAGCCTGGCTCTGGTTCCTCCCTGGCTACCTGCCTCTTAGGCACTGCTACATTCCTGAGGGGTCCTGGATTGCCAGAAGGTGCAGTCCAGGCGGAAGAACTCCAACTGGTTCACAAATTTCATGCACTGGGCCTCTAGATATATACATGTCAATGCAGGTTACAAAATAGATGAATCTCCAAGTAATTATGATTAGTGGAAAAAGTAAATATTAAATGATTCTACTTATTAAAAACTAGAAAATGCAAAAGATTCTGCAATGGCAGAAAGCAGGTCAGTGGGTGCCTGTGAAGGTTGGGGGTAAGGATTACAAAGGGGTACTAGGAAAATTTGGGGGGAAGTTAGATATATTTTTATGATGATTTTGTGATGGTTTCACCATTGTAAATATATGTTAAGACTGGCAAGTTGTATATTTTAAACATGTAATTTATTGTATGCCAATTTATCTCAATAAAGCTGTTAATTATTTTTAAAAGAGTACAGTCATTATTTTTGTAGTTACAAAGGTATATATTTTTTCTTGTTGATACTTTTACAGATGTCCCCTGTTTTCCCACCCTTTGCCCACCGTCACCAAGCTCCCAGCCCCCAGGCCCCAGTCCCCAGGCCCCTGCCCTCTACATTAATTTATCACAGTTTCTCAGATGGTTCTACTATGTACATACATAAGGTTGAAAAACAGAGATCTATTTAACTCCAAGGTAGAATACAGTTGATTTCTTAGACATCTGCATAAAATATTTCCCATTTTTCTTTTTTAATACAATTATTTAATTAAGAAGATTTATGCTATTTTTTAAAAAATATATTTTATTGATTTTTTATAGAGCAGAAGGGAGAGGGATAAAGTCAGAAACATCAATGAGAGAGAGACATCGTTCAGCTGCCTCTTGCACGCTCCCTACTGGGGATGTGCCCACAGCCAAGGTACATGCCCTTGCCGGAATCGAACCCGGGACCCTTCAGTCCACAGTCCGACGCTCTATCCAATGAGCCAAACCGGTCTTGGCAATGCTATTTTTTTTTGTTTCAGTTAGATAAGGACCTAGTTTGAAAACAGGTACATTTTTAGTAATCTTTAACTCCCAGATCTATTATCTTTGATGTTGCTGTAAACCGTGGAAAATTAAAGGAAGAAACAAGTGTGTGGATAATCTTTCCTTTACCTTTTATTAGGTGATTAGACAGAGTAAATTTTTATGGAAACTGGAGAAGATACTGTAATATTGGGAGTAAAACAATTTCTGTTAAGTTTTCTCCTTCAAACCAGCCACAGACTAATAGAGGCCAGACAGCTAATAAAATATCATGTTTATTTGGGCAAACATATAGTTTATGGTTCAAGTGATGCAGTTTACAATAATCTGATCAAAACATATATTAAAATTGTGAACAAATCTGAATACTCATTATAAAAAAAAATCCAGAGGAAGTCCAAGTGGATGTTTAAAAAAAATAAAGAAATTAGGACTTGTGAAAAAAAATGGTCCTTTACTCTATAAAAAAAGAAGAGATTAGCTGGGCAAGGAGTATGATGTCTACTGATATTTAAAAGAAAGTGAGGAGTATCTTCTATGGTGAGGGCAATACCAATGTTCCTGAAGCAGCAATAAAAAGGTGACTCTAGAGGAAACAATTGTATATTATGATTTTTTGTTTTATAATTGTACTTATACAATGTGACTCACTTCTCCTTATGTTCTTTCCCAAAGTTGTCAAGCCTACCATGCATTCCTCCACATCATAATGGTCACACAATGATATGTCTGAAAGATGTGCTATGACCATGCATTATAGCCCCTTCATAGGAAAATACCATCAGGAAATAGCTCAAGCACCTCTTTGGAAAGACTTACATGTCCCCACTCCCTCATTGGGAATAAGGTCTCAAGTAACTCATACCTTTATATTATCCTACCTGAAACTATTAGTCTACCTGCAACTCTCAACAGATTGTCCTGGTGACTCAAGCTTACCACACAGACTAAAACACTAAACTCTCAGGCACTTTTGTCTTATTTTTTGGTGATAAATTTGACTTTGCAGTCTGTGATATACTTATATAAAAGTAAAACATTCATTTTGCTTTAATTGCCATTATTATATTTGTTCATTCACTAGAGAATTCTAATTCGCCAGACAATTGCCAAAAATTCACTTCTTTTTCTGGAGATTTATTACACAAGCCAGTTTCAAAGAAATCAAGCAAATCTATTTCTTTGGAATCAACAAATGGAATTTATAGAAAATAAGGAGTAATATAGTATTATAATTACAGCTGACCCTTAAACAACATGGGGGTTAAGGGTACAATTGAAAATTTCAAGTATAATTTTTGACTCCCTCAAAACTTAACTATAGTCATCCCTCAGTATCTGAGGAGGATTGGTTTCAGGCCCCCTATGGATACTAAATTCCATAGATGATCAAGTACCTGAATATAAAATGGCATAGAACAATGCGTACAGTCAGCCCTCCTCACCCACAGATTCTCTACTGTGGAACAAAATTAATGTTTTCAATTCATGGTTGGTAGAATCCATGGATATGTAACTCAGAGAGAAATGGGGAGTATACTTATTGAAAAACATCTGAATGTAAGTGGAAATGTGAAATTCAAATGCATTGTTCAAGGGTCAAATGTAGTTAAGTCTCTTGTTTAACCAAGTTTTTAAAATACCATTTATTCATAGAAAATATATAAACATAATAATTTTAATATTTCAAAATATACTTATCACTAAAACTAAGATGAGCATAGTTGTCTATTTTATTTGAGAATGTATCTGAATATCTAAAATATATCATAAATAGCACAAACTGGTCAACATGCTTGTAAACTAAACTCAGACTATTTTATTATTTTGGTATTTCAGATTCTGGATAAATGGAATTTTATTATATTAAGCTTAGAATTAATGGATCTATTATATTTTCTTGAAGCTTAAGAATAGCATTATTCAGGGATTTAGGAAGATTATACACATATAGAGACACATACATATATACATGCATACACAAACATTTTATTTGTACTGTGTAGATTTCATGAAAACAAAAGATTTTAGAATTTCATGCCTTTCATTTCTAAAATGGTCTGAAATGTCCTGTTTCTGTGATTGTCATTCAGCATACATTTATCCTGCATCCAACCCGGAATGTGAGTCTTGAGCGCTCCTGCCAATGTAGTAATATTGCTTGTAATTACTCTCAGCTGGGCTTTCAATTCTTTGCAACAGGAAAGAACATTAACAAGGTCAACTCATTTATCAACAGTGGCAGTGGCATTAGCCTATTATGAGAGTACATGAAAATACAGGCTCTAGAAACCATGGCTTTAAAAATAGGATAAAAATAGAGTGACGTAAGAAAAAATTAAAGTCATAGTTTTTTTTCAATAATTTGAAAATGTTTACGTAAGATGGGAACATATCAGAACATAGAAATAGCCCAGCTGGCATGGCTCGACCTGTGAATCAGGAGGTCACGGTTTGATTCTGGGTCAGGGCACATACCTGGGTTGTGAGCTGGATTCCTAGAGGGGGGCATGCAGAAGAAAGTCAATTAATAATCCTCTCTCATCATTGATGGTTCTCTCTCTCTCTTCCTCCCCTTTCCTTCTGAAATCATTAAAAAATATATTCTAAAAAAACTACAGAAATAGAAATTATTCAAATATATTTTCTAAAACATTGGAAGTATAATGTAATAGTTAAACGCCTGAAGTTTTGTTCAGTTTATTCATCTGTTAAATGAAGAAAGCTTTCCTAATACCAGGTTGTGGTAAGAACTGAATTATTTATCACACATTAAGCAGTTAGCATAGAAACTGGTATATAATCATTGTTCTATGTATCAAAACTATGATAATTTAGAAGGAGGACAGTATTCACACTATAGATTAACTTTTTTCCCACAGATCCAGATATGGTGTCCTGATGTAAAGTTTTATTTACCTAGAAAGTGTTCTAAGCTATATTTTATTGGAATATACTTTTGAGGAAAATGTGAAAGTGGAACCATTCTTCATAGCATCAAATTTATTCATAATTGAAGGTGCCCATATATATACTATTTTCATTGCAAAATGCATTGTTATATTCATTGTGTACCCTGTAGTGCAGTACATTTGTGTTTGTGGGAGGATACATGCAACATTGAAGTCCCTGCACAAGGCAATGGGTTTCCATAAGTTAGTTTTCAGATATTTCTCCCTTTAGAACACATACAATATGAGTTTATATAAGCAAACACTTATGCACCAATATGTGTCTTTAAAGGCAAAAATCATATAACTGGGACTGGAGAAATGTGTCTGATAAAACTCTATAATTGCTCTAATAAGTGATGCCACCATTAGAATTATAAAAGCCATCCTGTTCCCATACACTGAGGCTTAAGAAACATGTACAATTTACTGAGGTAGACTTTGCATCATAAAAATGTGCAAGCTTAACACATTAATTCCATGTTACAACAATAAATGATAAAGCTGTGATTCTTCTTAGGAGCCAGAGGAAGCTAATTCCTTCATTGCATTTGTTTTTGTTTAGATTAAAAGGAATATTTACCTATTGGTAGAACAGGTAGGGAGATATTTCATTTCATGATCATTTGCTAATCCATTGTTTATGAAGTTCACCAATGTCCACTATGAGATACCAAATATAACTTCTTTTTATATGAATACTTCCTTTCACATAAAGGAATACAGCATAAATAATTAAATTGACCTGTTTTAAGCCTCTGGGCTGCCATTTCAGAGTATTTTAATAAACCTAACATGGTCTTTCTAGTAGTTCACTGCTTTGCGTAGAGTGGATACCACCAATGTCAGTTTAATAAACATAGCATGGATACTCACTTTCTTCACAAGCAATGGACAACAGCAAGCACATATGTTCTAAGATTGAAAATCTCTGAGTTGTTCATTGGCTTTGATTGAATGATGAAAAATATATACAAATCTGTTGTGCAAAAGCCATGATACTGACAATGACCTGTGAAAATTTGTATCCACAGTATTCTTAAGAGTGATTTAGTGGCTATATACATTTCCAGATGCTTAAAGGTATGCAGAATGAATTGCCTTCTGGCATTCTATGCACTATCTGTTAAAAATGTTACCACAGCCCTAGCTGATATGATTCAACAGTTAGTATCTGCCAGTCCACAGAAGAGTTGTGGGTTAAATTCCTGGTCAAGGGCATTTACCTGGGTTGTGGGTTCACTACCCTGACTACCAGGGAGTGTACAGGAGTCCACGCACCTGTTCCCCTGGCCCATGGGGCATGATGGAGGACCTCAAGGGGTGACCCCTGCCCAGGGACAGGGGACTTCAGGCCACACACTCCCCACCTTCATGCTGGGCTAGGGGACCTGAGGCTCTGCCCCCTCCCGGTGGGGCTTGACGTGTGACATCAAGCCATGCTCCCTGACCTGGGCCAGGGGACCTCAGGCCATGCTCTCGCCCTGGCACAGGGCCAGATGATCTGAGGCCACGACCCCCACCTAGTTGGGCTTGATGGAGATGAGGCTGGCCTGGTCTGGGTCTCACGCATGTGGGTGGGTGGGGACTTGACTCTGGTTCCTGTGGCGCACCTCAGACTCTGACAAGAAGAACATTTTCATATACATTTTACTAATTTTCTTTCATCTCTGACACTCTATTATAGAGAAAGGGCAAATAACAATATTAAAATAGTTTCTCTACTTAATTCCCTTTTAATGTGCACAAATTTTGAGTACCAGGTTACTAGTAATGTAATAAAATGTCAAAGGCTAACACATTTCATCATTTAAAAAGCACTTCTGAGCAATTTTTTTTAACAGACTCATTGCTGGGATACCTGAGTGACTACAGTACTATGATCCAGGTATGCTGAAGGTACTTTGGGAGAGTGAAAAAGAGTCATCATACAGAGATGTGCATGGAGAACATTAAAAAAAAAGCTCAGGATAAGTAAAGTTTGAGCTGAGCCATGAAGAATATTTAGGGTTTCAGTTGTCAAATAAGGATAGAAGAAGATACATGTTGAGGAGTGGGAGGTGGATTTAGAGAATGGAAATGGACAATAAAGTATTTTCAACCTAGAACAGTGGTTGGCAAACTGCGGCTCCAAGCCACATGTGGCTCGCGAGCTGTGGTTTGATGCTCTGTTGGCTGAGTTTGCCGACCACTGAGTTAGGGGCTTAATCACAAGGAACAACAGCCTGTAATTATTGGAATCGAGAGTCTAGGTCAGTGGTGGGCAAACTCATTAGTCAACAGAGTGGCAAACCATGGCTCGCGAGCCCCAGTTTGCCGACCACTGACCTAGAAGATCATGATATTTGTGTAATCAGCAGGATTAAAACATATATTTGTATTGTTTTCAAAGTGAGAGGAAGGGAAAGAAAGAGGAAGAGAGAGAAACATTGATGCAAGAGAGAGGCATGGATTGGTTGCCTCCCACAGGCACCTTGACCAGGTACTGAACCTGAAACCTGGACCTGTGCCTAAACCAGGAATTGAACCAGGGACATTTTGGTGCACAGGACAATGCTCAACCAACTGAGCCACACCTGCAAGGACAGAACTAGCACATTTTTAATAGATGCTGCTTGGGAGACAAGAATGGGCTCTTAGTAGGGTGTTCTTTATTTCAAGTGACAAGCAAAATTCTGTTCAAAACTGAAAGTACAGTAAAGAAGCATAGGTGGACAATCAAGTCTCGATTTGGAAGTTGTGTGAATATAATCACATATAAATAACTTCTTGGTGCACCAAATCAGCTATTTCAATTCACCAAATTATTTCACTAATATTTGGTAAACTTATGACTTCAACAAAGGAGCACTTAATTTTTTTTACTTCACTTTTATTGTTGACATTATTATATATACAAAGGAGCACTGTAGTTGCATCTCTAATATTTGCCCACTATTTATATTATCTCCAGTTGTAAAACACTCAAAGCTAATTTTATAATTTAAATAATATTTCTCATCAATAGGTAAGTCTGTGTGGCAAAGCTGTGTCTCTGGGACCAATCCACTACAGCTCTAAGAGAGACAGATAAAATGAAAATTAGTGTCTCTGCCCTTGTGAGTCTCAAGGAAACTAACTCATCAAGTATTTTACAAATTGTAAATGCTGGATTGGTTTTGTAAACAAAGTGTCAGCAAAAATTAGTGAAAATAACTGCAAAACAGAAGCTAAATTATTCTAAAAGCTTCTAATTATCTGCCACAATAACTAGTGGAGTGCAAAATAATGCTCCTGGGTCACTATAAGATCTTGCATGCTTTCTGCAGCTTCTACAACAAGATGAAATTATTATTAGCACTATTTCCATTCTGTGCACTTCTTTACAGTCCCATTTTGAGAGCTATATTCATGAATGTTATATATGATACTAGAGGCCTGGTGCATGAAAATTCATGGAATGGAGGGGGTCCCTCAGCCCAGCCTGCCCCTCTCACATTCTGGGAGCCCTCAGGGAGAGGAGGCAACCCAGCAATCAGGGGAAGGTGACGCCCCCATCACACCTCTGCTGCTGGCACTGCTAGCAGTGCAAGCCTTGGCTGGCCCTGGTTATCTGTGCCTCAGGCATCCCTGGGTGGCTGGGCAGCTGCCATACAAGGCTTGCCTGCACCTTGGGCTGGACCTGAGTGGCTGGACAGTGCCATCCAAAGCTTGCCTGCACCTCGGGCCAGCCCTGGGTGGCTGTGGGGCTTAGGGGACTGGGGAACTCTGAAGGCAGGCATGCCTGGCATCCTGGTGAGGCTGAGGGGACTGGGCACTACCACCTTGTGGTTGCAGGCACTGCCATCTTTGAGGGCATGGCAGTCAATTAGCATACCCCCTTATTGGCTGAGGGCACTACCATATTTGAGGTTGGGGCAGTCAATTATCATATTCTCTCCTTATTGGCTGTGAGCACCACCATCTTTGTGACAGTGTGAGGGTCAATTAGCATACTCCCTCTTTATTAGATAGCATCATTTTATCACCTGAAATTGCACTCAAATATTCTTTTTTATAGAGCACCAACAGTTGATCCACTTCCTCTCCTTGTCAGATACTACTGTTTATTTAATATTCTACAAAGAAGGCAAAGCCACAATGAGTTTTCTCACATAGAGGGTAATATTTTTACTTTCCTAGCTAATCGGCTATTTTAAAAATATATACTTTTATTGATGTTTTTTACAGAGAAGAAGGAAGAGGGATGGTTTGAAACATCAATATGAGAGAAATGTTGATCAGCTGCCTCCTGCACACCCCCTACTGGGGATGTGTCAACAACCAAGGTATATGCCCTTGACCAGAATCAAATCTGGGACCCTTCATTCTGCAGGCTGACACTCTATCCACTGAGCCAAACTGGTTAGGGCTAATCAAATATTTTTGAAAAATTTTTATTTGATTCAGTTGAAAATATGTAGTTGATTAGTTCTTCCTCAATTTAATTATTGTCATCAAGGTCCTGAGTTCAAATAGTTCTTATATTAAGAGCTCTTTTTTGAGCATATGATGTTTTTATGCTTTTAGCTAAAATCTCTCCCTTTATGAAGTTTAAATTGACAAAAAGATCTAGTACCTGAGTCTGAGTTTATATTCTTTTTAAAAAATAAATACATGAAAAAGATAGGTCTAGGTGTCATGAAAGGAGAAGTGAAGGTTATATTTCAATTTAGAAAAGTTTTCTTCTCTAAGAAATATATTGGAATTTGGAACAGCATTTTATATATACAGTCAGAGTAGGCACTATAAATGAGTTTAGGGCTAAGATGGATATACAGTTGGAATCAATATACTTGGATATGCTTGTTAATTAATAAGATACACCTATTGAAAGGCAGCAGAATAGATTGATAGTGGCTCTTTCCAACAATAAATTCCATGTTTCACAGTAATATTTCATGGTTGGCAATTGGAACAGTGGTGGCACAGTTGGATTGACTGGCACTGAACACAAGATTTTGTCAACAAATGGTTTTCATGTTCCATCACTGATTGATTAGATACTGGCTGCCTACAAAATTGCATAAGTCTATCACAGATAGTTTTTGGAAATACATCAACACTAATTCATCAGAACAGCCACATACTGAAGATTGTAAAAAAAAAAGTTCCCAGTAGTTATTGCTGTTCAGGACAGAAGCAATAGCTTAGTAAATAGATTCACATGCAATATTCAGGGTGCAATCATCTCATTGAAGGTACGGCCCTTTGTTCTTGGTGTGAAAGTCTTTGCCAACTTTGTTTCCTATGCTTTAGCCAACCACCAACACATGCCAGAAATCCATGAAAGGATAACTAACTCACCTCTAAAACATCAGGGTAACTTTGGCCTTATTCTTCTTGTGGTGCATAAGAATAACTTCACTGTAATAAGTAATAATGCTGGATTTGGAGTTGTACAAACTCAAATTGACAAACCTGGCTTTGTTACTAAATGTCTCTGTAAGGAAACATGTTATTTAAAAATACGAAGGTTCAGTTTCTTAGCTTGAAAAATGGAAACAATAATAATCTATATTGCAAACATAAATTTAAATAACACAAGTGTTCAAAAGTGTTAGCTATTATTTAGCAGTCTTATTCACACAAAATTAGACATTATAGTCTATAGCTTCTCCTCATAGGTCATGATTCCTCAAACCAGGAAGCTATCCCCAGCATATAAGAAAACAGTTTATCCAATACCCAATACCCAATACCAGTTTGCATCCCTTGGCCATTGCCTGACTCATTGGAGATGTGACGGGTCATTTCTTCCCTGATATGAGGAGGCTATTCTTCACAATAAATGGACAAAATAGTTTGACTTCTTGGACCTCCATCCTCTTATTTAAAGGTCAGTCAATTGGGAAGGGAGAACCAAGATGGTGGCATAGGTAAACACCTATTGTGCCGCCCCACGCAACAATTCTAAAACTATAACATAACATCAAAACAAACATCATCCAGAATCACTGGAAAGCTGGCTGAGTGAAAATTCCACAAATAAAACTAAAGGTGGGACACTGAGACTCAAAAGAGTGGTAGAGTGCAGCCTTGAAGATAAGCTTTGTGCCAGAGGTTTGGAGCCCTGGGGCACACGTGGGCTGTAGGGCTGACAGCAGCAATCCCAGCTGGATTCCCCAGTGTGAAGCGAGGTCCGTGGTCTGGGGTACGCACCCTAAAAGTCAGGCGCAGCAGAGGCCTCCGAGTCTGAGGAGAGTGCGAGTAGCTTGGAACAGCAGTTTTGTGCGTAAAGTGTGCGACAGCACAGACGTGCGACTTGCTACCTGGAGACTTGCTCCCTGGTCAGGGAGACCACCAGACTGCTTTGTTATACAACCCTGGGTGAGACTTTGGGGGTGCAGACTCATTTGGGGAGAAGCAGAGTTGTCTGGCAACCAGTGGAGACCAGTGACAGCTTTCTCTTGGAGGTGCCTGCAGCCATTACCACCCAACACAGAGACCCTTGTGCCGCATAGGGCGTAGCTGACACTGACGCTGCCTGCTCAGCTCAGAGACTCTGCCCATCCAATCTGAACACAGTTTTCCTGCACAGCCAATTGGCCTGGAGGTCAAAACCTCCTAGGGCTAACAATAACAAGCTGGGCTTAAATTCAAAACTACTGTATAACAAATAAAGGATTGCAGTAAGAGTATACACCTCAGGTAACTGGGGAGGCTGAGCCACTGTCCCTTAGAGGTCATCTACCACATAAAGCTAATCGACCAACTCAGGAAAGCAGCCACCATGAAGAGACATGGAAAGAAAACAGGTGTGAAAGAAATGGTGGGAAAAAGACGACTAGACATAGAGTTCAAAACCACGCTTATAAGGCTTTTCAAGAGACTCCTAGAAAAGGCTGATGAACTTAATGAGAACTACGAGGAAATGAACAAGACCTATGAGGAAATGAATATGACCAACAAGGAAATGAACAAGAGCTACAAGGAAATGAATGAGACCTATGAGGAAATGAACAAGACCTATGAGGATATGAGTGAGATGAAAAAGGACCAACTAAAAATCAAGCATTCACTGACTGAAATAAAAAATATTACACAAAGTACTAAGAGCAGTCCAGAGGGCTGCAAGAACCAAGTCAAAGATTTGAAATACAAAGAAGCAAAATCCACTCGGCTGGAAAAGCAAGAAGCAAAAAGAATCCAGATAATTGAAAATAGTGTAAGGGGCTTCTGGGACAACCTCAAGCATACCAACATCTGAATTATGTGGGTGCCAGAAAAAAAGAGAGAGCAAGGTAATGAACACCTACTCCAAGAAATAGTGACTGAAAACTTCCCCCACCTGGTGAAAGATACTGACTTAAAAGCCCAAGAAGTACACAGAACCCCAAAATATAGGAATCTAAAGAGGACCACACCAAGACACATCATAATTAAAATGCCAAGAGCAAAAGATAAAGAGAGAATATTAAAAGCAGCAAGAGAAAAACAGTTAGTTACCTATAAGGGAGCACCCATATGATTATCAGCGGATTTCTCAACAGAAACAATGCAGGCCAGATGGGAGTGGCAAGCGATATTCAAAGTGATGAATAGCAAGAATCTACAACCAAGATTACTCCATCCAGCTAAGTTATCATTCAGAATTGAAGATCAGATAAAGTGCTTCGCAAATAAGAAAAAGCTAAAGGAGTTCATTACCACCAAACCAATATTATATGAAATTCTGAAAGATATTCTTTAAGAAGAGGAAGAAGATAAAGGTAAAAATATAAATTATGAACAACAAATGAACCTAAAACCCAAGTGAATTAATAATCTGATGAACAGGATAAACTGGTGAATATAACAGAATCATGGACATAGAGAGGGAATGAACTGACAGTTCTTGGGGAGAAAAGGGGTGTGGGAAATGCAGCAAGAGCCTGGACAAAAATCTTGCAACAATAGGAGAGGACAGTTAGGGGGACGGAGGTGAAGGTGGACGGTGGGATGGGTACAGGGTGGAGGGGAGTTGTAGGGGGATAAAAAAGGGGAACAATGTAATTAATAAACTGAACAATAAAGATTAAAAAAGAAAGTGAAAAAAAATAAAGGTCAATCAATCTGCCAAGGACTCATTACTGAGAAAGTTCTAAAACCTTCTGACTCTTTATAGTCTTGCATAGAAACAGACCATCTATGAATATGTGCAAAATCCATGTATGCTTAAGGTGTTGCATTTGTGAAAATCTGTAGAAAACGGAACAAAACTTGGAGGGAAATGTATAAAGCATTTTTAGGTGATTGAATTGCATAAACCCAGCACAAGGGAGCAGCAATAGTCCAAAGTAGTACACAGCTATTTACTTAAAATTGTGGCAGACAGCCATCTTCTGCCTTTGAATTAAGGTATATGGATCCTTCTAGCTCATTTTTACTTCTTTCTAAGCCTACTGTTAAGGTGGAGAAGCCAATCTTTTATTTTTACTTGGATAATACCTTAGGCTTAAAAATTCAATGAATAAAACAAAAAGAAATAAAAAGCTTTTGTTTTTGTTAAACAATTAAAAGCTATAACCACAGAAATAAGCATCAACTAATTGTATTTCATTACTAAACATAATTCATCTCATCTTCTGACCACTTTTTCTTCACCCCAAGATTGGTTATACTCTTAAATTTTCACAAAGAAATAGGCATCAATCTTCTGCATTTCTGTGCTGAGCTGATTTTGGACTTTCTTAGCTCATTGTCTCTTAGGTTGTATGGTAGACTTCAGCTCTGAGTACTCAGTAAGTAACACTGGCTTTGGTCTTAGATGGCTCCCTACCTTCCACCTAACTACTTATTCATATTTTTTTCTTGTTGCTGACATAATGATTAAGACCTGGATCACAACCTTGAGGCTGACTTGCAAACCTCTGAGAATATAAAGAGAATTCAGATGAACACACACACACACACACACGCACACACACACTTCCATATGCTTTGTATGAATTAAAACATTTGAGAGCAAGTAGGATTTTAGATAAATTATTGTTTAGTTGTCTAAGGCATCTAAACTCACTGTGTATTCTGCCAACTCTCTATTGCATCAATTCTGGATAGATATCAAATTACAGTCTCACAGTAATTCACATCATCATAATGTCTCTTTTCTTATGTTGAAATAATGGATTCTAAAACCACAGGAAATAATAGCTTCCTTTGTGATTATTCATAGAGAATTGTCTAAACCATGGATTTTTAAAACTCCAGTGGGTCCAGGACTGACCCTGTGTGGATTCTAAAATTGCATACTTCCCAACCCCCTACATGTCTCAACCTAAATACTGACCTACTCTCTAGTTGAGAATTTCAGCATACTGTTACTGATGTGAGTTAGGAATATCATTTAGGGTTTTGGAGTGGGAAAACTTTTAAAATCATTGACTTAGTATTACCATTTATTTGTTCATTCAACCAACATTTATTGAATGCTTACAGGGTGTCACGCTTTTTAAACAAAAGATAAATAAAGAAATATAGAAACAACATGTCCATTAAAGTCATAAGATATTAGTAGATGTTTATTTTTTCCCCATTTTCGTACCTTCATTCCCAACAAATAAAGTCAAATTTTGAGTTGATGAAAGTAGATCATTAAATAATTTATTCTTTGGCTGAAGTAGACCATTTTACCCTATCCCTATATAACATTAAATTTTCCAGAACAATGCCCTTAATATTTCACATTAAGTTTGTGAGTAATTATAGAAAAATATGAAAATAATTTATAGTTTTGGTAAATTAATGTTAAAATAAAGAAATTATATGATTCAAAATCAAAATAGATGTACTTCTAAAATTAAAACGTTACACCTTTTATTCACCCTGTATCTTATACTAGTGGTCCAGTGCACAAAATTTGTGCATGGAGGGTGGGTTCCCTCAGCTCAGCCTGCATCCTTTCCAACTGGGGACTCCTTGGGGGACAACCTTCTGACAATCTGGGACCACTGGCTCCTAACCGCTCACCTGCCTGCCTGTCTGATCACCCCTAAACTCTCTGCCTTCCTGCCTGATTGCCCCCAACTGCCTCTGCCTGCCTGATCACCCATAACTTCCCTCCCCTGTGGGCCTTATCTCACTCTTAAACACTAAGCAACTGCCCTCCTCTGCTGACCAATGTGGTTCTGATTGGTTGGTTTCTATGCCAGTCAGTGTCAAAAGCTCCACCTCCTAAGCAGCCATCAGCTCCTCACAGTTCACCCAAATTTGGTTCTGATTGGTTGGTTTCTATGCCAGTCAGTGTCTCTGGGCCTATCAATGGTGCCTGATCAAAAGGCATGTCTGATCAGGAGAGAAATGAAGGTGCAGCCTCTGGCCTGGCCTGGAGAGAAAGAGAGAGGCAAGTGCTGATCAACAGGTGCCATAGAGGCTATGGATCAGACATTGCTTCTCTCTTTAGGCCTCTCTCTGGGCCTGATTCATAGCCCCTTCAGCAGTAAGTGCTGGGTCATGGCACCTGCAGCCACAGCAGTCAGTGCTGGGTCACCACAGCAACCCAGTGCTGACTTCAGGACTGACTTCTGGTTAGTCCAGCTTTTGGTCATGATCAACCCAGAGTTTTTATATGTTGAGATTAATGTTAATATTTATATTCACAATCCATATTTTACATACCCTTTTCTAGACCAAGTAAATGTTTTTGTAATTTGGGCATGAGACCATTTTATGATAACACAGCAAGGAAACATTTAATATTTCTTGTTTCATATTTCAAATGGTATTTAAGTTACTTTAATTATCTTATAAATCATGTTAAGAAATTTATAAAGTATAGAATTGTTTAATCCCAGTATTTAACTAGCATATACTTACCTTGGTTTCTTTAAGAGAATTTCTGCCTTGAACAAAGTCCAACTGGGGTTTCATTAATTACCAAAGGCTAAATTTAGGCATATAGACATCTACCACAAACCATAGTCAATATAAACTGAGACCACGTAATGATAATTTATGTAACTAGGAGGATAAAAAACATAATCACCAAATAAATAGGCAATTTTACTGTATACTTGACATCTTAATGGATTTTATTTTAATTAAGATACTGACATTTTCAAACTATTTTTTCTTCCTTTGTCTTTTTCATTAGTCTGTTTCTTCCACATCGATTAAAAATTGCTTACCATGTTAAAACTGCCTTTTCTGTTAGATACAACATACTCTCAAGTGATAATTGCTCTTCTTTCAAAAACAGCACTTAAGTTTAACTAAACACTAAGCAAAATGTCCTTTAGCTCTAATAGAAGAGTTAACCTTGAAATACCCTATTCTGTTTCTTTCTAATTTACATAGCAAAGAAATATATACCTCCTTTTCTTTTAGAGCTCAGGGTGAGGCAACACTTTCAAAGACTGCAATATGGGATATTAGGCAGGCAAGTACTAAGAACAAAGGATAAAATAATTCTACTAAAAAGGGAGAGAGTGCTGTGCAGCCATTTATATTTTACATCATTTTCAAAGGCTAGCTCTGATTCTACTGTCTAAAATGCAAAGTGACTCTTGCGTTGTAGAGCTACCAATAGCACAGAGCCCTCTTTTTTTGATTGAATAGAGAAGATATGACTACCTCAACTCCAATTGCTTAACTCTGAGGTAATAATTCTTCATTCTATTAAAACCCAGAAACCAAAAATTTTAAAGTTCGTATTTCTTTTATTTGAATCCAAGCTTTGGTTCTCAATTTGTTTTCAATAAATAATTCTTGAAGACATAAATAATGGTATATGATGAGGCTGGGTATAATACCTGGGTGTTCTGTCTTGGGTTAATGCCCTCATTCAAAAGTTCATTCTGATGGGTTCCCATGTAGCCTCTGAAAGTAAGATTCAAGAGCTGGTTTTATAAGAGTTGCTAGGATATAAAAAGCAGCTAGTTTGGAGTGTGTGTAATGAAATGACTAAATTGAGGCTGGGGAGTTACAGAGCACTTTATTAGCTACACCTTGAAAATTCAGGCACTAATGTGTCAGAGTAGAATTCTGGGAGTATGTGAGATCATTCATATAATAGATCTACAATTTTTAAAACATGAGAAACCTGCTAGATTTATTATTTTAAAAACAGCAGTTTATATAATGCTTGCCAAAATTTGGTTGTATGCTCTTGTTCTCCACCTGACACTTACCCCCCCAACCCCGACCTAAGTCCAGCCCGTACCCTTATCTTGATAATCCCATCCATTCATAAGACTATGTCACCCACAGCCCTATGCCCTTTTCCTTTGGGCACTAGCTTTACATGTCTTTATAGACATTTTCCCCAAGATGTCAAGCCTGCGCTATTTAATGGGCTCAGTCTCCCCTCTTCAAAATCACTTTTGCCCTGGTTTTTCTGTTTCTATTAATGGTCAATCAAATTTAAAATCTGGGAGTCAATTTTTGTTCCAACTTCTCCATCACTTCTATGCTCAGACACTTGCTAACTAAAAATAGTTATGATCTCTAATTCATCTATCAACCTTATCACCTCTCTTCTATTCTCACTGTCCCTAATTACCTCATGCTTGTGAAGTGTGACCCAGTCATGTAGTCCACCAGCTTACATATCATCTATTTCATGAAAATTTTCTCCATCTCCTATTTTCATGTAAACTCTCTAGTGTCTGGCTTTCAAAGCCCTCTAGTACCAATTATACTCTTCTTATGGCACTTTATTATTTCCTGACTGGTATAAGAGTTTCTTGTACTTACAACAATTGTACCATCTCTCTTCACTATTTCCTATCTTTACAAATTTCAGCCTTGCATTATAGACAAGAGAAACAGAAAGAATTATCACATCCACGGGCAACAGAAAATACTGTGATAGTTCCTACTCACATGACTGCTGTGAAGCTTAAATTGGTTAATATATTTAATCTTACTAGAACAATACCTGTCATAATAAGGTCTTAATAAGTGTTAATTATTATTCTGTGAAGCCTGGGGACTTTTTTCCCTGTCTGGCATATCTCTGAAATGAGTTTTGAATAGAATAGGCATTCTGTAAGTTAACCACAATAATTCAACATCGTGGTTATCCTCAATAAGAGCAAACCATTTCCACAATAAAAATCACCAGGGCCACATTTATGTGTTATAAGAAACCTGCAGGGTCTTCTCACTCAAAAATACTTATCCATCACTTCTACCATCCCTTTAACACACTCACACAAATACACACACACACACACACACACACACACACACACACACTCAGACACATTTGCATTTCCTTGTTAAGTCAAGCATGTCAAACTTGCAGCCCACAACAAATATTTTTGAGGCCCAACCAAAATAATATGTAAGAAATTTTTAAAGAAAAATTGCATAACTTAATTTTTTCAATACCCTGTTATACATAATCCTATCTAATAAAAGAATAATATGCAAATTTACCATACCCCTGATCAAGTCATACCCACAAGCCACTCCTACCAGCCAATCAGGAGCTATATGCAAATTAACACCCAACCAAGATGGCTGCTGCCTGAGGCCAGAAAAAGCCTCATAAAGAGGCTGGAGCCAGCCAGCGAGATTGGCCCCATAGCAGGGCAATCTCACTGGGGTCACTGAGTTCTCAAGGCCGGGAAAAGCTTCTTTCCTAGAGGCTTTTTCTGGCCTTGGGCAGGCCTGGGGATTAGGGGCAAAGCCAGCCAGCCAGGGAGCTTGGCCCCATGGCAGCATGGCAGGGGGATCTCACTGGGTTCGCTGGGGTTCCAAGGCTGGTAAAAGCCCTTGGGCTGGTTGACACCCAGTGGAGCCAGCTAGCAATTGGCCCCACAGCGATCACTGGCTGGAGTCCCCTGGCTGAGGTCCCCTGCCCAAGGGTTTAAGCTTTGGCCAGAGGCTTTCAGCCTTGGTCGGGGGTGAGCCATCAGTAGGATATCCCCTGAGGGCTCCCAGTATGTGAGAGGGGGCAGGTTGGGTTGAGGGACCACCTACCTCCAGTGCACAAATTTCGTGCACCGAGCCCCTAGTTATTAATAATGAACTACAACGTTTGCTAATGACTGATTACTATAATCATGTTGGATTCATTTCCTTACATGCCTTACAAGCAGGCACACCATTTCTCTCCACTAATAGTAGCAGCAAACATTTTAGCAGCCTATTGCCACCTCATTAGTATTGGACTGATTTCTTTGGTGTGTTAATGTAAAAAAAAATCCATCAAAACCTGTAAAGAATTTTTTTGAGTTTATTTGAGACAAACTGTCGATATGCCTGGAAGCAGAACCTCAATGACTTGAGATAATGCTCCAGAAAATGGCAGGTTACATTTGTATTGATACATTGCAATCAAAGGAGGGACATAGGTGGGTTACATGAAATTCATTGGTGATAGATTAAGGAGGTGGAATAAAGCAAAGTGGTGGAAAACACCTGGGATTGGATAATAACTAAAATGATGGACACATACTTAGGTGAATGAAGAAACAATTAACATGATAATGAAGGAATTTGTGGTATCTGTACTGGTGCCCACCACATTTGGTTGCACCCCAAGGGCTTCAGAAAAAAAGGGAAGTTACAAGGTACCCAGACATCTCAAAGATATGTTATGTTAGAGGCAAAAAGGCAAATGGGCTCAGTAAAGAAGACCTAAGTTGATTTAAAATATATATATATTTTATTGATTTTTTTATAGAGAGGAAGGGAGAGGAATAGAAAGTTAGAAACATCAATGAGAGAGAAACATCAATCAGCTGTCTTCCTGCATACCCCCTACTGGGGATGTGCGTGTAGCCAAGGTACATGCCCTTGACCAGAATCAAACCTGGGACCTTTCAGTCCGCAGGATGAAGCTCTATCCACAGAGCTAAACTGGTTTTGGCAAATCTAAGTTGATTTTTGTCAGGGAAAATATCTACCTGGGACATGATTACCCACCATAACCTATTTATAGTTAAATATTTAATTTAAAAACCATCTTTTGTGGTTCTTTTAGGTCTCTGAGTTTGCAAGACTGCCATGCAGGCCTCCCTTGAGCTTGTTAGGTTAGCAGGTTATCTTAGAGGCAAAAAGGCCTCATTTTTCATCTACACACCCCCCTTTTGGTAATAAATCAATCCAAAGGATGCATTGATGACCAACCTTTTGGTTGGATAATGGAGACCCATGGTGCTAGGAAGGCTCATTCCTATGATGTCTCAGTGTCAGCATGTCTTCCTGAGCAGGTGGACCACTGGGGATGGGGCAAGACCATAACCTTAGATGGCATTTAAAAAGGGAGATAAATGGGGGGCAGTAAGGTCCTATATGTCCTTGTTAGAAAGAATTCTGGATCATTTCTAATTTTTGAACCACCATAATCCGAGTCTTTTTCCCGTTGTCTTACATTTTGCTTTTCTGCATCTAATATAACATTTACATATCATGGACAACAGTAACAATACTAAACCAATAGCAGTGATTAGGAACAGAAAATGTCTAATACTAGACAAAGAAAAGTCAAAGGGGAACAAACATCTCAGCCAAACGAAAAACCCTTTACATATATTATCACAAATTTTTATTAAGCTAATTATATGTTTTCCTCCTTCATCCACTGTCATTTGTACTTTATGATATGTTTGGACAGATGAATTAAGACTCTCTACTATTTAATTACCTAGAAATTCTAATTTTTCTTCTGGTCAATTAGTTTCCATAGAAATGACTTCATGGGGAGAAGTTCAATTTCCAAATATATTGGATTTTCAGAATCAATATTATCACAAATTTTATGAACATCAGGCAAAGTCATTCTGCCTATAATTTCAGTTCTACACCATATTCTAGTATTATTTAATGTAAACTTGGTGATATTACAGTAAAAATTGCTTAATATAACAGAAGAGTCTTTTAACCCTTCCCAGGAAAAATGCCCCTTTCCCATATACCATATGTTGTTATTTTGGGGGGTAGATACAATAGGCCAGGACCGAGTGAATTCAGTATTTCATATGGATTAGAGGCATAATAATTCACCATTCTGATCTTCACAATCAGACAATGAGATGGGTTCCCATTGTTTATTATTTTAAAATATGGCCCATCTACTTCCCATTGGAAGTATTCTAGTATTATTTAGGACTAGAGGCCTGGTGCATGAAATTTGTGTACAGGAGGCAGGGGATGTTCCTCAGCCCAGCCTGCATCCTCTCCAATCTGGGACCTCTCGAGGGATGTCAGACTGCCCCTTTAGGCCTGATCCTGATCAGGCCTAAAGGGGCAGTCTGACATCCTTCTCACAATCCAGGACTGCTGGCTCCAAACTGCTCACCTGGCTGCCTCCCTGATTGCCCCTAACTACTTCTGCCTGCCAGCCTGATCACCCCTTAACCACTACCTTGCCAGCTTAATTGATGTCTAACTGCTCCCCTGCCAGCCTGTTTGCCCCCAACTTCCCTCCTCTGTCAACCTGATCACCCCTAACTGCCCTCCCCTGTAGGCTTGATCGCCCCCAACTGCCCTCCCCTGCTGGCCTGATCACCCACAACTGCCCTCCCTTGCAGGCCTGGAACCTCCCTACTCCTCCAAGTATTCCCCTTTTGCTTCTTTTAGGGAGACCAATGTTATTGGATCCACCAGGAATGTTGTTGCCATTGGGTAGCTATGGCCTAGAAGCTGTTAGGGTATACTGAGTGAATCCAAAATCTTGAGTTTCCCATGCCGTAGTTAAATTGGGTGGAGGTGACCCCAAAATGAACTAGAGTTTGTGTATTCCATAGGGCTTTCCACAAGCATCCAGGACATAAAGATGGTGGGATAGTTACAGACATATCTACCTAACAAGTAGTGCTAATAATTTTTGAAATGGAAACCTATTGATTTCTTTCTTGCTTTGCAGAGGTCCAGCCATAAGAGCATGGCTGGTGAGTCTGAGGACATGATATGTTATGACAGATAAGACAGGCTTCTGCAATCATTTTCCCATTGTATCCAGGTGTTTTCCTTAGCTATTCATCACCCATCTCTATAGTTATACAATATTCATCCAGATTAGATCCATATACATTCTACCAGTGGAATTATCATAGAAATATTCTTGGAGGTATTTGCCTAAGGTGGGTTCTTTATAATAGATAGAGCCAGAAAACAACAACAACCAAAGCTTATCTTGATAGTAGGAGAAGACCAATGTTTGGCTAATAAAGCATTAATTTCAATATCATACCTGATAATCAGAATATCATTGTGTAGTAGGTGGAAAAGATTAGCAGTATACAAGTTAAATTTTTCATATCTAATAAAGGAAAAGGTCTAGGGAGGCAGATATTGTTTCCACTAGGGAATCAAAAGGATAATAATAACATGAAAATCTTTTTATATACATTCAATCAATAACAATAAAAAAAGTTCAAGTAGTATCTGTTTGTGAGCATAAAGGCCTTGTTGATGTCGTCTTAGGATAGCTGTCTGCTTCCATGGTCAGTGACTTCTCATCCTTGAAAGGTCTCAGCTGTTTTTTTTTTAATTTCTTTATTGATTAAGGTATTACCCCTTCCAACCCCCTCACCCCCCATCACCACTTATGCCCTCACCCCCCTTGTGTTCCTGTCCATTGATTAGACTTACATGCATGCATACAAGTCCTTTGGTTGATCTCTTCCCCTTACCCCCACCCTCCCTTACCATCCCTCTGAGGTTTGACAGTCAATGCTTCTCTGTCTCTGGATCTGTTTTTGTTCATCAGTTTATGCTGTTCATTATATTCCATAAATGAGTGAGTTCATGTGATACTTATCTTTCTTTGACTGGCTTATTTCACTTAGCATCATGTTCTCCAGGTCCATCCATGCTCTAGTTTGAAGAGCCACCTTTGTCTCCCTTTTCTTCTCCTTAAAGAATACCTTTCAGCATTTCATATAATATTGGTTTGATGTTGATAAACTTCTTTAGCTTCTTATCTGTGAAGCTCTTTATCTGACCTTCAATTCTGAATGATAGCTTTGCTGGGTAGAGTAATCTTGTTTGTAGGTTCTTACTATTCATCACTTTGAATATTTCTTGTCACTCCCATCTAGCCTGCATAGTTTCTGTTGAGAAATCAGCTGACAAGCTTATGGGTGCTACCTTGTAGGTAATTAAGTGTTTTTCTCTTGCTGCTTTTAATACTCTCTCTTTGTATTTTGCTCTTGGCATTTTAATTATGATGTGTCTTGGTGTGGTCCTCTTTAGATTCCTTTTGTTTGGGGTTCTGCGCACTTCCTGGATTTGTAAGTCTATTTCTTTCACCAGGTGGGGGAAATTTTCAGTCATAATTTCTTCACATATGTTTTCAGTATCTTACTCTCTCTCTTCTTCTGGCACCCCCATAATTCTGATGTTGGTACGTTTGAAGTTGTCCCAGAGGCTTCTTACACTATCCTCAAATTTTTGGATTTTTTTTCTTTTTTCTTTTCTGGTTGAGTGTTTTTGGCCTCTTGGTATTTCAAATCTTTGACTTGAGTCTTGCGTTCCTCTAGTCTGCCGTTGGGTTTCTGTAAAATGTTTTTTATTTCAGTCAGTGTATGTTTAATTTCTAGTTGGTCTTTTTTCATATCCTTGAGGGTCTTGCTAAACTTATTGGCCTTTTCTAGGAGCCTCTTGAAGAACCTTATAACCATGGTTTTGAACTCTATATCCAGTCATTTGTTTTCCTCCATTTCTTTTGTTTGTGTTCTGTTTCTTTCTCTCTCCATTTTCACTGCTTCCCTGAGTTGGTAGGGTAGCTTTTTGTGCTAGGTATATCGGTCTCTCCTGTTATCTGAGTCGTACACTCTTGGTGCACCCCTTTGTAGACTGTGTGTATAGCCTTGTTGCAGATAAGTCTTTATTGTTGTTGGTATCACTGGGAGGAATTTACCTCCAGGACAACTGGCTGTGAGGATCAGCTGTGTCTACTCTGGGAGACAGCCTTATGTGCCAGCTCAGCTGTTTCTTGTCCTTGAAAAGTCTTTGATCTCTGCTGCAGTTAGATATGGGTGTCAGAGTTGGGAGTAGACTTCCATTCACAGTCAAGTGCCTTTTTAAAAATGAGAAATGTGAACCTATGAGCTAACTCATTTAAGTTTAGCTGCACATGGGTTAGTTATAATACCTGGTATGGTCCCATTCAATGAGGGTGGAGAGAGTATTTTATTTTGTGTCTTTTCTAAGACACCAAAGCTCCTGGTTGTAAGCTATGATCTTTGAAAACTTTGTCTACCTGGAGCACTCTGTGAAATGAATCTGTTACCAATTTTTTAGTTCCTACAATGCAGAATGTGTGCTCTTTACCTTTCCCTATATTCAGGAAACAAACAATTTAAAAGTCAATATTTTAAACAGAGTCATAAGAATAATTATCCTCAATTAATTTAGTGCTATATTTGTTTTTGTTTATCCTGATTATTTGCCAGTAGTTTTTGAATTCAGTTATTCCTTGAAGTTCTATAAATCTTCATCCATTTCTAAATATGACCTGCTTAGAAGCCTGCAAGTTTGAATAAGTTTGAGTCCTTTTCATGGATTTTTCTAGACATATAATGTATCTACAAATGCATCAGAATAAAGCTGTCCACAAATGACAAAAATTTAAAAGTGGCATGGTTATAGATTTGATAAAAAAAAACTTTGCTTTTCTATAAAACATAACATTCTAAGACAACAACTTCTTGGTAAGTAATAATCCCTATAAAAAGACATAGAGAATAATATAAAATTTGTATACCTTTAGATTCAATTATAATTTCAACATATAAAGAATAATATGTAAGATTTTAAAATGAGGCACATGGCTTATTGTAAGCAGTGTATTGAGCATTGAAAATAATTCATAAACTCCCAATATATGAAATGCAAATACCCAGAGTATCACTGGTAGATGCTCCCACAGGGAATCATGACGCTTGGCTTGCCAGTGTCCCTGACTGGACACATACTACCCCCTAAAGTTTCCTGCTTGAACTTGACTCTGAGAATCTTTGCAAGTTCCTTTCTGAAGCAGAGTGTCTTAACAACGCATGCGACCTGGCCCTTGCTCTTGACTGGAGCACAGACGCACAGCCTATCCCAATTGGCTAATTCAAAGGAAGGGGTTGGCACCCAAGGGGAGCAGCAAACCATGTGGCCAACTCCAAAATGGAGGGTGTCTAAACTCTTCTTTAACAGAAAAGATGATTTGTTTATTCTCACAATAAACAAGGTAAGAGCAAACCGAAATTCCTAAAAGATAGACAACCACAATTATATTGCAGACAAGTAGACAGAAATCTCACTAGCTAGTTCTGGAGGCTGAACCCTGAGAGGGAGAGCAAGAAAAGCCCCCAAGATTAGGACTTCTTGACAGCTGCTGGAAAGTTCTTGTAATCTGTCTCATGCTTTCAATCCCGCTGCACACAAGTAGGCTTCCCCAGAGCGGGACTTGTCTCTTTTTTCAACAAATTAAACAACAACAAAGATACACAAAAACATCAACACTCTTATACAGGCGTGCAGAATACACTAAAAGTTCACACCAGAGAATTTCCAGCATTAAAAATTACCAAAGTAATGTCTTTTGTCCCTAGTTCAGGAACTGTCCTCTCTAGAATTTCAGTATATTCCCAATGGACTATTCAAAAAATAGGTTGGGGTCTTTTCTTGTTGCTTCTAAATCAGAGGCATGCTTCCTACGGGGGAAAAACCGGGTGTAGACAGTTATTAACTTCAGGAGAGTTCTGAGACAGTCTCTAAATTTTTTATTAATCTCCATCTTATTGGAAGAATTTGTTTTACTTTGCTTTTCCTTAGAAGCTTCTAATTTCAGAGTCAGCATTTTCTAATTTCTGCATGCAAAATATTAACATAGGTAACCCAAACAAACTGCATTTTTTGGCCATTTCTCAGTTAATAGTTTCTAGTTTAACCTTCTCATTTCAGTAAAGTACTTGCAAGTAAAGGTTTCTTATTAGGAATATTAATGAGGCCTGGGATCTTGGGGGCTTCTGACCTTGGAGGCACAATTTTCCATATTAATTTTTTTTAATATATCTGTAGTCAGAGCAAACTTTAGACATGTTATATAGTGGGTCAAATGTGGCCTCAGTTTCTCTCCCAGCTGTCTAAAACCACAGGAACGTTTCGGGGCCCAAGGCTCACCAAGCCTTATGGTGACCCCCTAGATGAGCCATTTAGTTAACAGTTGCATCGGGACTCCTGCATTTCTGACACCTCCACAAAGCTTCTTAGTCACCTAAGAATACCTTGGAATCAGACTATTCTTTTAAAAAATGTTGTTCCTTTATCTTTGGAGCAGAATGAGTTCAACTCATTTATACAGCAAAGGTTATTTTTGCTCATACTCTCAGCAATTCCAATTGAGAAGCCAAAATCAAAACCAGCCACCCATTTTTTTTCCTCCAGTCCTGCCTTAGTCTGAGTTCTGCCAACCTTTAACCTGGGTTCTTCAATCCTGGTTCCACCTTGAGGATTTTAAAACATAGCTCAAATAAAGTCATACCCTCTACCAAAGCAAGGGAAAGTCCTGGATCCAAGAGACAACTCACCCACGTTCACCCAATGGGTGGACAAACAGTGGGCTCAATGAATCCTTTGCTGGATCCTAGTACCAAGTGCAAGTACAAGGGATGGTCCTGGGTGAGTTTTCTTTGGAATCCTGCAGAGTACACCAAGTAATGTTAATGTAAAACAAACAAACAAACAAACAAACATTGAAACATTGAAACCTGTAAAGAATTTTTGTGAGTTTATTTGAGACAAACTGCTGGGAAGCAGAAGCTCAATTAATTCATTTAATGCTCCGCAGAATGGCGGGTTACAATTCTATTTATACATCATAATCAAAGGAGGGACAAAGGTGGGTTACATAAAATTTATTGGTGATGAATTAAGGAAATGGAATAAAGCAAAGTGGTTGGAAACACCTGGGATTGGATAAAAACTAAAATGATGGACACATATTTAGGTGGGTGCAGGAACAATTAACATGATAATGAAGGAATTTGTGGTATCTGTCCTGGCACCCACTACATTTGGTTGCTCCCCAGGGACTCCAGAAAAACGGGAAGTTATAAATTACCCAGACATCTCACAGATACTTTGTCTTAGAGGCAAAAAGGCAAATGGGCTCAGTAAAGAAGATCTAAGTTGATTTTTGTTGGCCTAGGACATGACTACCCACTATAACCTGTTTGTAGTTAAATATTTAATTTAAAAACCATCTTTTGTGGTTGTTTTAGGTCTCTGAGTTTGCAAGACTGCCTCACAGGCCTCCCCTGAGCTTTTCAGGTTAGCATGTGTCTCCTTCATCCACACGTGTGGGTAACAGGAAATATTTTGCTTTCATAGAACAAGAACAATACGTTTATTTGAATTATGCTTATTAATTTGTGCAGTTATTCATTATCTGATAAGTTAATGTTCAAGAAAAAAATATTAACTTTTATTCAAATGTTATATTACTTTGTTTTAATGATTACTCATTCATTTCAGCCCTTTGTATTCAGCATGTCTCTATCAAAATAAACCTGTTTCTATGAAAATTGAAGCTTTTGATTTTTAGCAGCTCACATAAACTTAAACCTTGTTTATTTGGCCCAAGTTAGCCTTTGAATTTGACATGTTTGTTGTAAGTGATTGAGATCCTGATCATAGTCAATTTTTTGTGTTAAACGCTACTTTTGTTAGTAGATTTTCCTATTCAAATGTAAATTCCAAAGTAGAATTAACACATTAAGTGGTTCATACCATAATGTGACTGAACTAGTCAGTTTTTTTTGTGTTTTTTTTTTCTCATGGACTGACAAAAATCCTTCTCATTGAGGTTAATGAAAGGTCATCTTCTCAAGATAAACATTGCAGCTTCACAATTTTGCAGAGGACAGACTGGTCTTGACACAAGCAGCTTTCTTCAGGTGAAAAAATGCCTTTGCAAAAGTGTTGTTTTCAAGGTTGTTTTTTCCCAGATGTACCAAGGAAGAAAAAAGATCTATGCAAATCCATACTTGATGATGCTGGGAAGTTTGTTGGGACAAAACTGATTGAGAACTTTGTCAGGAATGGTTCATTCTTACATAAGAATTCACCTTCTTCTGTTGCCAAAAATCACCCAGACATTTTGTTATCTGCCAAGAAAGCGCTCAGAGGCATCTTTAATTTGCATACCGGTTTACAAATCTAATTCTGAATTGATATTTATTTTTTAATTGTCATAGATCTCTTCAGAAGCCCATTTGCTTTGAAAGTTTCTTGGATATGTAATCTGTCTTTTTTTCCCCAAAGTGAGGTTACTTTGTTATTGCCTCAGCAAAAGGACCCCAAAACTGCAACAGTCTTCTGTCATTGGTGAGGAGCTCTCCCCGTCCCCACCAATAGAAAGGTGTGGACAAGGAATCCAAAAGGCTTAGTCAACCTTGAAGCTCTGAAAGGTCAGAGCTTATCACTCCCTATCTAATTGAAATAAGGGTGGCAAGGGCAACTTCCCCACCAGATAATCATGTAAATCTTTCCTGACAAGATAATTGGCTTATTTCCTGCCTAAGGGCAATGGGTGTATTCCCAGAACCTAAATAAAAGGAATGGCAAGGTCAAGGCAAAAGGTAGTGCTTCCACTGGAGATGGGCTGCCACCTGGCCCCCCATTTTATCAAATTAATGTTTTTCTGAGTCTTTGTTCCTTTTCGTGAGGCCTTCTCCAGAACCCGAACCCTGAACTGGAACCCTGAGCCATGTGGGTCGTGAAAAGGATTCCAACATCTGGTGCCCAAACAAACAAACAAACAAAACAAAAAGCCAAAAAGACAAAAAACAAAACAACATCTGGTGCCCGAATCGGCGAGTCTGGAGAAGAAGATATTTTCGCCTAAGAGCGAAGGATATTTTTCACCTAATAAGAGCTAAGGAGGAGATGATGTTTTTCGCCTAAAAAGAGCGAAGGAGGAACTACACTGGTGTGGAAATTTCAAAGCCCATGGACTAACAGCAGAGCCGCGGTCTGTAAGTAGGGTGGGAACATCTTTTTCAGGCAGGCTAATGGAAGAGAATTAGGTTATAAAGTAATCTTTATTATAGACTTTTGGCTTGTATGCTTAAAGAATGTGATTTCTTGTTCAAATTAAAATCTTAGTTTGTATTTGGAATCTAAAAACTGTAAGGAGAAGTGAAACTCCACTGCTGAAACTGCCTCTGGTGCAGAGAAATTCAAAGGTAGCAAGCAGGAGAGGGCAGGGTTATCTGCTCTCCCAGAATTAGATTGCTTAAGATATTGTTTAAAAATTATAAAAGAACTTGCAGGAAAATGCAAATCTTGGCCAAATTAGGTTTCAGTTATTACTTTGGAAAACCAAAAAAAAAAAAAAAAAAAAAGAAAGAAAGAAAGAAAAAATTTAAGACCTATGTTTATCTTTTAAGCATGAAAAGAAATTCATCCAGATCTGTTGCTGATGCTTCACCTGAAGTAAGCAGGATGTGGGGAAAGGGAGACAAGTGGAGATCCAATATGGACACCCACTTTCCCAGTGTACTAAATTAAAATGTCCATTCTCACCATGAAAAAGCATTAACAATTTAGAAATGTGTCTGGAATTTCTGTGTTCATGGGGAGAGAACTTAGCTGTAAGGCAGAAATGTGTGCATGGTCCGATTTCGGACATTTAGATTGTCTTCAGCTGAAATCTCTCTGCAAAAACTACAGAAAATGAAAAAACCCAAAACAGTTTTTTCCTAAGAAAAATGGCAAAAAAAAAAAAAATCTCCTGAAAAGAAATTCAAGGTAATTCCAGCAACAAGATTCGCATTTCCATAAAGAAAGAGTGATTTAAAATGCTAATGATGGGTGTTAAAATTAACTTTTAATTAAGGCCTTCAAGAAAATCAGTGAATTGTTTTACAAAAGAATTTATCCAAAGTAAATGTCTTAAAATAATTGGAATTGGATTTGAAACTCAAAAATTGTTGAAATATAGATAAATAATGTATTAATTATAAAGATCTAAACAGCCCAAATAACTGACTATGCCCTTTGTTAATGGAGGAAGGGATAGACGCCCTTCCACCCAGAACAGGTAGACCAGCTTCCTGCCAGCAGCCATCTTTAAAGAATGTGGTCATTTACATTTGAATACCACAGCAGGCTTGTTCGCTGTGGAACCTATCTTGCCACCCTTTTTGTGGCAGCTTAAAATTTTGGAAGTTTGCTTCCTCATGAAAAAAACCTAGAGGACAGAACTGAAGCTATTAATTGATTATGTCTTGTATTTTTCTTAGAAATGTGAAGTATTATTAATCTAGGAACTGCTAAATGTTTGACTTTCCAGATTTAAAAGGTCAAAGTGCAAATTAAATTGGGAGAAATTATATAGTTGTGGTAATTAAATGCCTAGCATATATTTTGAGAAAATAAAATGCTGTGTTTTCTCTGACTGGGAATTCAAAATGTTATTTATTGGTCTCAATTAAAACAGAGGATTAATTCTATAATCCAGTTTAAATTTAACTGATATTCTTTAAGATAATTTAAGTATATAATCTTTGACTCATATG
This sequence comes from Antrozous pallidus, assembly GCA_027563665.1. Taxonomy (NCBI): domain Eukaryota; kingdom Metazoa; phylum Chordata; class Mammalia; order Chiroptera; family Vespertilionidae; genus Antrozous; species Antrozous pallidus. The sequence continues at coordinate 83,367,497 of CM050509.1, forward strand.
TATAAATATGTATGTTTTATCTTTCCAAGTATATTTCAAGAGACTGAGAGTCACTTTTGGACATTTCAAGGGCCCAGAAATGTTTTCAAAAGTCTGTTCTCTCTTGAAAAATATTTTTAATTATACCTGAAATAGCATGGAAAGTTTTAGCAAATAAAATTAATATGTTTTACTTATACATATATTAAATGTTATGCAAGTTTCACCTCTAAGAAGGACAAAATAAAGTAATATATATATATATATATATATATATATATATATATATATAATCTCAAATATAGCCACATTTTTCAACAGCAGAATTTTAAGTCAGACCAATAAAATTCATACCTATAACTTTACTGAATATTTTTTTGCCTTTTAATTAAAGATACTTACTTAAGTTACTTTATAAATTAGCTTGTTAAATTATAGTCAAGGTTTTCAGCCAAATGAAAATGCCAATGCTGATTGTAAGAAATACCTGGGAAAAGATAGTACTATTACAGAGATGATTCGAGCTTGTCAGAATGTGGGATCAGGCACTTTTCAAGCAAGTCTATTCGCTGCTTCAGTAACAGTGTGGAATAAGAGTTGTTATAAGTGTGGAAAAACAGGACATTTCCAAAAAGAATGTGGGCAACTGAGAAGGGGACAAGATAGTGTTCTAGGGAGAGGCATAAACACTCAATCTCCAGATTCAATCCCTCGGTGTCCTAGATGTCAAAAGGGAACCATTGGGCCAGTCAGTGTAGATCAAAATTTCATAGAGACGGGCAACCTCTAGATCAAGATAGAAGGCATGGTCAACGGCTGGGAAATGGCTAGAGGGGCACCCCCCCAGCCCTTCATCAATAGGGGAAATCTGCTCCACAAGGCCTACAGTGGATTCCCTCATCCGAGCAACTCCAGGAAGCACAGGCATGGATCTTAACAGCACTATAGAGGTCACCTTGACCCCAGATAATGCTCAGCAAGCTATTCCTACAGGAATTTGTGGACCTGTGCCACAGGGAACTTTAGGATTAATCTTAGGGAGGAGTGGAAGCACTCTAAAAGGATTAACTTTTCTGCCTGGAGTAATTGATTCAGATTATGAAGGAGAAATTAAAGTTATACTAGAATGTAATTATGTTATGCAAATTAATCCAGGGCAAAGAATTGCTCAGATATTACTTCTACCTTATGTTAAGCAAGGTGAGGCTATAAATAGAAAAACAGGAATGCAAGGATTTGGAAGCTCAGACATTGACAGCATCAGTGGTTAAAATCCCAACTTAAAAAACAAAAAGGGGGGATTATGGAGAAATCACCTGTGGGTAAGCTGCACCAAGCCTTAATTATTTTTTCACTTGTGATGAAAATGGGAAGATGCCTATGGAGACCCATTGGCACAAGAATGTAACAAAAGAAAATGGTCTAGTTAAATGGAAGGATCCCGAATCTGGTTTATGGGAGGGACCCAATCCATTATTAACCTTTGGTAGAGGGTATGCTTGCATATTTCCAGAGAAATTTTCTAAACCCGTGTGGATCCCTGCTAGAAATTTTAAACTGCATAAGGGATCCAAAAGGGAAACTAGCCAGAATTATGAGGACCTTGCACTTGGAGCCACACCATGCAGCTGCAGACAATTAGCTACTTCAGACACAAAGAGCAGCAACTCTAAGCAATCCACTGAAGATGAAGAGCAGCAGGAGGATGAGCTGGACAACAAACAGCCCAGAGACCACCCAGGGCATGGTAAAGAAGATGGTTCAGATGCCTGAGAACATCCTTCTGGCCATAATAGCAGTAATCGGCTGTACAGTAATATTAATTGGGGCAAAAAATGGGAAAGTATTTTGAACTTATGTTCCTGACCCTTCATGGGTAAGAACCCTTCTGTAGGTTGATACCTATAACCAAACGCCTTGCTTTATCCAGAAGGAACAAGGGTAGGGCAAGAAAGTATAGGTGTCGCCACTCAGCTTCCCTTTTTGTATTGATACAAATTCAAACCACTACTCCTTTGTGCGCAAAATTAAAGAAAGGCTTCTGGCTTGCATGGACACCAAAGGAGGGTAGACAAAACTAAAACACGTCTACTATCACTACTTGCTCCTAGGAGAGGTGCAGAAAATTCCAGTTTGAAATTGAATTGCCATAGCTTAAATCAAAGAATATCCTAACATGATATTATTCTACAATGTCATTATAATTTTTGATATTTTACAACAGCATATTGTACAATTATTTCAAACATACTTAAAACTAATTCTTTGAACGATTGGCAACAAGTCTAAAAGGATTGAATCCCTTACACTGTATGGAAGGCCCTTGGGTAGGAGGCACTTGAGCATTTTATGTTGACCCTTTATTGCCAAGAAGGGATCCTCTTGTCACAATCCAATTACCCACAGCTGTTGTCTGAGTTTTCTGTTCATGCTGAGGTTGGTGGTGCCTGGGACCATGGATCTGTCTCAAAATCTGGGTATCCCAAGGCAGGCACTGGGCATGGAGGCACATCACCCTGCTTGGCCCCGGAGGATGGCTGATTATCCAGAGATGGGTAAGATTCCTCACGGGAGGGACAACCTAAGACAGGCACAGTCGCAGACGGGCTATCAGGAGAGAACATGGGGCCAACAGAGGTGGGGCATAGAACCTCACCCCCCCCCCAGCATTGCAGGGGATTGAACACTCGCCCTTTCTGAGGGGTGCCTCCTGCCTCATGGCTGTTTCACTTCCCATGCCCAGCTCAGATCGAAACCCAGGTAACAGAGAGACTTGGTCCAGCTCAGATCAGGACCAACACAACAAACAGAAACTTGGCTAACAGCAGCTACCCTATATCTAGCACCAAGGATGCTCAGGGCCTACTCAAGAATGTAAAGCAATCCTTTGCATTAATGTTTACAGGGTAAACTGAGATTGTTGTTAGAATATTAAATTTGACAGTAAAATAGCAGTCAAGTTATAAGATTAATTTAATTTGCCTAAAGGATATAAGTGAATATTCTAGAAAATTTAATTGTACTAGATAAAAAGCTGTTTCTAAAGTATTAACTAAAATTTCTATCGGTAGTTCATCTAATGGTAAAATTGCTTAACATGTGATGAACCTATTGTGCAAAAAATTAAAAATTTAAAGTCATCAAAACTGCGTTATAAAATTTCCAAAAGCCTCCATTAAATTCACAAAAAGGGGGATAGTGAGGCAATATCATGTAAGAAAATTATTCCTATAAGTACATTAAAAATTTTTTACTTTAAAGTAATTTTCATTTGAGGGAAAAATAAATAGGATCCCATATCAAAAGATTCCTTTATTAACTTTTGGTTGAGAATATGTTTGTGTATTTTTAGAAAACAACTTCGAAACCATGTGGATTCCTGCAACAGAGAGGAATTGACACATCTGCTCCAACCACGAAGACAGGAGGAGAAATAGTCCAGCCATGGATGACACTGACAAAGCCTTGTCATGCTGGCAGTCAGCAGCTGTGCATCACTGCGGGTTTCCCAGGACCAAACCAGGGAGGGTTGGACCTGCATTACCACCATTTGTCCACCATCCAGATACCATTGTGGACATGTACATATAAGGACCTGTTGAACATCGATATCAGGACATTCAACTGTTAAACATCGATATTAGGACTTAAAACTGTTGGACATTGAAACTGGGACTCTAGTCTACAGATGTAAGATTGTTTAAGAGTAGAGAAAATGGGAGAGATGCTGGGAACCAGCCATTACCTCACCAATAGAAAGGTGTGGACAAGGAATCCAAAAGGCTTAGTCAAGCTTGAAGCTCTGAAAGTGCAGAGCTTACCACTCTCTATCTATTTGAAATAAGGGTGGCAAGGGCAACTTCCCCACCAGATAATCATGTAAATCCTTCCTGACAAGATAATAGGCTTATTTCCTTCCAAAGGGCAATGGGTGTATTCCTAGAATCTAAGTAAAAGGAATGGCAAAGCCAAGGCAAAAGGTAGTCCTTCCACTAGAGATGGGCTGCTGCCTGGCCCCCCATTTTTCCAAATTAATGTTTTTCTGAGTCTTTGTTCATTTGCATATGGCCTTCTCCAGAACCAGAACCCTGAACTGGAACCCTGAACCACGCGGGATGTGAAAATTATTCCAATATTTGTCCTTGGTTCCTGATGCCGGGAACCAGCCATTATCTCACCAATCTGTCATGAGAAAAGAAATTTTCTGAGACTCACATGGGAGGATGAGATATTTTAGAAAGCTTTCTGTGGCGCAGGGGGCCAGATATGGCGGAGATCTTCCTTTTCTGTGTCCAGCATGGAAAGAAAGATTAAACTGGTTCTGAATGGAGGCAGCTGGGGACTGATAAATAAAGAATAGAAGAGAAGATGCAGAAATAGAAACAATAAGCTGGGGCTGGGTGGAATGCTGTCTTCTCTCCCAAAATACCAGGAAGTTATACCAAAAGTTAGGATCAAAGGAGATTATTTGGATTCTTGAATAGGCCAGAGCATTCCTTGTCCTTGACTTGATTTACTATCAGAAGTCACAATCCCCAACACCTGGGCAAATGTGAAGGTCAAACTGATATAACCTGTCAACCTTTTTGGTGAAGCATGTTCCCAGGGCGTGGCTCTGCCTGTCACCTTGAGGTCAACTGACAATAATTAAAGAAATACCCATGTACTTTCCCAGGGGGCCCTTTACATCTCACCCTTTATTTTGTTTTTAAGCTACTATAATAGAAGTAAAATTTAAACATTAAGAACAAAGCTCTAATTTTATTACTTTTTTCAATTTAATATATTTTTATTGATTTTTTTGCAGTATAACTTATATTTAATAGTAGTACATGTTTTCATTTCCCGCTCCCCATTATCCTCCTCCCAGCCTCCCCTACCCCCCAGTACATGTCCCCACCTACCCCCCTACCCGCCCAGTGTCTTTCATCCATTGGTTATGCTCACATGCATGCATACAAGTCCTTCAGTTGATCTCCCCAAGCATCCACCTACCATCCACCCAAGCCTTCCCCCAGTAGCTTGACATCCTGCTCAATGCCTCCCTGCCTCTATATCAATCACACTTCCCTGTTTCTTTTCTTCAAAAATATCTTCCCTCTGCATACCAGAAACAAACGCACAAGAACAAAAAATGTTTTGAGTGTCAGTTTCTATGTCCAACTGTTCTGCGTCCCAGTTTCTTTTTTTTTTTTTTTTTTTTTTTAAATTTTTTTTATTGTTCAGTTTATTAATTACATTGTTTCCCCTTTTTTATCCCCCTATATTTTCCCTCCACCCTGTACCTATCCCACCCTCCGCCCTCATCTCCCCCTCCCCAATGTCCTCTCCCATTGTTGCAAGATTTTTGTCCAATCTCTTGCTGTACTTCCAACAACACTTTTCTCCCCAAGAATTGTCAGTCCATTCCCTCTCTATGTCCATGTTTCTGTTATAGTCACCAGTTTATCTTGTTCATCAGCCTATCAGTTCACTTGATTTTTATGTTCATTTGTTGATAGATGTGTATTTGTTGTTCATAATTTATATTTTTACCTTTTTCTTCTTCCTCTTCTTAAAGAATATCTTTCAGCATTTCATATAATACTGGTTTGGTGGTGATGAACTCCTTTAGCTTTTTCTTATCTGCGAAGCACTTTATCTGATCCTCAATTCTGAATGATAGCTTTGCTGGATAGAGTAATCTTGGTTGTAGATTCTTGCTCTTCATTATTTTGAATATTTCTTGCCACTCGCGTCTGGCCTGCATCGTTTCTGTTGAGAAATCCGCTGACAATCGTATGGGTGTTCCCCTGTAGGTAACCAACTGTTTTTCTCTTGCTGCTTTTAATATTCTCTCTTTATCTTTTGCTCTTGGCATTTTAATTATGATATGTCTTGGTGTGGTCCTCTTTAGATTCCTATATTTTGGGGTTCTGTGTACTTCTTGGGCTTTTAAGTCAGTTTCTTTCACCAGGTGGGGAAAGTTTTCAGTCACTATTTCTTCAAGTAGGGTTTCATTAACTTGCTCTCTCTCTTTTTCTGGCACCCCAATAATTCGGATGTTGGCTTGCTTGAGGTTGTCCCAGAGGCCCCTTACACTATCTTCAATTATCTGAATTCTTTTTGTTTCTTGCTTTTCCAGCTGAGTGGATTTTGCTTCTTTGTATTTCAAATCTTTGACTTGGTTCTTGTGGCCCTCTGGACTGCTTTTAGGACTTTGTGTAATATTTTTTATTTCAGCCTGTGTATGCTTGATTTCTAGTTGGTCCTTTTTTTTATCTGTGAGGGTCTGGTTTGTATCCTCAGAGGTCTTGCACATTTCCCTGAGGGTCTCATTCATTTCTTTGTAAGTATAATTCATCTCCTTGTAAATCTCATTCATTTGCTGGTTGGTCTTGTTTATTTCCTGGTTGGTCTTGTTTATTTCCTGGTAATTCTCATTAAGTTGATCGGCCTTTTGTAGGAGCCTCTTGAAAAGACTTATAACCGTGGTTTTGAACTCTATGTCTTGTCGTCTTTTCTCCTCCATTTCTTTCACACCTGATTTCTTTCCATGTCTCTGCATGGTGGCTGCTTTATGTGGTGGCTATCCTCAAAGGGACAGTGGCTCAGTCTCCCCAGTTACCTGAGGTGGGTACTCTTACTGCAATCCTTTATGGGTTGTATTCAGTGTTTTTGAATTTAAACCCAGCTTTTTGTTGTTAGCCCTAGGAGGGTTTGACCTCCAGGCCAATTGTCTGTGAAGCTCAGCTGTGCTCAGGTTGGGTGGGCGGAGTCTCCGGGCCAAGCAGACAGCGTTAGCTCCACCCTATGCGGCCCAGGGGCTCTGTGCCGGGGGCAATGGCTGCCAGCACCTCTGAGAGAGAGCCGCTGTGGAGCTCCACTGGCTGCCGGGGAATTCAGACTGTCCCCAAATGACTTTGCATGCGCAATGTCTCACCCAGGGTTGTAAAACAAAGCAGTCTGACGGTTTTCCGAATGAGAGACAAGTCGCGGTGCGCTCTCTGCGCCGTCACGCAGCCGAGCTGTTCGCGGGAGAGCTGCCTTCTCCACAAGCCGGCAGACCCGGCAGCACCCGAGCTTCGGCGTGCCCTCCCACTGTCCAGTTTTCACCCCGTGTGATAGTGGGTTCCCTGGACTTCGCCCAGAGCTGGAGAATCTGTCCAGTGGGATGCCCCTGTCTCCCCGTTCGAGAAACCTGGCCGGTTTTCAGCCGCCCGCCCTCTCCGCGGCGCGCACTCCAAACCTCTCTCTGCGCGCGAATCTTTCAACGCTGTCCACCTCCGCTCTCCGGGTCACAGTGTCTTATCTTTACTTTTATTTGTGGAATTTTCATTCGGCGAGTGTTCTGGTGATTCTGGAAGGTGTTTGTTCCTTCGTTAAGTTGTAGTATTAAAATTGCTGATTATGACGGCAAGATAGGTGTTTTGCCTTTGCCGCCATCTTAGTTCTCTCCTGCGTCCCAGTTTCAATGTCAAATAGTTCTTCATGTGTACATGTCAGCAATGGTATACAGATGGTAGACACATCGTGGCAATGCAAGATCCATCCTCTCTGGTTTGGTCTTGGGCCACCTGCAGCCATGCACAGCTGTCGACTGCTAGCATGGCAAGGTGTCATGAGCGTCCCCCATCTCTGGACCTTCCTCGTGGCTGGACCAGACCCGTCGGTTCCTTACTGTCACAGGAACCCACATGGTCTTGGAGTTATTCTCTGAAAACACACAAACACATTCTCAACCAAAATTTAACAAAGAGATCCTCTCTGCAAAATAGACTTGGGATTCTTTTTATTTTTGCCTAAATGATTTTCCTTTGGCTTATTTTGACACCATGTATGTTTTTCATGGGTGTCTTGCAGTTGGTTTTACAAATGGAATTTACTTTTCTGGAGTAAGAATTTTCTAGATATATTTTACGTACAGGATATTTTTTCCTCAGATGATATTACCTCACTACCTCACCCCTTTTGATTAATGAGGGCTTTTGGAAATTTTATCTTGCAGTCTTGGTAATTTTAAATTTTAATTTTTGCACCCAAATATGACTGCTTTAGGTTCTTTGGATGTTAGGCAATTTTACAGTGAGATGAACTACTAATAGATTTTTTAGTTAATGTTTTAGGGAAAGCTTTTTGTCCAGTACACTTAAATTTTCTTGAGTATTCACTTATTTCACTTGGCCAATTTAAATTAATCTGAAAACTTGATTACTATTTTCCTGTCAATTTTAATACTCAAGCAGAAATCTTAGTTTACCTTGTAAATACTAGCGGAAAGGAATATTTGCATTTTTGAATAAGTCCTCAGCATTCCAGGTAATAAACTAAATTTAGATATGGAGCAGCTATTGCTGGCCGAGTCTCTGTCTATCACCTGGGCCTGGTCTGAGTTGTGCGTGGGAGGTGAAGCAGCCAGGGGGGTAGGAGACCTCCCTCAGGAGGGGTGAGAATTCAAGCCCCTGGAAGGTTTGTGGATGAGGGTCTGTGCCCCACCTCTTTTGACCTTTTAGTTCTCTCCTGTTGGACCCTCTTCGACGGTGCCTGTCTTAGGTTGTTCCCTGCGGAATCTTACCCGTCTCTGGCGAACCAGCTATCCTTCAGGGCCAAACAGTGTGATGTGAGGTTCAGTTCTGTCTCCTTTGCGGTCTGTGCTACTGTGGCCTCCGCGTCCAGCACCTGCCTTGGGGTCCCCTTGCCTGCTGGCGGGGTCCCGGTGCTGGTCGCATGTCTCGGGTGACTCAGGTTTCTTCTCCGGGGAGATCCCAGCTCACGCCATTGGTCGAGAGGCGGAGCGATGGTGCCGGCTGCCCAGAGGCTTCAGCCACAGCTTGAACTCAAAGCTCAGGCAACAGCTGTGTGTATTTGGATAGTAAGAAGAGGGTCCTTCTTGGCAAAAGGGCAAGAGGGGCCAATGTAGGGTGCTCGGGTCCTTTCCCAGTGCCTTGATTCCTTCTGAAAGGGATTAATTCATTTCCTATCCTTTTTCAAATTGCTGCCCAACATTCAAATAATTAGTTTGTAAGTTTATTTGGGATAATTGTATAATATGCTGTTGTCAAGTGTCGAATATTGTGGTGACATTGTGGAGTAATGTCATGTGGGGGCGTTGTGGTGTCACGGGAGGTTGAGGAGGGCCTAGCCTGGGGACTGGTGTCCATGGGAGATGATAAGATCAAGGCCATGTCAATTCTATCTCAAACTAGCTGCCAATTTTTTTATAACTTTATATAAACTTTGTCAGCGATGTAAAAACACAAATTACTTACCTTAGTTCAAGAGTTCAAATATATTGACTTTCCCCCTTACTTCCACCACCTGCCACTTACCCTGAGGTTTGACATTCTGATGGACTTTTCTCAGTCTCTGGATCCATTCTTGTTCATCAGTCTATGTCATTCATTATATACCACAAATGAGTGAGAACATGTGATATTTGTCTTTCTCTGCCTGGCTAATTTCATTTAGCATAATGCTCTCCAAATCAATCCATGTTTTTACAAATGGTAGAAGCTCCTTCTTTTTTACCACAGTGTAGTATTCCATTATGTAAATGTACCATGGTTTTTAAATCCCCTCATCTGCTGATGGGCACCTAGGCTATTTCCAAATCTTAGCTATGGTAAATTGTGCTGCTATGAACATAGGGGTACATATATTCTTTCGAATTCACATTTCCAATTTCTTGGGGTATATTCCTAGAAGTGGGATCACTGGGTCGAATGGGAGCTCCATTTTTAGTTTTTTGAGGAAACTCCATACTGTTCTCCACAGTGGCTGCACCAGTCTACAATCCCACCAGCAGTGTACGAGAGTTCCTTTTTCTCCGCATCCTCGCCAGCACTTGTCCTTTGTTGATTTGTTGATGTAAGCCATTCTGACAGGTGTGAGATGGTACCGCATAGTCGTTTTCATTTGCATCTATCGGATAATAAGAGACTTTGAGCAAGTTTTCATATGTCTCTGGGCCTTCCTTTTGTCTTCTTTCGTGAAGATTCTATTTAGGTCTGTTGCCCATTTAAAAAAAATTTTTTTATTGATTTTTTGCAGTATAATAGTAGTACATGTTTTCCTTTCCCCCTCCCCCTTATCCTCCTCCCAGCATCCCCCACCTCCCAGCACATATCCCCAGCTTCCCCCCCTCCCCGCCCCAGTGTCCTTCATTCATTGGTTATGCTCACATGCATGCATACAAGTCCTTCAGTTGATCTCCCCCCGCATCTGCCTCCCATCCACCCAAGCCTCCCCCTGTAGCTTGACAGCCTGTTCAACGCCATCCTGCCTCTATATCAATCACTCTCCCCTGTTTCTTTTCTTCAAAAATATCTTGCCTCTGCATACTAGAAATAAATGTATAAGAACAAAAAATGTTTCAGTCTCAGTTTCAGTGTCCAATTGTTCTGAGTCCCAGTTTCAGTGTCAAATAATTCTTTATGCGTATAAGTCAGCAATGGTATCCAGATGGTGGACACATCATGGCAATGCAAGATCCATCCTCTCTGGTTTGGTCCTGGGCTGCCTGCAGACATGCACAGCTGCCTACTGCTAGCATGGCAAGGTGTCGTCAGTGTCCCCCATCTCTGGACCATCCTCGTGACTGGAACAGATCCATCAGTTCCTCACAGTAGCAGGAACCCACATGGTCTTAGAGTTGTTCTCTGAAAACACACAAACACATTCTCGACCAAAAGTTAACAAAGGGATCCTCTATGCAAAATAGACTTGGGATTCTTTTTAATTTTTGCCTAAATGATTTTCCTTTGGCTTATTTTGACACCATGTGTGTTTTTTCATGGGTGTCCTGCTATTGTTTTTACAAATGGAATTTACTTTACTGGAGTAAGAATTTTCTAGATGTATTTTACTTACTCGATATTTGTTTTCCCCTTACATGATATTACCCCGCTGTCCCCACCACTTTTTTGATTAACGGGGACTTTTGGCAATTTTATATTGCACTCTTGGTAATTTTAAATTTTAATTTTTGCACCCAAATATGACTGCTTTAGGTTCTTTGGATGTTAGGCAATTTTACAGTGAGATGAACTACTAATAGATTTTTCAGTTAATGTTTTAGGAAAAGCTTTTTGTCCAGTACACTATAATTTTCTTGAGTATTCACATATTTCACTTGGCCAATTTAAATTAATCTGAAAACTTGATTACTATTTTCCTGTCAATTTTAATACTCAAGCAGAAATCTTAGTTTACCCTGTAAATACTAGTGGAAAGGAATATTTGCAATTTTGAGTAGGTCCTGAGCATTCCTGGTAATAGATTGAATTTAGATATAGAGCAGCTATTGCTGGCCGAGTCTCTGTCTACCACCTGGGTCCCCGTATGAGTTGTGTGTGGGAGGCGAAGCAGCCGTGGGGGAGACCTCCCTCAGGAGGGGTGAGAATTCAAACCCCTGCAAGGTTTGTGGATGAGGGTCTGTGCCCCACCTCTGTTGAACTTTTAGTTCTCTCCTGTTGGCCCCTCTTCGACTGTGCCTGTCATAGGTTGTTCCTTCCCTGAGGAATCTTACCCGTCTCTGGCTAACCAGCCATCCTCCGGGGCCAAACAGGGTGATGTGAGGTTCAGTTCTGTCTCCTTTGTAGTCTATGCCCCCCTGTGGCCTCCACGTCCAGTACCTGCCTTGGGGTCCCCTCGCCTGCTGGCGGGTTCCCGGTACTGATCACATATCTCGGGGGACCCAGGTTTCTTCTCCAGAGAGGGCCCAGCTCACACCATTGGTTGAGATACAGATCCATGGTGCCAGCTGCCCAGAGGCTTCAGCCACAGCTGGAACTGAAAACTCAGGCCTCAGCTGTGTGTATTTGGATAGTAACGAGAAGGTCCCTCTTGGCAGAAAGGGCAAGAAGGGCCAATGTAGAATGCTCGGGTGCCTTCCCATTGCCTTAATTCCTTCTGAAAGAGATTAATTCATTTCCTATCCTTTTTCAAATTGCTGCCCAACATTCAAAGAATTAGTTTGTAAGTTTATTTGGGATAATTGTATAATATGCTGTTGTCAAATATCAAATATTATAATGACATTGTAGAATAATATCATGTAAGGGTATTATGGTGTCATGGGAGGTTAAGCAGGGCCTAGCCTAAGGACTGGTTTCCATAGGATATGACAAGCTCTAGGCCATGTCAATACAATGTCAGACTAGCTACCATTTTTTTATAACTTTATATAAACTTTGTCAGGGATGTAAAAACACAAATCACTTACCTCAGTTCAAGAGTTCAAGTATATTGAATTTTCCACTTACTCCCACCACCTGCCACTTACCCTGAGGTTTGACATTCTGATGGACTTTTCTCAGTCTCTGGATCCATTCTTGTTCATCAGTCTCTGTCATTGATTGTATTCCTCAAATGAGTGAGATCATGTGATATTTGTCTTTCTCTGCCTGGCTAACTTCACTTAGCATAATGCTCTCCAAATGCATCCATGTTGTTACAAATGGTAGGAGCTCCTTCTTTTTTTCCGCGGCGTAGTATTCCATTGTGTAAATGTACCAAAGTTTTTTAATCCACTCATCTGCTGATGGGCACTTCGGCTGTTTCCAAATCTTAGCTATGGTAAATTGTGCTGCTATGAACATAGGGGTACATATATCCTTTCTAATTCGCCTTTCTAATTTCTTGGGGGTATATTCCTAGAAGTGGGATCACGGGGTCGAAAGGGAGCTCCATTTTTAGTTTTTTGAGGAATCTCCATACTGTTCTCCACAGTGGCTGCACCAGTCTACAATCCCACCAGCAGTGCAGGAGAGTTCCTTTTTCTCCGCATCCTCGCCAGCACTTGTCCTTTGTTGATTTGTTGATGTAAGCCATTCTGATAGGTGTGAGATGGTACCGCATAGTCGTTTTGATTTGCATCTCTCGGATAATAACTGACTTTGAGCAAGTTTTCGTATGTCTCTGGGCCTTCCTTTTGTCTTCTTTCGTGAAGATTCTATTTAGGTCTGTGGCCCATTTTTTATTGGATCATTTGTCTTCCTTTTATTGAGTTGGGTGAGTTGCCTGTAGATGGTTGAGATTAAACCTTTATCACTAATAACATTTGCAAATATGTTCTCCCATACAGTGGGTTTTCTTGTTGTTTTGTTGATGGTTTCTTTCGCTGTGCAAAACCTTTTGATTTTGTTGTAGTCCCATTTGTTTATTTTCTCTTTAGCTTCCATTGCCCTCGGAGCAGTATCATCAAAGAAGTTCTTTTGGCATATGTCTGAGATTTTTCTTCCTGTAGATTCCTCAAATATTTTTATGGTTTCCTGTCTTACGTTTAAGTCCTGTATCCATTTTGAGTTTATTTTTGTGTATGGTGTAAGTTGGTGCTCTAGTTTCATTTTTTTTGCATGTATCTGTCCAATATTCCCAACACCATTTATTGAAGAGACCATCTTGACTCCATTTTATGTTCATGCCTCCTTTGTCAAATATTAATTGAGCATAGTGGATTGGGTTGATATCCGGATTCTCTATTCTATTCCATTGATCTATATGTCTGTTCTTGTGCCAGTACCAGGCTGTTTTAAGAACAGTAGCCTTGTAATACAGCTTGAAATCTGGTATGGAAATCCCACGGACTTTGTGCTTCTTTCTCAGGATTGCTGTGGCTATTCGGGGCCTTTTTTTTGTTCCAGGTGAATTTTTGGAGAGTTCTTTCTAGGTCTGTGAAATATGCCATTGGTATTTTAATGGGGAGTGCATTAAATTTATAGATTGCTTTGGGTAGTATGGACATTTTAATTATGTTGATTCTCCCAATCCATGAACATGGAATGTTCTTCCACCTGTTTACATCTTCCTCTATCTCTTTTTTCAGTGTCCTGTAGTTTTCCACGAATAGATCTTTTACCTCCTTAGTTAAGTTTATTCCTAGGTATCTTAATTTTTTTGGTGTGATGGTAAATGGGATTGCTTTTTTAGTGTCTCTTTCTGTAAGTTCACTATTAGTGTATAGAAATGCCATAGATTTCTTGGCATTAATTTTGTAGCCTGCTACATTGCTGAACTCATTTATTAAGTCTATTAGCTTTTTTATGGAGTCTTTCTGGTTTTTTATGTACAATACCATGTCATCTGCAAATAAGGATAGCTTAACTTCTTCTTTTCCAATTTGGATGCCTTTTATTTCTTCTTCTTGTCTAATTGCAACGGCTAATACTTCCAGTACTATGTTGAACAGGAGTGGTGAAAGTGGGCAACCCTGTTTTGTTCCTGTTCTTAGGGGAAATGGTTGTAGTTTTTGCCCATTGAGTATGATGTATGCTGTGGGTTTATCATATATGGCTTTTATTATGTTGAGGTATGATCCTTCTATTCCTACCTTATTGAGAGTTTTTATTAAGAAAGGATGTTGGATTTTGTCAAATGCTTTTTCTGCATCAATTGATATGACTATGTGATTTTTATCTCTCAATTTGTTTATGTGATGTATCACATTTATTGATTTGCGGATATTGTACCATCCTTGCATTCCTGGGATAAATCCTACTTGGTCATGGTGTATGATCTTTCTGATGTACTGCTGGATCCGATTTGCCAGAATTTTATTGAGGATTTTGGCATCTATATTCATGAGGGATATTGGCCTGTAATTCTCTTTCATTGTGTCGTCTTTATCTGGTTTTGGTATTAGGGTGATGCTAGCTTCATAGAAGGAGTTTGGAAGTGTTCCATCCTCTTGAATTTTCTGGAGTAGTCTGAGAAGTATAGGTTTTAGTTCTTCCTTGAATGTTTGGTAAAACTCCCCTGTGAAGCCGTCTGGCCCTGGGCTTTTGTTTGCTGGAAGCTTTATGATGACTGCTTCAATTTCTTCCACAGTTATTGGTCTATTGAGTTGTTTAGAGTCTTCCTGATTGAGTTTTGGGAGGTTATATTTTTCTAGAAACATATCCATTTCCTCCAGGTTGTCCAGTTTGTTGGAGTAGAGTTGTTCATAGTATTTTTTAACAATCCTTTGTATTTCAATGGGGTCTGTTGTTATTTCACCTCTTTCATTTCTGATTTTATTTATTAGGGTCCTCTCTCTTTGCTTCTTGGTGAGTCTGGCTAGAGGTTCATCAATCTTGTTTATCCTTTCAAAGAACCAGCTCTTGGTTTTGTTGATCTTCTGTATTGTTTCTTTGGTCTCTATGTCATTTTTTCTGCTCTGATCTTTACCATTTCCTTCCTTTTGCTTACACTGGGCTTTTCTTGTTGCTTTCTTTCTAACTCTTTGAGTTGTTGGGTTAGATAATTTATTGCTGCTGTTCCTAGTTTTTTGCAATAGGATTGTAGAGCTATGAACTTCCCTCTCAGAACTGCTTTCACTGTGTCCCATAGATTTTGGATTGTTGTGCTATCATTGTCATTTGTTTCCATGATGTTTTCTATCTCTTCCTTAATCTCTCTAGTAACCCAGTCATAGTTTAATAGCATGCTGTTTAGTCTCCATGTGTTCGATTTCTTTGGATTGTTTCTATTGTAGTTGATTTCCAGCTTTATGCCACTGTGATCTGAGAATATACTTGATATGATTTCTATCTTCTTGAATTTGGAGAGACTTTGCCTATGACCTAATACATGGTCTATCTTTGAGAATGACCCATGGGCACTTGAAAAGAATGTATATTCTGTGGCTTTGGGGTGAAATGATCTGAAGATGTCAATTAATTCCGTCTGGTCCAGTGAGTCATTGAGGATTGATGTTTCTTTACTGATTTTTTGTTTAGAGGATCTGTCCAATGGTGATAGTGGGGTATTAAAGTCTCCTACTATGATTGTATTGCTGTCTATCTCTCCCTTGATGTCCTCTAGGAGTTTTTGTATATATTTGGGTGCTCCTGTATTGGGTGCATATATGTTTACCAGAGTTATTTCTTCTTGTTGGATTGCTCCCTTTAGTATTATGAAGTGGCCTTCTTTATCTCTTGTTATGTCCTTCACTTTGAGATCTAATTTTTTGTATACAAGTATTGCTACCCCAGATTTTTTTCCATTTCTATTCACCTGAAGAACCTTTTCCCATCCTTTCACCCTCAGTCTGTGTGCGTCTTTTTTTGGAGATGGGTTTCTTGTAGACAGCAGATGCATGGGTCATGATTTCTTATCTAGTCCATTACCCTATGTCTTTTGATTGGAGCATTTAATCCATTTACATTTAGAGTTATTATTGATATGTACTCATATGTTGCCATTTTTGTTCTTTACCCCTGTGTTCCTTCTTTACTTCTTATTTCTTTTACAGCATGCCCTCTAGCATTTCTTGCATTGCTCGTTTGGTGGTCATGAATTCCCTTAGTCCTTTTTGTGTCTGTGAAGCTTGTGTTTTATCCTTCAATTTTGATTCATAGCCTTGCTGGGTACAGTATTCTAGGATTCATACCTTTCCTTTGCATGAGTTTGTAAATGTCATTCCATTGCCTTCTGGCCTGATACGTTTCTGTTGAGAAATCACTTGTTAGTCTGATATAGGTTTCTTTGTAGGTGACTTTCTGTCTCTCTCTGGTGGCTTTTAAGATTCTGACTTTGTCATTGATGTTTTCCAATTTAATTATAATGTGCCTTGGCATAGGTCTTTTGGGGCTCATTTTGCTTAGGACTCTGTGAGCTTCTTGGATTTGTGTGGGTTTTTTCTTTCTTATATCAGAGAAGTTTTCTGTCATTATTTCTTCCAACAAGTTTTCTATTCCTTGCTCAGTTTCCTGTCCTTCTGGTAGCCCTTTTATATGGATGTTGTTTTGTTTCATGTTGTCCCAAAGTTCCCTTAGGCTCTCTTCCTGCTTTTTAACTTTTTTCTAGAAGCTGCTCTACTTGGGTATTTTTTCCTACCTTGTCTTCTAGCTCACTGGTGTGGTCCTCTGCTTCTTCTAGTCTACTCTTGATAATTTCTATTGAGTTCTTTACTTCAGTGATGTCACTTTTCATTTCTTCTTGGCTCTTCTTCATTTCCTCTTGGTTCGTACTCATATTGTCAAATTTGTCTTCCATTCTTTTCAGCCACCTTTTGACCATTTCTCTGAATTCTTTCTCTTTCGGGTTGCTAACTTACATTTCATTTACCTCCTTTTTTTGGTGAGGCTTGTTTTTCTTTCATATGTGGGCTGTTTCTTTATCTCCCCATGGTCCCTCTTCTCTGCGTGTCTGGTTATGTAGTTCTCACTCTCCTTTCCATGCCAGAGCGCAGAGCCCCTTCAAATGTGCGCAACTGTACCAACTGGGCATTGGTGTTCTGTGGGTCTCAGCCATCAAGTGGGTACTACAGCTGTATTTTTTAGGCCCTTCCACTTCAAGATGGCATGGTCCGCCTCTTAGCAGGTGGTTCCATGAGAGAACCCAGCAGCACTGGGGCCGCTCCGTCAGGGGAACTCAGTCCAGTAGTCCCTTATCTTCTCCTGGAGGGCAGCTGTCTCCCAACTCCCCAACAAACACTCCCTGCGAGACCCTCAGCTACTCCCTCCATTTGCCCTGAGACAACATTCAGATTGCATCCCTCTGTTCTGCCACCATTTGTTTCTCCCCCATGTATCTCCTTTTATTCTCCCACAGAACTCCCCTTGGGTTCTCCTACTGCCCAGTACATGTCCTCACCTGCCCCCACCCCCAGTGTCTTGTATCCATTGGTTATGGTTATATGCATGCATGTAAGTCCTTTGGTTGATCTCTTACAGCCCTTCCCCCCCAACCATCTCTTCCTTCCCATAGTAGTTTGACAGTCTGTTCAAAGCTTCTTTGCCTCTGTATCTATTTTTCCCATTTTTTTCTTTAAAAAAATCGTGCCTCTGCAGACTAGAAATAAACATATAATAACAAACAATGTTTGAGTCTCAAATTCAATGTCCAACAGTTCCTTATGTGTACATGTCAGCAATGATATCTGCACGGTGGGCACATGGTAGGAATGCAGGTCCAACCCTCTCTGGTTTGGTTCTAGGCAACTTGCAGTCACACACAGCTACTGACTGCTAGCATTGCACAGGTTCCTCAGCATCGTCCATCTCTGAACCATTTATCCTCTTGTCTTCATGGTTGGAGCAGACCTATCAATTCCTCTCTGTTGCAGAAATCCACATGGTCTTGGAATTGTTTTCTGAAAATATACAAACATATTCTCAACCAAAAGTTAATAAAGGAATCTTTTCTATAAAATTGACTTAAAATCCTTTTTATTTTTGCCCAAAAGATGTTTCTTTGGCTTATTTCAACATCATGTGTGTTTTTCATGGATGTCTTGCTGTTAGCATTACTAATGAAAATTAATTTTATTAAGTAAAAATTTTCTAGATGTAATTTACTTACAGGATATTTTTTCTTACTTGATATTACCCTACTACCCCCCCCCCTTGGATTAATAGATGCTTTAGCAAACTTTAGAATGCAGTCTTTATAACGTTAAATTTTATTATTTTTGCACAAAAATATGACTGCTTTAGGTTCATTGCATGTTAAGCAATTTTACCATGAGATGAACTACCAATAAAAATTTCAGTTAATATTTTAGGAACAGATTTTTGTCCAGTACAATTACATTTTATTGAATATTCTCTTATTTCAATTACCAATTTAAATTAATATGAAAACTTGATTACTATTTTAGAGTCAAATTTGATACTCTACCAACAATCATTGTTTACCTTGTAAATATTAGTGGAAAGGATTATTTGCATTCTTCAGGTGGTCCTGAGAATTCCTGGCACTAGGCTAGATTTAGATATAGGGCAGCTGCTGTCCGCCAAGTCTCTGTCAGTTATTGGGTCCAGATCTGAGCTGGGCAATTGAAGTGAAGCAGCCATGGGGGCAGGAGACCTCCCTCAGAAGGTGTGAGGGTTCAGGTTCCTGCAAGTTTATGGGGGAGAGGGTCTGTGCTCCCCCTCTGTTGACCCCCAAGTTCTCTCCTGATGGCTCCTCTGTGACTGTGCCTGTCTTAGGTTGTACATTCCCTGAGAAATCTTACCCATCTCTGGCTAACCAGTCATCCTCCGGGGCCAAGCAGGGTGATGTGAGGTTCAATTCTGTCTCTTTGGTAGCCTATTCCCCCATGACCTCCATGCCCAGCACCTGCCTTGGGATCTCCTCGCCTGCTTGCGGGGCCCCAGCACTGATCACATATCTCGGGGAACACAGTTTTCATTTCCAGGGAGGAAATGAAATGAACTACCAATCAGTGCTGGGGCCCCACACCATTGAGCCAGGAACAGATCCATGGTACCAGCCACCTCGAGGCTTCAACCCCAATATGAACAGAAAGCTCAGGTAACAGCCTAGGGCAATTGGATTGTGAGAAGAGGGTCACTCTTGGCAAAAAGGGCAAGTGGGGCCAATATAGAATTCTCAAGTGCCTTCCCAGTGCACTTCCCAGTGCCTTCCCTTCTGAAAGGGATTAAATCCTTTCATATCCTTTTTTTAAATTGCTGCCAAACATTCAAATAATTAGTTTATAAGTTTTTTTTGGAATAATTGTACAATATGCTGTTGTAAAATATCAAAAATTATAATGACATTGTAGAATAATATTATGTAAGGGTATTCTTTACTCTAAGCCATCGAAATTCAATTTCAACCTCCTGTCAATTCCTTTTTGAAACTTTATATAAACTTTTTCAGGGAGGCAAAAACACAAATTACTTACTTTAGTTCAAGAGGCCAAATAGATTGACTTTCAATTACAATCCGTACAACTTTTGAAGGAAAATTCTCTTTATTTCATTCCAAAATAATTTTCAGGTTACAGAGAGTTTAATTTAAAAAAAAAAACTTTCTCACATGAAACAATTTCTCTTAAGGTTATGGTGACCACTAGTATGGTTTAGATTTAATATTATATCTTTTTTCCTTATAATTTGTTTATTTTTTACATATGTGTCTTTATTCCCCATAGACCCCCACTCCCCACATATGCAACACCCCCCAGTTGTCTGTGTCTATTAAATAGGTTCATATGCATGCGCACAAATCCGTTGGTTGATCCCTCTACCTTACCCCTCCCCTCCCCTACCTTCTCTGAGGTATGACGTTCTGATCGATGTTTCTCAGTCTCTGGATTTGTTCTTGTTCATCAGTCCATGCCGTTCATTATATTCCAAAAATGAGTGAGATAATATGATATTTTTATTTCTCTGCCTGTCTTATTTCAGTTAGCATAATGCTCTCCATCTTCATCCATGTTGTTGCAAATGGTAGGAATTCCTTTTTTTACTACAGCATAGTATTCTATTGTGTAGTTTTGCCACCAAAGTTTTTTAATCCACTCATCTGCTGATGGGCACTTAGGCTGCTTCCAAATGTTAGCTATGGTGAATTGTGCTGCTATGAACATAGGGGTGCATATATTCTTTCAGATTCGTGTTTCTAGTTTCTTGGGACATATTCCTATATGTGAGATCACTGGGTCAAATGGGAGTTCCATTTTTAGTTTTTTGAGGGAACTCCATACTGTTATCCACAGTGGCTGCACCAGTCTGCATTCCCACCAGCAGTACAAAAGAGTTCCTTTTTCTCTGCACCCTCACCAACACTTGTCGTTTGTTGATTTATTGATGATAGCCTTTCTGACAGGTGTGAAATGGTACCACATTGTTGTTTTGATTTGCATCTCTCTTATGATTAGTGACTTTCATCAGGTTTTCATTTCTCTTGGCCTTCCTTCTGTCTTCTTTTGAGAATTATTTATTTAGATCAGTTTCCCATTTTTTTTATTGGGTGGTTTATCTTCTTTTTGTTAAATTGTTTGAGTTCTCTGTATATGTTGGAGATTAAATCCTATGGTTGATAGCATTAGCAAATATGTTCTCCCATGCAATGGGCTTTCTTGTTGCTTTTTGATGGTTTCTCCCATAGAGATTAAACATATCTATCACATACCAGAGCAATTCCACTCCTAGGTTTATATCCACGGGAAAGGAAAGCATATGTCCACAAAAAAATGAGTGCATGGATGTTTATAGTAAGCAGCATTGTTCATCATGGCTAAAAAGTGAAGACAACCCAAATTTCTATCAACTAATGAGTGCATAAACAAATTTAGAAATATTCATGCAATGGAAATTATTCAGCAAGAAAAATGAAGTATTATGGATGAATCTTAAAAACATTATGCTAAGTGAAATAAGTCAGGCCCAGAAGGCCACTATTGTATGATTCCATTAACATAAAATGTCCATAACAGGCAAATCCCTAGTGACAAAAACAAATTTGTCAAGGAATGGCAAGAGAGGGAACTGGGAGGCATGGGGTTTATTTTGGGGGTGATAGAGATGTTCTGGAAGTTGACTTGGTAATAATTGCACAACTCTAGAAATATAATTAGAAAATATTGTATTGTATACTTTAAACATGTAAGTTGTATATGAATCATTTCTTTAATAATGTTATTATAAAATATAAAATTCAAAATAGTCTCCCAACTAGAAATAGTTGTAACATTCAGTTATTATTATAATATAACTAGAGGCCTGGTGCATGAAATTCATGCACGGTGGGGGTTGTCCCTCAGCCCAGCCTGCACCCTCTCCAATCTGGGACACCTTGAGGGATGTCCAACTGCCTGTTTAGGCCTGATACCCCCCAGGATTGGGCCTAAATGGGCAGACAGATATCCTTCTCACAATTCAGGAATGCTCTCTCCCAACTGCTCGCTTGCCTGTCTTCTTGATTGCCCCTAACAACCTCTGTCTTCTAGCCTGATCACCCCCTAACCATGTCCCTGCCAGCCTGATTGATGCCTAACTGCTCTCCTGCCAGCCTTTTTGCCCCTAACTGCCCTCCTCTCCAGGCCTGGTCACCCCAAACTTCCCTCCTCTGCTGGCCTGGTCACCTCTAAATGCCCTCCCCTGCAGGTTTGATTGCCCCCAACTGCCCTCCCTTGCAGGCCTGTTCCCTTCCAACTGCTCTCCCCTGCTGGTTATCTTGTGGTGGCCATCTTGTGTCCATATGGGGGCAGGCATCTTGTGTGTTAGAGTGATAGTCAATCTGCATATTACTCTTTTAGTAGATAGGATAGAGGCCTGGTGCATGGGTGGGGGACATCCTGAAGGGTGTCCCAATCAGAGTGGGAGTTCCTTTGGGGTGTAGGGCAGCCTGGGTAAGGGGCCTGTGGTGGTTTGCAGGCCGGCCACACCACCCAGTGACCCAAGTGCAGACCCTGGTATCTGGGATTTATGTATCTTCTACAATTGAAACTTTGTAGCCTGGAGCAGAGCCAAGCCTTCTGCTCGCTGTGTGGCTACTGCCATTTTTGTTGGGATTCTATAACTGAAACTTTGTAGCCTTAAGTGGAGGCCTAGGCCAGCAAGGACAAGCAGAAAGCTTGGCTTCCTCCATCATTGGGGAAAACCAAGCTTCCCTCCTGCTCTCCGTGGCTGGCAACCATCTTGAAAGGGCTTATTTGCATATTTGTTACTGATTGGCTTATGGGCTTGGCTTGTGGGTATAGCAAAGGTATGCTCAATTTGCATATTACTCTTTTATTAGATAGGATGATAGAACAATAGATGTTTTATTTTTATTTATTTATTTATTTTGGAAAGCATTTTCAAACTTTATTTACAACTGTCACAGTGACAAAAAGTAGTTTGGGGAAAGAAAGAAAAAAAGCTAGTTTCTCCCTGAGCCTCAAAAAAGAACAGATAGAAGTTACAGGAGGTTCATCTTACAATAGGCATGTTTACTGAAATACTAGTCTGTTTTTTCAATACCATCAGTTAGAAATACACACAAGATACTTAAAAAAAAAAAAAGGAGGAGGCCAGACAGGAGCTCAGCCACTTGTCCAAGAGTGACTGGGTCCCCCCTCAACAGGCTCACTGCTGAGGGTCCTGACGTTAGCTGTCAGCATCTGGCCTGCTCAGACTCCACATGGTCGTACAAAGGGGTCTAAGGACCAGCAAAAATAATCAACCACCCCCCTAAACACACATGTACACAAAGTGGATCAGTTATGCAGTTTACAAGCACATTCCCATCACACGGACAGATGATACAGGGGAGCACATTGGAAGGGGACATGGAAACACTGGGCTTTAAAAGGTGAGACCCCATCCATGAGGGAGGCACAGGATGAGAAATGCTATTGTGAGGGAATGAGAGTGGGAGGGAGGGGTCTCCGCAGCCAAAACTGAAGGAAAGGGAGAGCAAGAGAAACACCCCAGCGCAGGCTGCAGGCTCTCCCACTTCCTCGAGGAGCTGGAAGAAGTTATTGCCGTCGTTCCGTGTGAGTAACACAAGCAGTCAACACAGAGGAAGGGAGCAGGGGGGAATGGGAGAGTGTCGGCTGCCCAGAACCAAACCCTGCTGGCGTATCAATAGCACACCCTGGTCCTCCTGCCCAGTCTTCCCCAGAGCCACACGAACCTTGAGGTATTAAATTCAGCCTTTATGCAAGTCCAAACACGGTCACCCTGGACTACCTGGACACCTGAGGGCTCACCTGGGTGCCTCGCTGGGCAGAGTTCAGCCCAGGGCTGCTCTGGAGCCCACCTGTTGGCAGCTGTCCGCTCTGAGATGGAGATGAAGAGTGCCCTGCATCGTGTGGCTCCTGGTGGTTCTGAACTATGATAAGAAGCTCTAAGTCCAAGGCTAACTTTCTCGGGTAACTATGCCCTTGCAGAGGACAGGTGGGAGGTGGGGAGTGAGGAGGACCACTGTTCAATGCTCCCCTCACCTCACCATCCTCCCACCTGCATCCAGGAACACAAAGGGAGAAGCCAAGGATCTCATGACACCCTTTAGTGTCACACTCGATCCCCAGGCTGCTGCACAGAAGCCTCCTCACCCATCCAGTAATTCCTGAGCTTTGCCAGCTCTCAGGATGTACACTAAATTAGCTCACCTCCCCAAGAAGAAACAGAAAAGGTCTCCTATGCGCCATGCAGCTTCCACCAGGAAAGCAGGCCACAAACCCACACAGGAGTAGGTATTGCCGCTGACTCAGTTGGCTAGAACCCCCTGCCGGGCTGGGAGCCACCTGAGCCTCATGGCTATGGCCACGGGATGGGGAGGGGGGGCATGATAAGGAGAGAGGAGGGCCAGTCTGGGAGAGCCCCCCCCACTCACTCTGTGCCTCTGCTCAGACTGAGAGCAAGTATGAGGGGGATCTTCATGTCCAATTGTCCACATCAGTCCTCTGACAAGGGCAGGAAGTACTCTCACTACTCCCAAAAGGGTCGGAAGGGGGGTGGCCGGGAAGGGCAGAGCAAAATAGATAAATAAGGGAAGAGAAGCTCAAAAGCATTGCTTCTTGAAAACAACCACTCCAGCTTACCGCAGGTATGTCAACCTGCCACAGCCTGGAGCAGAGGGGCCCTGGAGAAGAAATGGGGGGCCTTTCCCTTTCCCCGAGCATCACCTCCAGCTTTGCAGGCAGCCAAGGTGTACTGCTTTCCTTTACCTGCCTCCCCTGTAACAGGCAACACACCGGAAAGGAAAGCAAAGGCTGGTGGTGGGTGAAGCTGGAGAGAGAAGAAGACTTGGTTTTCTGACGCCCCAGCAGCAGAGAGATGGCTCACTGAGAAAGAAGTAAGTACTTCCTGACTGCACCCCTCTGCCCAATGTTCTCCTTAAAACGTGCATTTTCCCTTTTGTCCCTTTTGTTTTCTTAGTCCAATGTTCCTAGCTCGCTGTGCACGCCCCATCCCCTCACCTGCAAAGCCCCCTGGAATCCCACCGCTGCCTCTAGTTCAGATACTGATCTCAAAAACCAAAGTTACCCCAAACCCCAACCCCTGCTTGAAGCAGCGTCCTTTCTCAGAAGACCTTGCAAAGTGCCCCGCAGGGCTCCAGGGCTTGATAGTTAAAAAAAAAGAAAAAAGAAAAAAAAAAAAGAAAAGAAAAGAAAAGGAAAAGAAAAGAAAAGAAAAAAAGGGAAAGAAGACCAACTCAGTGATTTGCAGGAGCAAAATGGAAGCCTCGTCTGACGTTGCAGAATGGCGGCCCACTCTCTTCATCCATCACAATGGGAAAGAACACAGTTCAGGTACAGATGTTGTCTGGTGTGACCCGCTGGGAGTCGGTAGGAATCTACTGCTCCTTGTTCTCTGTCGCTGTCTCTTCACAGTTGTCCTGCTCATCCTCCTGGACCAAGAACTCCTGGGGGGGGGGGGGGGGGCACCGCAGCTCCGTGCTCTCCACCTCTCCCTCTGTGGGTTCCACCACTATGGAGGGCAGGCGGTCCTTCAGTTTGCAGCAGCGGTCAAAGTCTGACGGGTCCGGGAAGAGCTGATAGGAAAGG
Organism: Antrozous pallidus; assembly: GCA_027563665.1. Classification (NCBI taxonomy): domain Eukaryota; kingdom Metazoa; phylum Chordata; class Mammalia; order Chiroptera; family Vespertilionidae; genus Antrozous; species Antrozous pallidus. The sequence goes on from CM050509.1 coordinate 83,392,662, forward strand.
CCATCCTTTTGGGGGCTGAGGCCAATCTCCTCCATGGATGGGGTGCTCATCATCACCTCAGTCATCTCGGCCGATCTCAGTCAGGGCAATGAATGGGGAAATATACAGAGGGGAGGTTGACCCACTCCCTTGTGATTTAAAAACGGTCACTGCGTCCCGAGTAAAGGATGGCACGGGCGCAGACAGGTGCGGCGGGCGAGCACAGGGCGTCCGCGGTCCCTCTTCTGGAGACAGCCCCACTGCCAGCTGCCTCGGCGGAGCAGACGGAGCTCAGGGTTCTCCACCGAGCTCGCGGCCAATAGATGTTTTATAAAGTCAAATTATTTCTTCTCTTATAACGTCATCTGGATTTGAACCTGCATATTATATCCACTGCTAGTACTAGCAATGTATCCCTCAGTCCTGAATTCCTCAGTCCCCCCTAAATACTACTTTTACCAGCTGAAGCTCATCTTTCAAATGACTGCTGAAAGCATGTTTCTTGTTCTCTACTACTCACTAATGAAACTCACTGCAACAAAGCACATATATGACCCACAGGCAAGATTCAACTGCCAAGGAGGCAACTGATTAGTTATGAATGTAATGATTATGTTTCTAAGCAAAATAAGCACATGTCAAAACACATTTATTTGATAGGACTAAAAGTTCAGGTATAGGCTGTATTATCAGCCTCTCCAAAAACAAGGAAAGTTGGGCTGAGTGTTAATTACCAAAGTATTTCTAAACATTTTTTTAGGGTTTGTCCATGCATGTGGAGAAGAAATATAAAACTTATAAATCCATTTATGAATTCGAGCCACAAAAACCCCTCAGGATTAAGTGAATTGATTCAAGTGCTTCCAGTTCTCATGACAAGGAACAGCTGGATCACAGGTTAGACTACAATCTCTCAGGGCTAGCAAAACACACAGGCATAATAGGACATTAACTGCAGTGCTAATCAGTTCCTCTAGGCTAAAAAAATAATAAAGCTAATTATTGTGTAGCAGTTAATCAAATGATATCAGGTAAATAATCAAGGACTTTTATGCTTTTAAATGACCAGATTGTTTCTCAGCAGCATAGTGTTCCCTCTTTATTAGATTACTAGAGGCTCAGTGCACAAAATTCAGGCATGGGGTTGGAGGTGTTGTCCCTCAGCCCAGCCTGCACTCTCTCCAATCTGGAACCCCTTGAAGGATATCTGACTGCCCACCGGTGAGATCAGGCCTGAATGGGCAGTCAGACATCCTTCTCACAATCCAGGAATGCTGGCTCCCAACTGCTTACCTGCCTGCTTTCCTGATTGCCCCTATCTGCTTCTGCCTGCCAACCTGATCACCCCCTAACCACTCCCCTGCCAGCCAGATTGATGTCTAACTGCTCTCCTGCCAGCCTGTTTGCCCCCAACTTCCCTCCTCTGCTGGCCTGGTCACCCCTAACTGCCCTCCCCTGCAGGCTTGATCACCCCCAACTGCCCTCCATTGCAGGCCTGGTCCGTTCCAACTGCCTTCCCCTGCTGGTGGCCATCTTGTGTCTACATGGGGGCAGGATCTTTAACCACATGGGGGCAGCCCTCTTGTGTGTTGTAGTGATGGTCAATCTGCAAAGTACTCTTTTATCAGATATGATAGAGGCCTGGTGCATGGGTGGGGGTCAGCTGGTTTGCCCTGAAGGGTGTCCTGGATCAGGGTGGGGATTCCCTTGGGGGATGGGTAAGCCTGGGAAGAAGCCTGTGGTGGTTTGCAGGCTGGCCATGCCCCTCAGCAACCCAAGTGGAGGCCCTCGTATCTGGGATTTATTTTATGTTTTACAATTGAAAATTTGTAGCCTGGAGCAGAGCCAAGCCTTCTGCTCGCTCCATGGTGGCAGCCATTTCTGTTGGGACATTTGCCTTCTATAATTGAAACGTAGCCTCGTGTGGAGTCCTAGGCTGGTCAGAGCTGCAAAAGCTTGGCTTCCTTCATCCCCCGGGGAACCCTAGCTTCTGCTCATCCCAGCTCCATGGCTGCCACCATTTCTGTTGAGATATATCTTCTATAATTGAAACTTTGTAGCATTGAGTGAGGCCTAGGCTGGCAACAGCAGGAGGAAAGCTTGGCTTCCTCCATTGCTGGGGAAACCCAAGCCTCCCCCCTGCTCTCAGTGGCCGCAGCCATCTTGGTTGGTGTTTATTTGCTCCTGATTGGCTGATGGGCATGGCTGTGGGCATGACTTGATCAGAGGTATGGTCAATTTGCATATTTCTGATTCTTCATGTGGTCATTCTTTGCTTGTTTCATTGGTATTCCCTCATATCAAATTCACTAGCCTTTCTGCTCTCAATATTAAAAGCCTTCATCTCTGAGATAAACATCAAATGATCTTCAATTGTAGTTAATTTATAATTAAGTCATAATTTTACCATTTAAGGAGAAAAAAACACAGAATATAAAAATTAATATTCATGAAACTATTGAAGGCAGTGGGTCCAACTAAGCGGAACCAAAATACATTATGCATTCAGGCCCATCTATTTCTAAAGGCACTAAAATTTAAAAAGAAAGTCAACAACAAAATATTTTAAAGGATCCCCAAATAATTTAAAAATTCAACTTACTGTGACAAACAGGGAAATAAAAAACTTAAAAAAATTGTTGACATTAATGTATTTTCTAAGGTCATATTGATAGAAATGACAACAAAATAATACAAAATATTTGCTGCATCTGAGTATCCTTGTGTTTCATGAGGTTAAGGATTAGAAACACTGTTGATAAACACACAAAGCCCATCAAAACGAAAAATCACATGACTCAGTAGCTCATTTTGTTTCTTAGATTAATCTTAGAAAGACTATATCTTACTTTTTAAATATTTTATTTAACATTTTCCAATGTAACAATTTATTTCAGAGAGTGAGGACAGAAGAGGGAGAGACAGAGAAACATCTATGCTAGAGAGAAGCACAGGCTGGTTGCCTCCAATACACATTCCAACTGTGGATGGAAATTGAAACTTGGTTATATGCCCTGACTGGGAATTGAAGCCATGATCTTTTGATGAACAAGGAAGACTCTTCAATGAACTTACCACAACATCCAGGGCAAGACTATCCTATATAATAAAAGAGTAATATGCAAATTTGACTGTACCTTCGCCAAGCCCACAAGCCACACCCACAGCCACTCCCACCAGCCAATCAGGAGCAGATTATGCAAATAAATCCCAATTAAGATGGCTGCTGCCACTGAGAGCAGGAAGAAGGCTTGGGTGTCCCTGGCAACAGAGGAAGCCAAGCTGCCTGCCATTGCCTGCCTAGGCCTCCACTCAATGTTACAAAGTTTCAGTTATAAAAGATACAGAAATGACAACAGCCACTGAGCTGAAGAGAAAAGAGTCTTGGGTTTTCCTGACAACAGAGGAAGCCAAGCTTTCCACCTGCCATTGCCAGCCTAGGCCTCCACTCTAGGCTACAAAGTTTCAAACAGAAATGGCTGCTGCCATAGAGTGAGCAGAAGGCTTGGCTCTGCTCCAGGTTACAAAGTTTCAATTGTAGACATAGATTAATCCCAGATACCAAGGCCTCCACTTGGGGCACTGAGGGGTGAGGCTGGCTTGCAAACCTCCACAGGCCCCTCTCCCAGGCTGCCCCTCACCCCAAAGGAAACCCCACCCTGATCTAGGACACTCTTCAGGGCAAACCCGCTGGCCCCCACCCATGCACCAGGCCTTTATCCTATCTAATAAAAGAGAAATACGCAGATTGATCACAACTCCAACACACAAGAGGGCTGCCCCAATGTGGTCAAAGATCCTGCCCCATGTGGACACAAGATGGTCTCCACGAGATGGCCAGTAGGGGAGGGCCGTTGGGAGGTTCCAGGCCCTGGAAGGGAGGTCAGTTGTGGGTGATCAGGCAAGCAGGGGAGGGTAGTTGGGAGGGACCAAGCCTGCAAGGGATGGCACTTGGGGGCGATCAAGCCTTCAGGGAAGGGCAGTTAGGGGTGACCAGGCTGGCAGAGGAGGGAAGTTGGGGGCAAATAAGCTGGCAGGGGAATAGTTAGACATCAATTAAGTTGGCAGGGTAGTGGTTAGCAGGTGATCAGGTTGGCAGGCAGAAGTAGTTAGGGGCAATCAGGGAGGCAGGCAGGTGAGCAGTTTGGAGCCAGCTGTCCTGGATTGTGAGAAGGATGTCTGATTGCCAGTTTAGGCCCAAACCCACTAGGTTCAGGCCTAAATGGGCAGTCGGACATCCCTCAAGGGATCCCAGATTGGAGAGGGTGCAGACTGGGCTAAGGAACATCCCCCGCCCCCGATGCACAAATTTCATGTTCTAGGCCTGTAGTCTACATATATAAAAGACTAATATGCTAAGCGTCCTTCTGCCCGTCCAACAGGTAGCTATGATGCACACTGACCATCAGGGGCAGATGCTCAATGCAGGAGCTGCTGAGCTGCAGTGACTTCGCAGCAGCAGTTCTCAGGAGATGCACCCTGAAATCAGAGAGGAAGGAACCCCATTCCTCAAGGGGCCACACAATTCTATCTTTGGCAGTGGGTTATGTTGTTGCTGGGGTACTGTTGGCCCTGAATCTGGTTTACTGCACACTTGCATTTGCGTTGCACACTCTGTACAACAGCAACTTTGCAGAGTGCCCTCTCATACTCCAGGACCCCTTGGGGATGTCAGAGAGCTGGTTTCAGCCTGATCCCTGCAGGCCAGGCCAAGGGACTCCACCTGCTGGAGGAACCCCACTCACTCTACAGAAACTCGAGAAGGACCATGGGAGGTTGGCTCCAGGGCATGTCTGGCCCATCTCACCCAGTCCTGCCCTGCTGGCCTCTTTCTAATTTGTTTTCAATGTGCACAAATCTGTGTACCAGGTCACTAGTATTATATAAGTTAAAATAGCATAATAGTTACAATGCTTACTATATGCCAAGCATTGTTATAATTATTTGATATGTATTAATTTAAACTTTATAAAAACTTGATATGGTAATTACTATTTTATAAATGAGAAAAATCAATGGACAGAGAAGTTGCCAAGGTCACACAGCCAGGGAACCATAACTCAAATCTCAACAATCTGGCTCTTAAATCTTTACATTTGACCATTGCACTGCATAGCTACTATATCACTAGCTAGCTAGCTGAAAAATGCCGTTTTCTATCTCTATTGTATCACTGAATTGAGTTTGAAATTGAAAAGTGTCCCATGGTATTTGGCGATTTTTGATTCTATATGGATGGTAATGAGGAATGGAAACTGTACTTTCAGTGATTGCTGGTTTAGCTAAAATTTGATGTTCAGCTTTATGAGACAGTTTCCTGAGTTTCACATGCTGTGATTTGTTTGAGTTTATTCTCTTCTTCCTAATGAAATATCATACCATTTGTATCCCATTTATATGTCACCTATATTCAATAGGCTTCACTGGGATATATAATAAGACTATGCATCACACACTTATCCTCTGCCAACCACTTGTTTTTTCAGATTCAATAAGTCATATGCTAACTCAAAGATATGATAATAATTTCACTATTTTCAATATGCTTATTAATAAGGATTTTAAAAAGAATGCTCACTGGAACATCAACCAGTATAGTTTTATCGTACTGGCACTGAAGGCAGAGTCCAGGCAAGTTTGTAAGGGAGGTGATTGACAAGCTTGTTCTTCCTTACTTTACCTCCATCCCATCTAAATTCTGACCAATACCAAGCATATTCTTTTTGGTGATATGATATATGGAATATTTGATTACAGTACTTTATTATGCATATCTCTTATATAAAAGGCCTGTGACCATCACACCATAATCCTGTCAAGACCAAACGAACAACAGCTCTCACAGTGGGCAGGGTGGGATGCGAGCTACTAGTGGTGGAGTGCTATTGAGCAGCAGAGGGCTATAAGCAGTGGAGGGCGAGGAGTGGCAGAGGGCAGGGCAGCTAGCTGAGGCAAGTGGAAGTGAGCTACTCATGCATGATTTTGTGCATGCTGGGCCTCTAGATTTGAAAATAATAACATTGAGTTAGAAATCAGCATTGGTTCATAAGGTAAAAAGATTAGTATGCTTCTCAGACAACATTTGAAAATGACCGAGGCCTGGTATATTCTATTATACTTAGATCTTTCTCATGTGCTACATTGTGTAAATAACACAGTATAGTACATTGGATAAGGGCATAGTTTATGGAATCAGTTCACTTAATTCAAATAATGATTGCTATACAGTTCTGTGACCTTAAACAAGCCACTTAATCTACTTGTGTATGCATTTTCTGAAATGCCAATGACAATATTATATGCCTCAATCCTGGGCTTGTCAACATTAAATATTTAAAAAATTCTTAACAGAGTGCCTGGCACATGGTAAAAGCTCAATAAATGTTATCTACTGTTATTGTGGTTATGTGTGGTCAAGGATGGTTTGTATGAATATGGATAAGGGTGACACAGACTTCTTACCCTTCCTAATCTATCAGAAAAGACACACCATTAACATTATCAAAGATATGTCATATACGATGCACTCAGAAAGATGTACCACACCAAATGTAAACACTGGTGATGAGGGATGAGGGTATACTAATATACATACATGCTGGCTCCTGCATCCTTGACTATCCTTTAAAACAGAAAGTATAATGCAATGAAAAACAGCATAAGCAGCCTCATGTTAAAATCCAAATTCTGAAACTCACATAGTGGTATGATGCTGATCAAATCACTTAAATTATTTAAATCTCATTAAATGGAACATAGTTATATTTACTTCAAATAATTGCTGTAGAGTGATATAGCATATGTAAAATGCCTAGTACAGTTTCAGCACCTAGTAGCACTCAGGAAATGTTTGATCACTTTTCCTCATTTCATAGAAGCTATGGTCTGACTATAGAGTTGATTCTCTCCAGCCTGCTGGACACAAGGGTTATTGATTTTTAAGAAATATGCCTTCCCTTTTTCCCTTCTTGAAAATATATCCTATCCCACCAAATTAAAATATTCTTGAATTAGAAACTAGAAAAACAGTGAGCAATTTCTTTACCCACATAAGAAGTGAGAAAAGCATAACGCTAGCTCATCACTAGGGTTGAACAACTGCAAGTTCAGAGCTGTTTAGGCAGCAGACTAAAATAACAACAACAACAACAAAAAACAACAACAAACAGTTCTTTTGGTCTATGAAAAGAAAAAAGAAAGAAAGAAAAAGGACTCTTATACTATGATGGACAAAAACGTCAAATAAAATTAGACCAAACTATAGAGTTAAACCCAAAGGGAAACCTTTCTTCTAAATTACTGCATTTACCTCTAGATTTCAGAGACTTTTTCCATGACAATTATTAATGATCTGAATCAAAAGAAAAAGGCAATTTGAAACCACATTAGAAAGTTGTGTGTGTGTGTGTGTGTGTGTGTGTGTGTGTGTGTAATATAAGTACATGGCAGGCATAGGTTCTAAGGGGAAAAGGTATAATGGTCTACAAAGAAAATTTTTAAAGAATATGAAAGGAGAAATGTTGCCTTTATGATAGAAAAGGCTACCTTTTATCTCAAGGTAATCAAAGAAACAGTTTGTCCTTTATAACTGATATTTAGACGCTTTCATCCTTTGACAAAAAGAGCTTATGAACTAGTGGAATTTAAAGTTAAGGTACAGGTTTAATGGAAACTAAGCAATGTGGTTTGGAATTGCTATTATATTATACCAGAGGCCCAATGCACAAAATTTGTGCAACGGGGGGGGGGGGGGTAGGGGCGTGCAGGATGTCCCTTAGCCCACCCTGCACCCTCTCCAATATGGGACACCTCGAGGGATGTCCAACTGCCCGTTTAAGCCCAATCCTGGTAGGGCCTAAATGGCCGGTCAGACATCCTTCTCACAATCCAGAACTACTGGCTCCAAACTGCTCACCTGCCTAACTCCCTGATTTCCCCTAACCACTTCTGCCTACCAGCCTGATCACCCACTAACCACTACCCTGCCAGCCTAATTGATGTCTAACTGCTCCCCTGCCAGCCTGTTTGCCCCCAACTTCCCTCCTCTGCCAGCCTGGTCACCCCTAACTGCCCTCCCCTGCAGGCTTGATCGTCCCCAGCACACTTTTCCCACCACTCAATGAATACACTCCTCTTTCCCCCAATTATATAGATTCACTATGGTTACAGGAGAAAAATATAATGATAAAAAATTCACCAGACTGAACCTAGACATTTCAAAAGGCTACAAGAAATACCCCACTTTCAAAGAAAGCTACACTAGGTTCACAATTATGGATAGTAGTAGAGAAGTAGATTATTAGGGTCAAGTAGGCAAATTTATGGTGACACCACATTCTACATCATTAGTTCTAAATAACTCCACAAGGATTCAGAAGAGTATTTTCATTTAAGATAAACAGTTTCCATATAATGTTTTCATCCAAAACTACCCCTCCTGTAAAATGACATGATGACTTATTATTGCACTTAAAATATGGACCAAATGCATCCCTCTGTAATCTGTCCACCGCTTACTTTCCCCACTTTATATCCTACTTTTCTCCCCCTTGCCCATTATACCACGGTCACACTGTCCTTCTGTTTCATGAACACATCAAACTGATCTCTGCCTCAGAGTCCGTGGTTGGTACTCCATCTGCTTGGAATGCTCTCCTGACTTTTCATCAAAGAGGCCATCTCAAGCCATCCCATCCAAAATAATCCTGTCTGCACCATTATTCTGTTTTATTTTTTTCCTATAGAAGATTCTCAAAAATATTTGTGGAATAAAGGAACACTTCATATAATAATTCTTGAACTGCCTCTACTTTCAGGTAATTTTTGGAGGGCTCAGACTAATGCAGAATCTACACTAGAATAAGGACAAAGGCAAATCAATAATTTGTTCCAAAATTTATATTGTATAGTGTCAAAAATTCAGATCACTAGTTGACTTTCATCCAATGAATATGATGGGAAAAAAACTGTCATGATTCTCACCAAGAACTGACTTCCTTGGAGAGTAAGAAAGGAAGAGGAAATTAAATCAAAGATCCTTACTTGTGAAACGTGAGGTTGCAATTGATTTTGCATTTGCTTGACACTTACAAGTTGAATTACACTGAATGGACTGAGGATATAGCTTCTGTTTCCAAATGACTGAGTGAACTTGAACAATCACATTAGTGGTTTAATCTGTGACATTGGAATGAGAGTTTCTGCCTTGTGTAACTCATAGTTTCTATTGTGAACTTCAAATTAAATAATGCTTAGGAAAGTACTTTTTGTTGTCAGGCACTGTGGAAATGCGAAGTGTGGCTTTTACTAAAGTATTGTATTTTCTCAAAAGGATAACCAGAATATTTTTGCATAATATTCTGTCATTTATAGAAAACAAGTGTTTTGGTTTCCTATTCATATTCAAACCCAGTCAAGACTCCACCCTGTCATTTATTTAATACTCTCTGTAGATCCATGTAGACATACAAAGAATTATTTTTGCAATAGTAAGAACAAATTCAGACTGCTTTCACTACAACTTTGTGTATAGCAGAGCATAAACTCACCTACTATGATTATGCTGGATTCATAGGCTAAAAGACTGGACTAGCAATGAAGGATACCAAGTAGTTGAACAGAGCCAGTCCTAAAACAAGGGCTATGTAGTATCTATTGAAGAAGTAATGAATGCTGTAAAAACACCTTCACCAGACTAACAGTTGCTTTAAATCTTTACTATTAGAAGAAGTACTTTTCTGATTACATTTTAGTTTGGTTGAGCAATTCATTATCTTCTTTGATAATGCAGTGGTAATAATCCACCAACTCATAACACTGTAACAGAAATTAATTTATGTAATTAACCCATTTCTACCCACTGCCATTTAGTGAAATATTCTAATGGACTCTGAGGATAACCGAAGTGGGGATTAGGTAAATTTTGCTTGGGTAATTTAAGTCAAGACTACAGTGTTCTGATTTGAACATTTGAGGCTTTAAAATGGGCCCTGACAATGAATAAATAAATAAATAAATAAATAAATAAATAAATAAATAAAACGGGCCCTGAATCCTGAGTGGTACGCTCAGTGGTTAGATTGTGGGCCCATGCACTGAAGGTTTATGAATTCAATTCCTGATCAAGTGCACCTACCTGCAGTGCTGGTTTGATCCCCTCCCTGTTTGTAAGGAGTGAGTCAACCAACAGATGTGTCTTTCTCTCATTCATGTTTCTTTCTCTCCCTCACCCTTTCCAATCTCTCTAAAAAAGCAATGGAATAAAATATCCTCAGATGAGAATTAACAACAAAAAAGGAGGCTCTGAGCAACCAAAAGCCAGCAAAAAAGGTATGTGAAGGGTACACGGAAGGTCACTTAGCCGCACAATTAGAAGAAATTCAAAACTAGCAGCCATTGGATCCCCAGTGGGAGGCATGCAGGAGGTGGCTGATCAATGTTTCTCTCTCATTATGTTTCTGTCTCGTTATCCTTCTCCCTTTCTCTCTGTATAAAATAAATAAAATAAAATGTTTTTTAAAAGTGGGTAATTTGAAACAAGACTGAATTTGTGAAACAAGATTGCTAGTATGTAGATAATTGTTACAACTCAAAGATAGATACATGGGGTAAGAGGTAATATTATTCTCTCTAATTTTGTATATATTAAAAATGTTCTGCAATAAAAAGTTAAAATAAATTAGTATAATGTTTGCTCAAGGATATTTAGAAATATATATCAAAAGGCATTTATCACAATAAAATATTCAGTAAGTCTTTCAATATATGCAAAAAGAATGCTCATTCTAGCATTGTTTATAGTAATGAAAAATAAGAAACAATCCAAATATCTACCAAAAAAGAACTTGTTAAATAAATAATACTGTCCATACAATGAAAGATTATGCAGCCATCAATATTTTCTCTCTCTCTCTCTCTCTCTCTCTCTCTCTCTCTCTCTCTCTCTCTCTGAAATGATGTTCATGATGCCTTATTAAGAAAACAGAAATGCATGATTTTTGAAAGATTAGCATGGGCCTTGTGAAAGGAAAACCAAGAAAATTACTAAAGCTTTTTCTTTTTCTTTTAGAAAACAATTTGGCAGTGTCTGAAAAAAAATGTCAAACTCATTAAAGATAATTCAGGGGGCCTGGGTTCCTGTGGGGCCTCAGCAGTGGCAGCAGTGCCTGCAGCCCCCCCCCCCTTTAAACAGCCTGCCCACCATGCTCTGGCCTGCCACCCTGACCAACAGCTGCCAGATATGGACCCCCAACATGTATAGGGTTGGAGGCTATATCTTCTTTTAGAACTCCTCCAGAAAATTGAGGAGCTCCACAAGGCTGATGGGAAGATGGAGTCCAAGGTGGTGTACTTCCACTGGGGGAGATCTCCAGCATCCTCATTGCCCTAGCCACCCTGTCCGACAAGCTTGCCAATCTGTTCATCTGCTACAAAACTTGACTGGGGTCAACAATAGCGAGGAAGGGGAAATCAAGGAGGAGATGGAGAACCAGAGACAGTTGACCTGTCCATGAAATTCAAGTACCAGGTGCAACACTGGGAGGTGTTCTTTTCAAGAGAGCTGGAATCGCAGTCTGGCACCCACATCAGAAGGGAGTGCAGTATCACTTTCTCTGCTCAGTGAGACTAAGTTGCTCAAGTCCTACCTGGAGTGGAAGGACTTCTTTCACTGTCTCATCTATGACCTGCAGCAGAAGATGCTGCTGGCTGACAAAGGGGAGATTCCTGTGGAAAACAAATACCAGGCTGACATTCACCCACCTGGAAGTGTTGTGGGGCGACTTCCACAACCAGTTGCAAATGACCACGGAGGTGACTAAGTTGGTAATAAGCAAGCAAGGATTTATTGAGCTGGCCAGGATAGCCACGAGAGCACCAGACACTCACGACCGCAGTGTAGGCAGTTCTTTAAAGGGTCTTAACTATAAATTTTTATTGCTCTAAATTTTGTGAACAGCCTTCAGGATGGTATCTGTGATAGGGGGTTTCAGTGGACTATGATTGGTTCCTGTTGCCTGCTCCTTATCTCTAACCATACATATGTTAGATGTAGGAATGTGGTCCTATCTTGTGAAAGCAGATAGTACAGGCCAACTCCTGGTGCCACTGAGTCAATAAGAATCTCTCCTTTATGGTTTTGTGAGCTTCTAGGTCTCAATCTGGAAGCTGAAATAACTACCCTATTGTTTTAAGCAAGCGTGTACAGAGGCCAGAAATAGCAGGATCAAAAATCAAAAAGCAGTTTTACCCAAGATGAATGCTCTTATGGTCTTATTTCAGAAGAAGAGGAGGACAGTCGTGATCAGTCCAAATTGGAGACCAAGATGTGGGAGATGCACAGCTTAGTCATAGACAAGCAGATTGACCAGTTGCTGGTGGGGGCCCACTCCTTGGGCAACTTTGAGAAGATCCCTGACTACAGCAGCAGCTCTGATAACCCAACCTGCACATGAGCACTGCAGCTGCCTCCCAGGACATCACCCTGTTCCACTCCATGCTGCACAAGAACTTGTATGACTTTGCCAAAGCCATTTTGGTTCTGTTGTGTCAAGGTGGGCTGGTGCTATGCTGGGGTAAAATGAAGGAGTGGTCGGTCTCAGAGGCCAGTATCTTCAAGGAGTCCCTGGAGAAATACAGAAAATATTTCAATAATATCCACCAAAACTTTTTTTACCTTGGAAGTTACTCATAAGCATCATCTAGTACTACTCTATACGGAAGACAGCCAATAGATATGTGCAGAAGAAACGTTTGAAAGCAGCTGAAGCTGAGGGTGCATTAAAGCAAGTTTATATCACCAACTATAATAAGCCAAATCCAAACCAGATCAGCATCAACAACATCAAGGTGGGTGTGGTGAAGGGCACAGGGACTGGCAGAGATGTCACATCACTCAATCTTACCAGTGGTATTCTTGGAGTTCCCCTAACATGTAGCATCGTCTCTGCACATCTAATTGCACAATTGGAAGAAATACGGTGACCTGAAAAGGCCATCCCAGTTAGATCTAGATAGGCCAGGGCCAAACCGCAGTAACACAAGAGTCCAGGCCATTCCAGTCCCAAGCAACAGAAGCGGCAAGTTCCCTGTGAAGATGAGATAAGCCTTCTACCTGCATACCACCAAGCTCATGTGGATCTCCCAGCACCTGTGCTGAGGGATCCTGTGCCCATTGCACACCTCCAGTCATCCCTTCCTGGCCACCAATAGCTTGGCCATCAAGGCTGGGTGCATGGCCAGACTGCCCAAAGTCTTGCAAAGCCTGAAGCAGAACCACACCTGTCCCATCTCCCCGCCCCTACCCCAATCTGACCCCGTGAAAAGCATATCTGTGTGCCCAGTGGCCTGGTCCCAGCCAAGTTGCTCCTGTTATCAACAATGGCTTTCCCACCATCCTGGGAAAGAGGAGCTATGAGCAGCACAGCAGGGTGGATGGCGACATGCAGAAACATCTCTTGATGCCCAGTAGTTGCTTGTGGTGCCATGGACAGACCAGTCACATGGGACCAAGCCTGAACCTCCTGTTCAAGAGTAAGTTGTGCTCTCTCAAAGTACTCCTGATCCCAGGGGCTCCCTGCCTTGCCCCGCACCCCTCTTCCCCAAGCAGCTGAGGATGAATTGGATCCATGTCCCTGAGGAACTGTTTTACTTGGTCACTGAGGAGACCCAGAAGATTCATTCCACAGTTGCTCTTATCCTAGGAGACCAATAGCGCTGCCTGCAGGCCCTGCATCCAAGTGTCCGGCACTAGAGACAGTCCATACTGCTTCAGTTGCCTCCGCCCACACTGAAAAGATGAGCCATGAATCTCATAGAGGGCTAGGCTTCACCACTGCCCCAGGCTATTTGGGAAACAAAGCAAGTCCCTGCCTGTCTGCCCACCTGGTTTTGGTAGTGCCCTCCTGTCCTCTCACCTGCAGAGAAGCCATTTCCTTTGCTGCACCTGGAGAAAAAGTACCCTTTAACTTCTACCAGGAATGCCCAGGAGCTGATTTTAGCTTGGTGTTACTTTTTTGTCTGAAGCTTTCACTGTAAGCTCATGAGCCTGCCGGAAGTTTTGTGTTCTGTTGAAGGTGCCCTTTTAATTTTTTTTATTACTTTTTGGGGAGATGAATTTAAGGTCTGTAGCTTACACCTGGTATGTTAGTATTGGGACAGCCAGCCATGCTGCCTGGTGAGGATGGCCCCTTATCCTTTCAAATAATTTTAATATATAAAAAAAGAAAAAAACACTCATAAAAGAAAAAAAAAGATATGTCAGTAATTAAAATCTTGTTTATAATTCTAAAAAAATACAAAACCTGGAAACAGCTTCAGTGTCCACCAAATGGAGACTGATTATAAACAATAAAATAGTAATAGTTATTAAAAAGTCAGTGATAAGGCAAACATTTTAATAAAACTTAGGCAGACAATTTAATAGGTATTTCAAAAAGAGAAATTATAAATGACCAATAAGCACATGAAAAAATGATCAATGTCATTAATCATCTGAAAATACAAATTAAAACCCCAATGACATATATTTACCCACTTAACTAAAATGCCTAAAATTAAAAAGGCTGAAAGTGCCAAATTTTGGCAAATATGTGTAAAAACTGGAAATGGAAAACAGTATGGTGACACCTTATAAAGTTAAGCATACTACCCAGAAATTCCACCCCTTGGCATTTACCAAAGGAAATGAAAAGATATGTCCATGCAACAACCATATATAAATATTTAAAGCAGCATTATTCATATAGCCCCAAAGTGAAAGCTACCCAAATTAACCTCAGCTGGTGAATAGATAATATTTCATGATATATTCACACCATAAAATACTACAAAAATGAAATTATAAAAGGCAAAACTATAGTGACAAGAAAACAAGTCAAGGGATACCTGGGGTGGGAGTAGGGAGGAATGCAGCTGAATTGGATGTAGAAGTGAAAAAACATCAGTTGAAAACTTCTTAGGGCGAAGGAGACATTTTGTAGTTTAATCACTATGCTAGTTGCATTGCATATAATTACCAAAATTTACCAAGTTATGCAGTTAAAATTGGTGAATTGTATTGTAGATAAATAGCAATTTAATAAACCATAAAAGAATAAAAAAGAAAGCAAAGGTTAGAAGAAGTGTCCCACCTGTTGCTGGTGTGCGTGACTGGTCCTTTTGTGGTGGCATGAGGAAAGAATTCCAAACATACATGTGTGGAGAAGTTTAAATGTGCTGGCAAGATTTTGTTGTGAATTAAGAAGAATTGATACATCCTTGGGGACCTAGAAGATGGACAGGTTCTAGACACAATACAGTGAGGCTTCTGTTAATTCTTCATATATCTTCTTGGTTTAGGCCAGTGGTCGGCAAACTCATTAGTCAACAGAGCCAAATATCAACAGTACAAAGGTTGAAATTTCTTTTGAGAACCAAAATTTTTAAACTTAAATGTCTTCTAATGCCACTTCTTCAAAATAGACTCGCCCAGGCCATGGTATTTTGTGGAAGAGCCACATTCAATGGGCCAAAGAGCCACATGTGGCTTGCGAGCTGCAGTTTGCCAACCACAGTTTAGGCAAAAGACAAAAAACCATTTAAATTATCCAAACCAAATTTCTAACTCTTCCCAGGTTTGGATTGAGCCCTCCTCCCAGTAAATTCTATTGTGACTTCAAACCTTCTATACAATCCAATTACTTTCTAATTATTCTCACACAAGGCCCTGCCCCTCTTATTTCATCACACTAACTCCAATTGTGAATGACCAAAAGTTTTGTTACATCATCGAGTTCTTATTGCCCATGACCTGGGCAGAGGAATTTCCTACCCCCACCCCCAGGACTGAGCTTTTAGGATTTCTAAGGTTTCCTGTCCAGTTCTAGGATCAGTGGCAGCTCCTTGAGAGTGTGCTAATGGGTCTGTTTAACAGTAAGCCAGATGGAAATTCTGTTTTGTTACTTGTTCCCATTTTCCAATTTACGAAAATTACTTAATTCTCTTTTGCTTTCTTCCTTATATTAATAACCCTGCCTATGCTGACACAACCTCTTGCCCCTAGTGAATGAAAAGTTATGCCCATACAACAACCATATATAAATGTTCAAAGCAGTATTATTCATATAGCCCAAAAGTGAAAGCCACCCAAATAAACCCCCTAATGGGGGTTAATAAAAACACAGGATAAATCCTCTGACCCTTTGTAATTCAAGATGTGAAAGACAATCCCTCCACTAGTTCTTTCCCCCAGCATCAAAACCTTCTAGTGAAGTTACATGTTATTTTTGGCTAAAATCAATTTTTTTAAAAGGATGATTTCTCTAAAAACACGGTCCTCTCTGAGTTTGTAGTAGGCAGACTTGTTTTACAGGATGGGAAAAAAGAACTTCTGAACTTATGAAAAATATGTCAACCTGGTAATTCAATATAAACTGGAGGAAGTCCAAGGATGTTTCAGCTAAATCATTTGATTAAAAAATTGGTTCTTTGACCTGATAGAGCAAATCAAAGTCACTTGATGTTAACTATAAGATAACAGCCTATTGATTATCGACAAAACTAGAGGCCCGGTGCATAACATTTGTGCATGGGAGGCGGAGGATATCCTTTAGCCCAGCCTGTAATGTGCCAATCTGGGACCCCTTGAGGGATGTCTGACTACCGGGATCAGGCCTAAATGGGCAGTCGGACATCCTTCTCACAATCCAGGACTGCTGGTTCCAAACTGCTCACCTGCCTGCCTTCCTGATTGCCCCTAACTGCTTTTGCCTGCTAGCCTGATCACCTGCTAACCACCACCCTGCCAGCCTAATTGATGTCTAACTGCTCCTCTGCCAGCCTGCTCACCCCTAACTGCCCTTCCCTGCAGGCTTGATCACCCCCAACTGCCCTCCCTTGGAGGCTTGGCCCCTTCCAACTGCCCTCCCCTGCTGGCCTGATGGCCCACAACTGCCCTCCCTTGCAGGGCCTGGAACCTTCAATAGCCCTCCCCTGCTGGCCACCTTGTGGTGGCCATCTTGTGTCCACATGGGGGCAAGATCTTTGACCACATGAAGGCAGCCCTCTTGTGTTTTGGAGTGATGGTCAATCTGCAAATTACTCTTTTATTAGATAGCCTAGAGGCCTGGTGCATGGGTGGGGGCCAGCTGATTTGCCCTGAAGAGTGTCCCAGATCAGGGTGGGGGTTCCCTTTGGGTGAGGGGTGGCCTGGGAGAGGTACCTGTAGAGGTTTGCAGGCTGGCCATGCCTCCCAGCGACCCAAGCGGAGGCCCTGGGATCTGGGATTAATTTATGTCTACAATTGAAACTTTGTAGCCTGGAGTGGAGCCAAGCCTTCTGCTCGCTCTGTGGTGGCAGTCATTTCTGTTTGAAACTTTGTAGCCTAGAGTGGAGGCCTAGGCTGGCAACAGCAGGTGGAAAGTTTGGCTTCCTCTGTTGCCAGGGAAACCTAAGCCTCTGTTCTCTCCAGCTCAGTGGCTGCTGCCATTTCTGTGTCTTTTATAATTGAAACTTTGTAGCATTGAGTGGAGGCCTACCCTGGCAATGGCAGGCAGAAATCTTGGCTTCCTCTGTTGCTGGGGAAACCCAGGTCTTCCTCCTGTTTTAAATGGTGGCAGCCATCTTGGTTGAGGTTTATTTGCATAATCTGCTCCTGATTGGCTGGTGGGTGTGGCTTGTGGGTGTAGCAGAGGTATGGTCAATTTGCATATTACTCTTTTATTAGATAGGATAACTTGCAAGGATGCAGATCAAAAGGGGTTATTTCTAGACTAGAGACCCAGGGCACAGAGTCGTGCACAGGTAGTGTCCTTCATCCTGGCCTGTGAGGATGGGACCAAAACCAGCTCTACGACATTCCGTGAGTGATCCCGGATTGTGAGAGGGCAGTTCTCAGGTGACACACCCTGGAATCTGTCTCCCTCCTCTCTGGTTCTGGTGCATCAGCTGAGAAATGCAGCTACCAAGTCACCACAGCTCGGCAGCTCCTGTGTTGAGGTCTGCTCCCTGATTGTCAGTGCAAGGCATAGCTGCCAGTCAAATGGTCAGCCAATCTCTTAGACTTTTATATATATGGATGTAATCCATCAAAACAATCTTCATACATCTATGATATCAATAATATGTTTTAGCATTGCAACTGTTTTAAGTAATAAGACATCACAGAAGAAGACAGTGGGGAAAAAAAAGTGCCTTCAAAAGCAGCAAGTTTGGACACTCCAGATTAACTTCTAATTGGAACCATTCTTGGACTAGAGTATCTTCAAAGGTTCCAAAATAAATGTCTGGGACTATCAAATTTTTGACAGTCACAGCGTTAACACCAATTTGGATTGTTAGAAATTAGAAAATTTTCAGATATGAATAAAGATTATTCCAAAGAGAATCATATATCATCAGATTTCAGTAGTAAGACAAACCCCCATCCCCACATGGAAAATACTATTTAAAGACCACAGAGAGAAACAGCACAGTTTTGCAACATGCTGAAGAGAAAATCCAAGGCCTTAGTGGTCTGCATACTTGTTATGATAGCAGAGAAAGAACTGTTCTGAAAATCAAACCTAGGTACAACTAGTATTTGAAGCCAGACACCTTTGATTACTCTTCCCTGAAAATTTGTTAGTTTCACTCTCAGCCAGCCCCTTCCCATGTTTAAAAACAAAAATGTAACCAGAATCACAATGCCTGGAATAAACAAGGGGACCCTTTCCACTCACTTAGCAACAACAAATGCAAGGTCAGTTTTGGAAATACCAGCTGTATGAATGCTATTTTACAGTATTTGCTTCATGTTAGGCATGTTCTAATTAATTATTTACTTAAGCAAGGTATTTCATGGAGGAAAATCCCACTCAATACCCTTATCAGGCTTGTGAACTCCTGCTCATTAAGAGGGATGTCTGTTTGTTCTAAAAAAAAAAAAAAGGTTTACTCCAGAAGCTTAAACATGCCACTTCAGCTACTGACAGAGAGTCTCTGAATATATGGAAATAATACTAAAAAATCTATGCTTTTATTATGGAAATTTTCAAAATATATAAAAGTAGAGCCAAGATTATAATGATCCACCACACTTGTAACACACAGCTTCAACATCTATCAACTCCTATTCATTTTTGTTACATCTATGCTCTGCTTTTCCTTTTTATGAATTATTTAACGCAAATCCTAGATATTTAATGCATCAATTATCCATTAATACTTTGATGCTCATAAGTTTTTTATCCCGTTCTTAGAACAACTTAAAGATGACACAAGAAAAAGAAATAAAACTGAAAGATTGAACCCAGAACTTGACAATTTATCAGATTTTTTTCATTGCCATTACCACTAATTTGGAATTTGAAGTTCAGAACTATAAAATATGTAAAGCAAGTTCAGCAAACTGTCATCCACAACTAGAACAATTTAATGACCTCTTCCTTAATATTCTCAAAAAGGAAAAAAAAACAACAACAACAAAGGAAAACACTGCCTCATTGGTGAATTTAAGGTCCTCTGAGTCTTTTCTTTCGGGCAAAGGAACTAAAATATTACTAACAGATGTACATTGAAAAGTGCTTTTTTCATACATAAATATAACTTACTATTCAGAGTCCTTATTTTTCATCTAAAAATATTATAGCTTAAAGGTGGCACTCTTACTTTATAGTGTCTGATCAGAGAGTCACAATTCCAAGACATATAACTCTTAACATTTCATTGCATTGAAAATATAAAACTGCCCTTTAGCCTTTTTTACACACTTCATTTTCTTGGATCAGTGAAAGCCTTTCACAAGGTATATTACCTGCACTGTAATCCTTTTAAACAATTGAGGAAAGCTAACTTCAAATTCCTGAGTTTCATGGTTTTGTTAATATATCCAAAGAGTACAAATGAGTTTACTAAAACCTATGTGGTCCTTAGCCAGTGTCTATCTGAAATGTTAAATGGAACAGCAGCAGAAAAACCTGGAAAAATATTTTAATTTGATAGAGTCTGACAGAGTGACATTAGAAAACACAGGACTGAAGGCAATAAGCAACGATGAACATGTAGCAGGTGTTTTAAAGATGAGAGAGAGAGAGAGAGAGAGAGAGAGAGATCTCACTGGGCTGAGACGATGATGAACATGCTAGCAGCCCAGATATAAGATTTATAGAAGCTTTTTCAAGTAATCTCGAACCCATGGAAATGAGAAACCCCAAACAGTCAATGAGCCAGATCATGACAGTTTGAACGAAATAAAGATTTTGATAAGGATAAAATAATAAAGAGCATCAGGAACAAGTTGACTGGCACTAGGAGAAAGTCTTAGAGCAGAATACAATAGGATAAGCTTCTGCACAGCAAAAGAAACTGAAATAAAGACATAAGAACATTTATCCAGGGTAAAATTGCTATTCTGAAATTTTGGCCACTGTTCACCCCTGCTTGCTTAAAACAAAAGAATTATTGCTTTAGTTTCCAGCTTAAGACCTTGAAGGCTAGAGAAAAAAAAACCCTTTGAAGACTAGAACCAGAGGAGTAGCCGGTCAGCGCCAATTATGTAGCTACACCTTCTGTTTTTACAAGATAGGACCATTTTCCCACGTCTAGCAAAATACATAGTTAAAAGATAAGGAGTGAGCAATAAGGTCATTCATAATCTATTGGCACCCCTTCCCCAGATGCAGCGTTGGGGGCTGTTCGCCAAACGTAGGGCAATAACATTTATGGTTCAGACCCTTTTAAAAGGACTGCCTGCATTCAGGGTGGCAGGGTCTTTGAGTGTTAGGTCTCCAACCGTCCTGGCCAGTTCAGTAAATCCTTGCTTGCTTATTACCAACTTAACCGCCTCCATGGTCATTTGCAACTGGTCGTGGAAGTCGCCCCACAACAGAAACCATCAACAAAACAATAAGAAAACCCACTGCACAGGAGAACATATTTGCCAATGTTATATCCAATAAAGCCCTAATCTCCAAAATTTATAGGGAAATCATACAAGTTAACAAAAGGAAGATAAACAATCCAATCAAAAAGTGGGCAAAGGACCTAGAGAGACACTTTTTGAAAGAGGCCAAGAGACACATGAAAACATGTTCAAAGTCACTAATCTGAGAGATGCAAATCAAAACAACAATGAGGTACTATCTCACACCTGTCAGAATGGCTATCATCAACAAATTAACAAGTGCTGGAGAGGATGTGGAGAAAAAGCAATCCTTGTGCACTGCTGGTGGAAATGCAGAAAAGTACAGCCACTGTGGGAAAACAGTATGGTGTTTCCTCAAAAAATTAAAAATGGAACTGCCATTTTATTCATTAATCCCACTTTAGGAATATATTACTAGAAAACAGAAACACCAATAAGAAAGGATATATGCACCCCTATATTCATAAGGGCACAATTTATAGTAGCTAAGAATTGGAAACAGCCAAAGTGCCCATCAGCAGATAAGTGGATTAGGAAACTGCGGTACATCTGCACAATGGAATATTATACTGCTATAAAAAAGAAGGAATTATTACCATTTGCAACAGCATGGATGGAACTGGAGAACATTATGCTAAGCGAAATAAGCCAGTCAGAGAAAGATAAATATCACATGATTTCACTCTTTTGTGGAATATAATGAACAACATAAACTGGTGAACAAAAATAGATACAGAGACAGAAGCATCAAACAGACTATCCAACCTATGAGGCAAGGTGGGTGGTGGGGGGTAAGAGATAAACCAAAGGACTTGTATACATGCATATGAGCATAACCAATGGACACAGATGGGGGTGTGTGTGAGGGCATGTGCTGGGGGTGTGTGGCTGGGAAAAGGTCAATGGGGGGAAAAGCAGAGTCATATAATACTTTACACAATAAAGAATTTAAATTAAAAAATTAGATGAATGTTAACTAATAATGGAAATAATCATAGACTCAGAATATCATCAATTTGAGCGTCATAATAAAATAATGAAATGCTGATAGAAACTTTTGTAATGCAGTATCAGCTAATAATAGCTGATATCACTGATCAATCCTAAAATCATTAAAAGAGAGAAAATTAGACATTATAGTGAGACAATAAAAAATGTTAAAATAATGCCTATCAAGTATTTTTCACAAATAAAGCCAATATTGTCTGAATCTGACAATACTTTCATATTAAAACCTCATTTTGTAAGCAATGTAAGAGATAGAGGGCATGTTTTTTTGTTTGTTTGTTTGGTTTTTTGTTTTTATACCACAGGGCTGTGTTAGTAAAATACAGAATGTTAGGAACTCTATTAGAAGAAAAAAACAAACATAACTACTTCAACAAGTAAACTGTAAAAAAAAAGTGGAAAGATAACTCTCCATAAATTAAAAGAGAATTAAAAGACATGTAAAACAAATACAGTATTTGGATGGATTTATTTGGATTTGGATTTTAACAAATAACTGCTAAAACAATTGAAAACATTTGGGGAAACTTGCATATCTATTGTACATTTAATTAATTTTCTTTTAGCTGTAATAATGTATTGACATTTTTCACATAAAGAGTTCTTTTTCTTAGAGATATATTCTGAGAATTTTGTAGATAAATTTATATGATAGATGGGATTTGCTTAAAAATAACCCAAACAGGGGAAGGTTGAAACTACCGTGTAGGCTTTCTGAGCCTGATATTGCAGACAGAACCCTTTGATAGATTTGGCCATCTTGTCTGTGACACCATTAGCAAACTTAGCACTGGTTTATGCCAAGCATACGATGAAGAGTTTCCTTTAACCAATTCAGTCCTGAATGTCCATGAATAATAAGAACTTCAATAGTTAAATAGTGTTATTTGATCTTAGAATCTATGATAAAAATAGAATATAAGCTTCTGATATTTTGCCACACTATAAGAAATTGAAAATCTATAAAAATCAGATTGTTTTGAGCTAAATGTATGTATTACTTCTTGCTATACTGCCTTCCCCCCTCTTCTGAATTATGAAATGCTTTATCCTTGATATTTTATTATAAATCTGGAATGTAATACAGAATTATGTAGGCTATGGCTTCATAATATAGCACAAGGAACAATGTGTTAGGAAGTGATAGTCAATGGGAGAAATACTAAATTTTAGCCCATTTACCAGAGTCAATCCTTTCCAAAGCTGCTATCATGTGGTTTCCCTGATGCAAGTCTGTATTTAGTGAAATTAAAAAAAAAATCCAGGAAATAACTCTCAATGTATATGCCATCTTAAATCAGACTTAGTTGGAAGCTTGTATGTGCCAATCTAGATAATTGCAGCAAGTAGAATTTGGCCTGGGGGAGGGAGGAGAGAACACTAAATCAGACGAGGGCAGTATGTACCAAGGCTGCCTTCAATCTGGCACAGTACCAAATAAACACATGCAAAATAAAAATTTCAGTTTGGTCTCACAGTGAAAAACATTCAGATATTTCAAAGTCTGCAATTTTCACTTTGCAGGAAGATACTAGGTTTACTCAGCTATAAAAAATATTACTCTATAGGTAATTCTACGAATCTATGATTTCATGAAATTTGTTTAGTTGTCACGTCATGTATCTAAATGATAGTTTATATGACTAGAAATGTCTGTGCCGATGATTTTCTTTTGAGGGCAATGGAGCTTAGCAGGGTTTTTCAAAGCAGTCAATGTCCTCTATTTGAAAATAGAGATTTACAGACCAAGAGAATGAACACTGAGATGGCATTCAAGACACTTGGAATTTTGCCATAATTTTGGCACTTACCAGCTAGCAGCATGATCATGGGCAAGTCATTTCACATTTTGATCCCAGTGAACACATTCTTAAAATAAACCAGTTAAATTACATGATCTTCATAGTACTTTCCACTTATAAATTGTTCATTCAACAAATATTTGTTAGTTGGCCACTATAAGGGTACAGCATAGTAGCTAAGAGCATGTTCCTGAAATTGCACTACCTAGGTTTCCCTCCTTTACTGGCTGAGTGTGTCAATGGATAAGCTATTTTAACTTCTTTGTTCTTTAGTAACCTTATCTATAAAGTGGGGATAGTTATAGCACCTACCTCATAGAGTTGTTAGAATTAAAGGGAAATAGTGTATTTAAAGTATTTATTATTATGTTTTTTATCTTTAATTCTTTATTGTATAAAAGTATGACATACAGTATTACATATTCTATACATTATTTCCCCCATTGACCTCTCTCTGGCCACCCCTACCCCCAGCGCAAGCCCCAACTCCCCTAGTATCTGTGTCTACTGGATATGTTTATATACATGTATACAAGTCCTTTGGTTGATCTCTTATCCCCCTTCCCTGTCTTCCCACTGAAGTTTGGCAGTCTGTTTAATGCTTCTCTGCCTCTATCTATTTTTGTTCATCAGTTTATGTTGTTCATTATATTCTAATAATGAGTGAGATCACTTGATACTTATCTTTCTCTGACTGGCTTATTTCACTCAGCATAATGTTCTCTAGTTCCATCCATGCTGTTGCAAATGGTACTAATTACTTTTTTACCACAGCATACTATTCCATTGTGTAGATGTACCACAGTTTTTTAATCCACTCACCTGCTGATGGGCACTTAGGCAGTTTCCAATAACTAGCTATTATAAATTGTGCTGCCATGAACATAGGAGTGCATACATCCTTTCTGATTGTTTTTTTCTAGTTTCTTGGGACAGATCCCTAGAAGTGGGATCACTGGGTCAAATAGGAGTTCCATTTTTAGTTTTTTGAGGAAATTCCATACTGTTTTCCACAGTGGCTGCACCAGCCTGCATTCCCACCAGCAGTACATGAGGGTTCCTTTTTGTCCACATCCTCGACAGCACTTGTTGTTTGCTTATTTACTGATAGCCATTCTGACACTGGCATATTTCACAGACTTGAACAAACTCTCTAAATATTCATGTGGAACAAAAAGAGACCCAAATAGCTGCAGCAATCCTAAGAAAGAAGAACAAAGTTGGAGGGATCACAATAGCAGATATTAAGCTGTATTACAAAGCCACTGTTCTCACAACTTTCTGGTACTGGCACAAGAACAGGCTTATAAACCAATGGAACAGACCAGAGAACCCAGAAATCGACCCACGCTATTATGGTCAATTAAGATGTGACAAAGGAGGCAAGAGCATACAATGGATTCAAGACAGTACCTGCAATAAATGGTATTTGGAAAATTAGACAGTTACATGCAAAAAAAAAATAAAACTAGACCATTAACTTACACCATACACACAAAAATAAACTCAAAATAGATAAAAGGCTATTTAAAGTATAACAGTGCCTAGCATTAAAGGAATGTTAGTTGTTAATATTATTTTCAGTTAAGCATTCAAGATACAATGGGGAGCTAGAACAAAATAGTTTTTATTCTCAGGAACCATCTAGAAAAAAGGAAGAAAAATGACAAACATGGATAAAGCTATGACAGTAAAAGTACTTGCTGGGAAGAAACATAACAAGGAGCAACAGGGGTACCTTAATGTAACTTGTAGAAGAGGCTTAAAATATGAAAAGAATAATAAATAAGGAATAGCTAGCTAAGGAGGAATAGGTTCTAAGGAAAGGAAATGGCATGTACAAAGGCTTTGGATCAGTAATTTCAATGGGCTAAGACATGGTGTTTTCATGTAAGTGTAATTCATAAAGCAATTATATATTCAAAATTTATAATTCTCTCTCTCTTTCTCTATCAAAACACATTATTAAGAAAGTAAAAAGTAAATGACTGAGTGGGAGAAGACATCTGTAGACATATATCTGTCTAGGACTTATGCAGAACATATAAAGGAAAGAATAGATAACCCAATAGAAAAATGAGTGAAAGACTTGACCAGCCAATACCTCATTAATAAGATAGATAATTGGCCAATAATATACAAAAATGCTTAATTTCATTTGTCATTAGAACAACAAATTAAAATCACAATACAATACCATCACACATCTATGAAAATGGCTATTTAAAAAAAATAAAGGGTTTACAAGTTTGTGGAGAATCCTGGATTTTTATATTCTACTGGTGGGAATGTAAATTTGTACAGACACTTCAGCAGTATCATTAAATCTGAGCATATGCTTATTTTATTACCCTGTTATTGTTCTTTGAGATATATACTCTGTGGACAAAAATGGGCCACATGCTAATCTGACAAGCTCAGGGAAGGCCTGGATGGTGGCCAGGGAAACTCAGAGATCTAAAGTAACTGCAAAGCATGGTCTGACATTAACACTTTAATTAAAAGCAGTTTATGGTGGGTAATCATGTCTTAGGCTGATATCTTTCCTGACAAAGGCCAATTTTTCCTTTAATGGAGCCTATTGTCTTTTTGCATCTATGATAACACATCTTTGGAAATGTCAAAGTAATTTTCCTTTTCCTGGACCCCTCAAAGCACAGGCACCACTCTGTGGATACCACAAGTCCTCTCATTGTTATTGAGTTAACTGTTGACTTTTAAATATCCTGCACCCACCTAAGTAAAAGAAGTATGTGTCTCATTTTACTTTTTATCCAATCCAAAAAGTTTTTCTGTTTTGCTTTTTCCTGCCTCCTTAATCTATCACCAATGGAGTTTATGTAACCCACTTACATCTACTCCTTTGATTGTAATGTATAAAATACTATGTACAAAACTACTATTTTCTGGAGCATTATCTCAATATGTTGAGATTCTTCTTCCTGGCAATTGTCAACAGTTTGGCTCAAATAAGCTCACAAAAATTCTTTACGGTTTGATTGTTCCTTATGTTAACTACTCAATAAAAATGTGGACATAATTTCATCAAAAGACATATAGTAGAATATTGCTAGCAACTCTATGTATAATATTTCAAAAACTGTAAGTCTGAGTGTCCACCAATAGCAGAACAAATAAATTAATCAATCATGTTGTATTTACACAGTGGGATGCTAGATAGCAATGACAATGAATGATTTACAACTAAACTAAAAAAATATGGATTCTGTCCTAGCCTGTTTCACTCAATGGATAGAGTATCGGCCTGGGGACTGAAGGATCCAGGGTTCGATTCCGGTCAAGGGCATGTACCTTGATTGCAGACACATCCCCAGTTAGGGGGTGTGCAGGAGGCAGCTGATCGATGTTTCTCTCTCATCAATGTTTCTAACTCTTGATCTCTCTCCCTTCCTCTCTGTAAAAAAAATCAATAAAATATATTTTTAAAAATATTGATTCTCACAAACATAATGCTAAGTGAAAAAATTCAGACACAAAAATATGTGATTCCATAAAAATGGAAAAGTTACCCAATGCTATTAGAAATCAAGGTAAAGGTTGCTCTGCAGGAACAAGTAATGACTTGAAGGGGATGTATGGGTGGCCACCTAAAAATTATACTTAAATCTTCCCATTTTAAAGTGTATTGACAATATCTGCTAATTAGAAATAGAATTTAATCTTTCACAATTAAAAGAAGAGATGATCATAGCAATTCCAAGAATTGCATACATTTTCACTTCTCTTGCCCTTATGAATCTAGGATGATGATGTTTTCAAATCCAGAATCATAATAAAAAGTAATAAAAAATTGAGAAACCACTGGCTATGTGTGCAATTTGCAATAATTTAATTAATGCACCAAGGTGGCAGCTAATTTGTCAAGTGTTATAAATAATAGGTTGGACATTTTCCTTATGAATATAATTTTATATTTCATACTGGAGACCCAGTGCATGAAATTCATTACCGGGGGTGGGGGTGTGTCCCTTAGCCCAGCCTGCACTATCTCCAATCTGGAACCCCTCAAGGGATGTTTGACTGCCTGTTTAGGCCCAATCCCACTTGGATTGTACCTAAAAGGACAGTTGGACACACCTCTCACAATCTAGGACTTCTGGTTCCCAACCACTCGCCTGCCTGCCTGATTGCCCCTAACTGCTTTTGCCTGCCAGCATGATAACCCCCTAACCACTCCCCTGCCAGCTTGATTGACACTTAACTGCTCCCTTTCAGGCCTAATTGTTCATAACTGTCCTCCCCTTCTGGCCTGGTCACCCCTAACTGCCCTCTCCTGCCAGCCTGATTGCCCCCAACTTCCCTCCCCTGCAGGCTTGGGTCCCCCCAACTGCCCTCCCCTGCAGGCCTCGTTGTCCAACTCTCTCCCTTGCTGACCATCTTGTGGTGGCCATCTTGTGTCCACATGGGGGCAGCCATCTTTGACCTCATGGGAGCAGCCATCTTGTGTGTTGGAGTGATGGTCAATTTGCATATTGCTGTTTCATTAGATAGAATAGCTGTTAATTATATTCATTTATGAAAGCATTAATGTTGGTGGTATTATCCTCCTTGTGGTGCGCACCCACAGCCAATAAGGAGGGGATATGCAAACTGGCACAACAAGGTGAGAGGTGGAAGGTGGCTCTGGGCCAGAAAGAAGGCAGAAAGGTGGCTCTGGCTGGAGCAAAGGCAGTGCCAGCAGCCGGGGGAAGGAAGGTCTATTCTTGTTCAAATCTTCATGCATCAGGCCTCTAGTCTATCTATAAAAGCCTAAGCAACCATTACAACCACAAGACGAGAACGACAAGAATGACCAGAATGACTGGTTGACCAGGCACTGTGATGTGCATTGACTACAAGTAGGCAGACGCTCAATGCAGAAGCTGCCCCCTGGTGGTCCATGTGCTCCCACAGCCAACCTCCTATGGCCCCTCCCCCTGGCTGCCTCCCTCCCTTCAGCCCCAATAAGAGAGAGGGCAGCTGCCAACCTCCTGTGACCTTTCCTCCCTGCCAGCCGGCCAACATCCTGTCATCCTGCCCCACTGCTAGCTGGGCACACCCAACAGGCCTAGATCATTAGCCAGGCTGAGGGATCCCACCCATGCATGAATTTGTGCACTGGGCCTCTAGTGTCTTTATAAGAACGAGACAGAAGTAAGAGAATGACAGATAAAAAAGAGTAGACTCTGTTGGAACAGGCAGATATTAGAGTGATGTGACCACAAGGCAAGAAACACTAAGGAATACTGGCATCCACAAGGAACTGGAATTGCTAAGGGACAGATTCTCTCTTAAACTCTCCAGAATCACTCATCACTGCTGACAGGACAGCACA
This sequence comes from Antrozous pallidus, assembly GCA_027563665.1. Taxonomy (NCBI): domain Eukaryota; kingdom Metazoa; phylum Chordata; class Mammalia; order Chiroptera; family Vespertilionidae; genus Antrozous; species Antrozous pallidus. Next base: position 83,421,664 of record CM050509.1, read on the forward strand.
CCTTGACTTCAAACTAGTGAAACTAATTTGGACTTCTAGACTCCAAGATTGTGAGGGGATACATTTCTGCTGTTTTAAGCAACAATGTTAATGGTAATTTCTTACATTAGCCACAGGAAACTAATATACAAATTCATAGAAAGAAAAAATATACATACATGCCAAATAATAAATAAGTATGCATAAGAAAGAGATGGGGGAAATTTAATATGGGTAGATACCTTTCCTTCATACATTTACAACAGCTGTTACCTGGCCACAGAGATGAAAAGTTCCTACATACCACCCACCTCCCTGACTCTCAATGCCTTATATCATGCCAGGTATGCACCAAATTTGTTTGGGAGTAAATGAACGGTCAGAAACAGTATTGTGCACTTCTCTGACATCTTCAGGTATACCAATCTCTACACTGAAATTTCTAACATGGTAAAAGTTAAGACAGAAAGCAATAAAACCACACATCTTACTAATTAAAGTGTGATCTGGCAACCAGCAGCTTTGGCATCACTTGTGAGCTTATCAGAAATATAAAATCTCAGGATCCACCTTAGATCCACTTAATCAGAAACTGCCATTTAAAAATATCCCTTGATGATTCATTTGAACATTAACAATTGTGAAGCTCATTCCTCTGAGATGTTTAAGGAAATCTGATTATTTGATTATATGAATTATAGTTAACTGTTAGTTGCAATAATAACATTGGGTTAAAAGAGTCCTTTTAGAGAAAAATACTGAAATATTTATTGATGAAATTATGTTATACTAGAGGCCTAATACACAAAATTGGTGCACGGGGGTGGGGGATGTACCTTAGGCCAGCATGTACCCTCTCCAATCTGGGACCCCTAAATGGGCAGTCAGACATCCTTCTCACAACCCAGGACTGCTGGCTCCAAACTGCTCACCTGCCTGCCTCCCTGATTGCCCCTAACTGCTTCTGCCTGCCAGCCTGATCACACCCTAACCACTACCCTGTCAGCCTAATTGATGTCTAACTGCTCCCCTGCCAGCCTGTTTGCCCCCAATTTCCCTCATCTGCCAACCTGGCCACCCCTAACTGCCCTCCCCTGCAGGCTTGATTACCCCCAACTGCCCTTCCATGCAGGCCTGGTTCCTTCCAACTGCCCTCCCCTGCTGACCTGATCGCCCACAACTGCCCTCCTTTGTAGGCCTGGAACCTCCCAACGACCCTCCCCTGCTGGCCACCTTGTGGTGGCCAACTTGTGTCCACATGGGGGCAGGATCTTTGACCACATGGGGGCAGCCCTCTTGTGTGTTGGAGTGATGATCAATCTGCAAATTACTCTTTTATTAGATAGGATAGAAGCCTGGTGCTTGGGTGGGGGCCATGTGGTTTGCCCTGAAGGGTGTCCCGGATCAGGGTGGGGGTTCCCTTGGGGCATGGGGTGGCCTGGGCGAGAGGCCTGTGGTGGTTTCCAGGCCAGCCACACCTCCAGTGACCCAAGCAGAGGCCCTGGGATCTGGGATTAATTTATGTTCTACATTTGAAACTTTGTAGCCTGGAGCAGAGCCAAGCCTTCTGCTCACTCTGTGAGGACAGCCATTTCTGTTTTTTTTTTTTATTATTTATTCTATAATTGAAATTTTGTAGCCTAGAGTGGAGGCCTAGGTCAGCCAGGGCTGCAGAAGCTTGGCTTCCTCCATCACCTGGGCAACCCTAGCCTCTGCTCTCTCCTGCTCCATGGCTGCCACCATTTCTGTTGGGATTATGTATCTTCTATAATTGAAACTTTGTAACATTGCATGGAGGCCTAGGCTGGCAAAAGCAGGCAGAAAGCTTGGCTTTCTCTATTGCCGGGGAATCCCAAGCCTCCTTCCTGCTCTCAGTGGCCACAGCTATCTTGGTTGGGGTTTATTTGCATAATTTGCTCCTGATTGACTGGTGGACATGGCTGTGGGCGTGGTTTAATCAGAGGTCCGGTCAATTTGCATATTACACTTTTATTAGATAGGATGTAGGGTTTACTTCAAATCATTCTGGGAGTGGGGAATAGGAAGTAGATGCAGACATACAAAGAACAAGTGTGACCATGAAATGATGTTATTGAAACTGAGTGATCTATATATGGAGGTCCATTATACTATTTCCTCTCTTTTTGGATATGTATGAAATATTCCATAATAGAGAGTTTAATAATTTTTAGGTGAGTCATTTTCTCCCTCATAGATCTTATGTGTGTTCACTGAGATTCTTTCCTAATAGAAACTGTCCAATAACTGAACTATAATTTAGATACAATTGATTCAGGGAAAAAATGCACTGTAATGATCTCATATTTCCCTTTATTCCTACTATAACCTGTTATCTGGGATGGAAAGTTTGGGAGCAGGAGCAAATAAAAATGACCTTGAAGAATGTCATACAGTATTCTGAGAATCGTGTGGCGTTTCTGGGTCTGGGTACAGAGCCTTTTCAATGCCCAAAACATGTAATCTGAGCAGAAAGTCTTTCAGACACTGTGTACAATTAGAATACTAGATTGGGGAGTGAAGAACTCTACCTGGATAATCTTCAAGGGATGGAGAGTATGGCTGAAGGATGAGATACAGGATTTTCTGGTATCCCTTTAAGGGATAGTGACCGAAGCAGCCATGTGGGCATGAGACCTCCCTCAGAAGGGGTGAGAGTTCAGGCCCCTGCAAGGTTAGTGGGTGAGGGTCTGTGCCCCACCTCTGTTGTCCTTATAATTCTCTCCTGTTGGACCCTCTGCAACTGTGCCTGTCTTAAGTTGTTCCTTCCCTGAGGAATCTTGCCCATCTCTGGCTAACCAGCCATCCTCTGGGGCCAAGCAGGGTGATGTGACATTCAGTTCTGTCTCCTTTGTAGTCCATGCCACCGTGGCCTCCACGCCCAGCACGTGCCTTGGGATCCCCTCACCTGCTGGCGTGGTCTTATTACTGATCACATATCTCTGGACACTCAGGTTTCATCTCGAGGCAGGGCCCAGCTTATACCATTGGGCGAGAGACAGATCCATGGTGCCAGCCACCCAGAGGCTTCAACCTTAGCTTGAACTGAAAGCTCAGGCAACAGCTGTGTACACTTGGATTTTGAGAAGAAGGACCCTCTTGGCAAAATGGCCAAGAGAAGCCAATATAGAATGCTCAAGTGCCTTCCTAGTGCCTTAATTCCTTCTAAAAGGGATTAATTCCTTTCCTGTCCTCTTTTTAATATGCTGCCAAACATTCAAATAGTTAGCTTGTAAGTTTCTTTGGGAAAATTGTACAATACGCTGTTGTCAAATATCAAAAATTATAATGACATTGTAGAATAATATCATGTAAGGGTATTATTGCATATTCTTGATAAATAATCAAGTCACATTCAAATTGGAAACCTAAAAAAAACCTGACTGATTACTTTGATTAAACAATAGGATTGTGACAGAGTTTACCTCCATCCAGTTGCTTTCAGAGCCTAGGAGTGGGTGGGAGGTGAAGAACTTGTGATGTCCTATAACAATATAAATATACCACCTACATATTTCAATTAAATTGTAATCATTTTTGCAATTAAATTAATGAAATTGGCTTTTCAGTGTTTTGAATATGAAATTATTTTATCTCTAAAATGCACTATAGATTTTCAGATCTACAGGTTTCAGAACTAAATCTTTTAATCTTTGTGCTTAGTATATAGGCACTCCAAGTGCCAAAGAGATCTTTATTATAGCAGTTTTTAGCTATAGACTGAGATCAATTACTGCAGAAGGAGGTCTGTAGATCCTAATACTGATGATGCCGGCAAGATCCCAAGCAGATCCTTCCTTTTCATTGTAGAAGAGTTAGACTAAAGATAAATGAAATCTCTTGGACAGAGTTCTGCATTATCAATTGTTGATTGTTATCTGAAGGGGCAGATATGGAGTATGATGTCAGTTAAGAGTAATTTCAGTTCTCTCCTAACTATCCTCAACTTTCTGATTCCCACAAAAGTGTCAGGTAGATATTATTGTGTTTATTTGACATATCAGGAAATTAAAGCACAGAGACAAAATGATCCAAACACCTTTGGAAACTTTTATTCTAGTCCACTCTGTTGGTTATTCTCAGATAATTTAGTCCAGTTTTCTTCAAAATGAAATATGTGTGCTCCTGATAATACAAAAAGACTTTCTAAGGAGCTCAAAGGCATAGAATGTTTAAATATCCTTTGCAAAATCTAAACTTCCATATGTATTTTTTTCTGTTCTAATATTGATAATTTTCCAAGTCCACTTTCATTTTTTACAGAAGAAAAGCATACCTCTTACTCATCCAGAACCCAAGTCATGGTGATTGTTTCAGAGCATAGGATTTCCAAGGAATGCTACAATACAAAGGAAGCGGGCCTAAGCTGGCAGTCAGACATCCCTCTGGCATTCCAGGAGAACTGGGGAGGGGGGGGGAGGTGTCCAAGTAATGGCTTATGTCGACATCCTTAGCGCACTGCTGTGGAGGCAGGAGAGGCCTCTACCTCAGCTGCGCTTCCCATGTGGAAGTGCACTGACTACCAGGGAGCATTTCCTGCATTAAGAGTCTGCTTCCTGGTGGTCAGTGCATGTCATAGCGACCTATCATTCCTGGGTCCTTCCACTATTAGTGTCAATTTGCATATAGGATTATTATATAGGATACAATTTCTAAAAAAATGTAAGTCTGTATACACAGAAAGCAGAACAGTGCTTTGGAATCTAGTTGGGCTATAATGTTTGGAAACAACTATATTTGCAATTCTAATTTACAATTAACTTGTAAATCTTTGATTTCAACAAAATTGAAATGGGTTATGCATATATGTTCTTTGTCTAATCCTTTCACCTTCTTTCATTTAGTCCTCTTCTCCACATCCTAACAGCTGTCAGTCTGTTCCAAGTATCCATGCATCAGTTTCTGTTTTGTTCTTAGGTTTATTTTGTTCATTAGATTCCACATATAATTGATATCATATGCCATTTGTCTTTCTCTCACTGGCTTATTTCACTTAGCATAATAACCTCTGGTCTATCCATGCTGTCATAAATGGTAAGATATCTTTTTTTCAGAGCCATGTAGTATTCCATTGTGTAAATGTACCACAAGCTTTTTATCCACTTATTTACTGATGGGCACTTGAGCTATTTCCAGATCTGGCTATTGTAAATAACACTGTTATCAACATAGGGGTGTATATACTGTTTCAAATTGGTGTTTCAGGATTCCTACGATATATCCCCAGATCTACTTGTATGCTTATCTACTGAGTAAGTTTCCTTTCCTTATATTTATAAAAGCAACAAAGATATAAATTTGACAATGAACTGTCTCTTTTTACTGGTATGCAATATTACTGTATATACATAAATTAATTAAAAAATTAAATTAGAACTGCATTTCAAATTGTATATTTAATAATTATTAATCAAAATTTATAGATTTAAGTTGTTTCGATAAATTTTCTATTAACAATGATGATAATTACTCAGTGTAGAAAAAAATGTTTAACCTAGAACCTTATAATAAGACTATATATAAATAATAAAATGTCAACAAAATTACACAATTTTGTAGCACAGAAGTATGATAGGATAATTTTTAAAAAGGCTTTCCAGGAAAACCAAGATGGTGCCAAAGGTAAATAGCTAAACTGATGCCTTGCACAATAATTTGAAAACTACAACTAAAATACAAATCAGACATCATCCAGAACCACAGGAAAGTTGGCTGAGTAGAAATTCTACAACTAGAAGGAAAGAAAAAAGCACACGGAGACTCAGAGGAGCTGCAAAAGCTTGAGGTACAGAGACAAGCATGCAGAGAGGATGGGATGGCTGGGTGCCTGGCTGGCTTTCTCTAGCAGGAAGGAGACAAAAGCTCCTGATTGCACTGAACCCCAGTTCTGGGTGAAACCCTGGGGACCCAGGCGCATACTGGGGGAATCTGGACTGTCAGGCAGATAATTCAGAGGAGTCACATAAGGCAGAGGTTGGAGGCATGTGCACGAGTGCACGCAGATGGGACTGAATGTTAAGTGTGTCGCTGGCATTCTTTAGCGGAAAGGAGACAAAAGTTCCCAACTCCACTGAACCCCAGTTCCGGGAGAGAATCTGGGAATACAGATTCATTGGAGGAGAAACTGGACTCTCTGACAGCGGGCAAAACCCAGGGGGTGGGGGCGTGCTTTCTATGAGAGGTGCTTTCAGTGATTACCCAGGGACACTGAAACCCAGGGCTGATGGGAAGCCAAGGCTGTCTTCTCAACCCTGAGACTCCACTCCATCCAAGCTAAGCACAGAGGCTTTTGCAATTTTCTAAGTCTTGTCGCATAAGGCTGTCTCCAGCACAGAAGTTCTCCTGGCTTAGACACAGTGGATCTTCACAGCCAATTGGCCTGGAGGTCAGTTCCTGCCAGTGATACCAACAACAATCAAGACTTAGCTACAACAAGGCTGTACACACAGTCCACAAAGCGGTGCACCAAGAGAGTCTACATCAGGTAACTGGGAGGCCAAGACACCTAGAATACAAAGCTACCCTACCAACTCAGGGAATCAATAAAAATGTGGAGACAAAGAAACAGATCACAAATTAAAGAAATGGATGAAAACAAATGACTGATATAGAGTTCCAATCCACAGTTATAAGGTTTTTCAAGAATTTTCTAGAAAAGGTCAATAACTTTAGTGAGACCCTCGAGGATATGAAAAAGGACCAACTAGAAATTAAACATACACTGATTGAAATAAAAAAAATATTTTACAGAGACACAACAGTAAACTAGAGGAACACAAGAATTAAGTGAAAGATTTGGAATACAAAGAAGCAAAAAACACTCAACTGAAAAAGCAAAAAGCAAAAAGAATAAAAAAATTTGAGGATAGCGTAAGAAGCCTCTGGGCCAACTTCAGGTGTACCAACATCAGAATTATGGGGTTGCCAGAAGAAGAGAGAGAGCAAGATACTGAAAACCTATTTGAATAAGTAGTGACTGAAAACTTTCCCTACTTGGTGAAAGAAATAAATTTACAAGCCCAGGAAACATACAGAACCCCAAAGAAAAGGAATCTAAAGAGGACCACACCAAGATAAATCATAATTAAAATGCCAAGAGCAAAAGACAAAGAGAAAATATTAAAAGCAGCAAGAGAAAAAAATAATTACCTACAAGGGAGCACCCATACTATTGTCAGCTTATTAATCAACAGGAACTATTCAGGCCAGATGGGAGTGGCAAGAAATATTCAAAGTGATGAATAGCAAGAATCTACAACATAGATTGCCCTACCCAGCAAAGCTATCATTCAGAATTGAAGGTCAGATAAAGAGCTTCAAAGACAAGAAGAAGCTAAAGGAGTTCATCAACACCAAACCAGTATTATATGAAATTCAGAAAGGTATTCTTTAAGAAGAGGAAGAAGAAGAAAAAGGTAAAGATAAAGGCCCATCCTTGGAGAAGAAACTTGAGTCCCCAGAGATATGTGATCGGGACTCCCCAGAGCAGGTGAGGGGATCCAAAAGCAGGTGCTGGGTGTGGAGGCCACAGGGGCATAGACTACAAAGGAGACAGAACTGAACCTCACATCATCCTGCTTGACCCCAGAGGATGGCTTGATAGCCAGAGACAGGTAAGATTCCTCAGGGAAGGAACAACCTAAGACAGACACAGTTGCAGAGGGGCCAACTGGAGAGAACTGAAAGGTCAAGAGAGGTGGGGCACAGACCCTCACACCCTAATCTTGCAGGGGCCTGAACTCTCACCCCTTCTGAGGGAGGTCTCCTGCCCCCATGGCTGCTTCGCTTCTCATACACAGCTCAGATCTCGACTCAGGTCACAGACAGAGACTTGGCCAGCAACAGCTGCCCTATATCTAAATCCAGTCTAATATCAGGAATGCTCAGGGCCTACTCAAGAATGCAAATAATCCTTTCCACTAATATTTACAGGGTAAACTAAGATTATTGCTTGAGTATTAAATTTGATGGTAAAATAGTTATCAAGTTTTCAGATTAATTTAAATTGGCCAAGTGAAATAAGGGATTGCCCAAGAAAATGTAAGTGTACTGGACAAAAAGCTGTTCCTAAAATATTAACTAAAATTTCTATTAGTAGTTCATCTCATCATAAAATTGCCTAACATTCAAATAACCTAAAGCAGTCATATTTCTGTTGAAATATTTAAATTTAAAGTTACCAAGACTGCAATATAAAATTTCCAAAAGCTTCCATTAATCAAAAAATTGGGGGAGGATAGTGGGGTAATATCATGTAAGGAAAAATATTCTGCAAGTAAATTACATCTAGAAAATTCTTACTTCAGAAAATTAATTTCTATTTATAATTCTAACAGCAGGACGCCCATGAAAAACACACATGGTATAAAAATAAACCAAAGGAAAATCATTTGGGCAAAAATAAAAAGAACCCCAAGTCTAATTTACAGAAAAGTTCCCTTTATTAACTTTTGGTCGAGATTATGTTTGTATGTTTTCAGAAAACAACTCCAAACCATATGGATTCCTGCATCAAAGATGAACTGACAGGTCTGTTCCAACTGCAAAGACAGCTCAGAGATGGAAGACACTGAGGACACCTTGCCATGTGAGCATTCAGCAGTTGTGCATCACTGCAGACAGTCCAGGACCAAACCAGAGAGACTGGAACCTGCAATGCCACCATATTTCCACCATCCAGATACCATCACTGACTTGTACATATAAGGAACTATTTGACATTGAAACTGGGACTCAAACATTTTTTGTTCTTATACATTTATTTCCAGTATGCAGATGCAAGATCCTTTTAAAGAAAAGAAACGGGGGGAAATATTTATACAGAAGCAAATAAGCATTGAATCGCTGTCAAACTACAGGGGAAGGCTGGGGAGGGCGGGGGGCTGAGGCTATAAGACATCAACCGAAGGAGTTTTATGCATGCATATAAGCATAACCAATGGATACAAGACACTGGTGCAGGGGGGCAGGTGAGGACATGTGCTGGGGGGTAGGGGAGGCTGGGAGGAAGACAGTGGGGGGGGGGAAGGAAAACATATGTACTACTATTAGTAATACTTAAAAGAATAAAAAAAATAAATAAATATTCTGAACAAGAAATACATATCTATCAACAAGTGAATCTACAAATCAAGTGAATTAAAAATCTGATGAACAGAATAAACTGGTGAATATAATAGAATCAGTGGCATAGAATGGGAGGAAATGACAATTCTTGGGGGGAAAGGGATGTGGGGTTGCAGGAAGAGACTGGACAAAAACCATACATCTGTGGTTGAGGACAGTGTGGAGGAGGTAAGGGCAGAAGGTGGGGTGGGATGTGGTAATCCTTTTCACGTCCTGCATGTCCAGGGTTCCCATGACAGGATTCAGTGTCTGGAGAAGGCCACACACAAATGAAGAGAGACTGGAAAAGTATCCATTTTGGGGAATAATTGGGGCCAGGCAGGAGTCCACCTCTAGGGGGAGGACGCCACCAGCTCTGGCTTTGCTATTACCTTTTATTAGGACTAAGTGATACATCCATGTCCTTTAGGTCAGGAAATTCCAACAATGAAATCAACTAGCAAGAATTAACATAAGACTAAAAGTGTGGAAGTTTTTACAATTACCAATGTGTCATCTAAACAATATGTGAATAGTTCATACTTAACATAAGACTAAAAGAGGGGCAACTAAAGTCTCACCTAAGTGGTGAGTAAACAGTTCATACTTAACATAAGACTAAAGCATTAGCTACCAATGTCTCACCAAAGCAGTGAGTAAACAGATCCATTAAGGTTTGACCAGGTTTCTTGTTTGTTCTATTTACACCTCTATTGGTGAGGTAATGTCTGGTTTCCTGCAGTGGGAACCGGGTGGAGAGGAGCTAGGGGGGTGAAAAAAGAGGAACAATTGTAATAATCTGAACAATATAGATTTATTAAATGAAAAAAATAAAAGGCTTTCCAACATGAAATTATAACACAATAACATTTTTTCTTCATTGATTAAGGTATTACGTATGTATTCTTATCCCCCATTGCTCCCCCACCCCCCACTCATGCCCTCACCCTCCTGGTGACTGTATCAATTGGGTAGGTTTATATGCATGCATACAATTTCTTTGCTTGCTTTCCCCCCCTTACCCCACCCTCCCCTACCTTTCCTTTGAGGTTTTATGGTCTTATAGATGCTTCTCTAACTGTGGATCTGTTTTTATTCATCAGTTTATGTTGTTCATTATATTCCACAAATGATGGAATCATCTGATATTTTTCTTCCTCTGACTGACTTATTTCACTTAGCGTAATGCCCTCCAGGTCCATCCATGCTGTAGCAAATGATAAGAATTTCTTCTCTTGAGGAATTCAAGATGGCGGCATAGATAAACACCTGAACTGTGGTCTCACACAACAATTTCAAAACTGCAACTAAAAAACAAAATGTCTATCACACAGAACCACAGGAAAGCTGGCCGAGTGGAAGTTCTGCAACTAGACTGAAAGAGAAAGGAGCATTGAGACGTGCACAAGCACTGAAAAGCTAAGGTACGGAAGTGTGCGAACTGGGCTGGTGGTGGGCGATGGGTGCTGCTGTTTTCAACATGAAGGAAAACAAGCTCCTGATTACTCTGAAGTCGTTTCTGGGGAGACGCTGGTGACCCAGATTCCTACGTGGAATAGCTGGACGGTCAACCATTGGTTCAGAAAATGAGGGTGGCTCCCTTGCAGAGGTGCCTGCAGCAATCACTGTTCACTGTGCAGGGGTGCGGGACATGAAGGACTTGAAAACCCGGAAATGCAGAAACAGCTGAGTGTCAGCCATCGCTGTTTGCCACGCCCTAGCCTAGTGACTCCCTGAAACCCTGCCCTGCACAATCTGCAAACCAGCCCTAGCTGTGCACAGAGGCATTTGCATATAAATGGCCTGCACTATTGCAGCTTAATCTAAGAAACTGCAGCTATGGTCAGCTCAGGAGAAATCTGCAGACCTCGCTGTAGCTCCTGCTAGGTTGCTTCAGACAGTAGCTGACCTGCACCCCATTGGAGATCCAGAAGCTAGTGTATCTAGAGGTCAGTGTGAGATGACACCAGAATTCAACTACTCACATCCATAAGTGACACATTAAAGGGGAAAACTCGGTGAGCACCAAAGCCCCAATGAAGCAAGTCCAGCCCTATAGGCGTGTCTCCAGTACCGCAGTTCTTCCACTCCATCAGCACAGGGAAGCAGCAAAATGCGGAGACAAAGAAACATGTCACAAATGAAAGAAATGGAGGACATAGAGTTCAGGACCACGTTTATAAAGTTACTCAAGAATCTTCTAAAAAAAAATGCTGAGAAACTTGATGATACCCTCAAGGACCTTAATAAGAATGTCAAGAAAATGGAAAAGGACCAGTCAGAAATTAAGCATACAGTGACTGAAATAAAGAATATACAGAAATTCAAAGGTAGATAAAAAGACTCCAAGAATCAAGCTAAAGAACTTAAATATGAGAAGACAAAAACACCCAATCAGAAAAACAAAAAGAAAAAGGAATCCAAAAATATGAAGATAGTGTAAGGAGCCTCTGGGACCATTTTAAGCATACCAACATCCAAATTATTGGGCTGCCAGAAGAAGAGAGAGAGAAAAATATTGAAAATCTATTAGAAGAAATAATGACAGGAAACTTTCCTTACCTGGTGAAAGAAATAGACTTACAAATCCAGGAAGTGCACAGAACCCCAAACAAGAGAAATCCAAAGAGGATCACACCAAGACACATTATAATAAAAATGCCAGGGACAAAAGACAAAGAGAGAATCTTAAAAGCAACAAAAGAAAAAACAGTTGGTTACCTACAAGGGAGTACCTAAACAACTTTCAGCTGATTTCTCAACAGAAACTATGCAGGCCAGATGGGAGTGGCAAGAAATATTCAAAGTGATGAACAGCAAGAACCTATAACCAAGGTTACTCTACCCAGCAAGACTATCATTAAGAATTCAAGGTTAGGTAAAGAGCTTCTCAGCCAAAAAAAAGTTAAAGGAGTTCATCACCACCAAACCAGGATTATATGAAATGCTGAAGGGTATTCTTTAAGAAGAGGAAGAAGAAGAAAAAGGTAAAGATAAAAACTAGGAACAACAAAATGACAACAAATACATACCTATCAACAAGTGAATCTGAAAATCAAGTGAATGAAAAATCTGATGAACAGAATGAACTGATAAATATAATAAAATCAGGGGCATAGAAAGGAAGTGGACTGACAATTCTCAGGAGGAAGAGGGTGTGAGGGGTGTGGGAAGTGATAGGACAAAAATCTTATACCTATGGATGAAGACAGGGTAAGGACATGTCGTGGGGTGGGGGATCTGGTGGAGGGAAGCTATTGGGGAAAAAAAGAGGAACACCTGTAATAATCTGAACAATAAAGATTTATTAAAAAAAATAAAGAACACACACACAAAAATTTTTTTCTTCTTTTTTTTTTAACCACAAAATAGTTATTAAAATGCAATAACATTTTCATAAAATGCTGTGTGTAGTAATAGTATGGAAGCAGAAGTTCAAGAAGAAGAAGAAAAAACTATGTAGAGTTTTCAAATATAAAATAATTTTGTTATGAATTTTAAGTTAATAATAATGTTTTATTACAATACTAGAGGCCCAGTGCATGAAATTTGTGCACAGGGGGCAGGGGCTGTTCCTCATCCCAGCCTGCACCCTCTCCATCTGGGACCCCTCGGGGGATATCTGACTGCCCGTTTAGGCCTGATCCTACTGGCATCAAGCCTAAACGGGCAGTCAGACATCCCTCTCACAATCCAGGACTGCTGGCTCCCAACTGCTCACCTGCCTTCCTTCCTGATTGCCCGTAACCCCTTCTTCTTGCCAGCCTGATCACCCCATATCCACTCCTCTCCCAGCCTTATTGATTCCTTACTGCTCCCCTGCCAGCGTATTTGCCCCTAACAGCCCTCCCCTGCAGGCCTGTTCCTCCAAGCTGCTCTCCCCTGCAGGCCTGGGTCTCCTCAACTGCCCTTCCCTGCAGGTCCAGCAACTCTCAAATTCCTTCCCATGTAGGCCTGGGTCCCCCCAACTGCCCTTCTCTGCAGGCCCAGTCTCCCCCAACTTCCCTCCTCTGCCTGCCTGGTCCTTCCCAACTGCCCTCTCCTGCTAGCCATCTTGTGGTAGCCATCTTATGTCCACATGAAGTCAGTAACTTTGACCACATGGGGGAAGCCATTTTGTGTGTTGAAGGGTAATCTTCATATTACCCTTTATTGGATAGGATAGAAACCTGGTGCATGGGTGGGGCCAGCTGGTTTTCCCTGAACGGTGTCCCAGATCAGGGAGGGGGTTCCTTTGGGGTGTGAGGTGGCCTGGGTGAGTGGCCTGTGGTGGTTTCAGGCTGGCCACACCCTCAGGAGACCCAAGCAGAGGCCCTGGTATCTGGGATTTATTCATCTTCTACCATTGAAATTTTGTAACCTGGAGTGCAGCCATGCCTCCTGCTTACTCCATGGTTGTAGCCATTTTTATTAGGATTTATTTAACTTTTATAATTGAAACTTTATAGCCTTAAGTGGAGGCCAAGGCAGGCCAGGGTTGTGGAAAGCTTGGCTTCCTTTATCACGGGGGGCAGCCCTAACCTGCTGCTCTCTCCAGCTCCATGCTGCTGTCATTTTTGTTCAATTTATTTATGTTCTATAATTGAAACTTTGTAGCATTGAGTGGAGGCCTTGGCTGGCCAGGGTGTTTGGAAAGTTTGGCTTCCTCCATCGCCAGGGGCAACCCAAGCCTCCCTCCTGCTCTCTCTTTCTTTGGCCACAGCCATCTTGGTTGTGGTTAATTTGCATACTCATTCCTGTTTGGCTGGTGGGCGTGGCTTTATGGGTATAACCGAGGTATGGTCAATTTCCATATAACTCTTAGATAGGATTAGGTTTCACTTGGTACATCTACACTGATACAATACGTTTCTTTATACAATGTTATACATGCAGTTCAAAAATAGGTTAAACAGATCCTTTGTGATAGATGTCAAAATAGTGGCTGTTTCTGGATGTTTTTGATAGAGGGCCATGTGAAATAGCCTTCAAGGAATAGGGAAATATCTTAAATATGTGGATCTGCAGACTGCACAATCAGTCTGCATATTCATCCAGCACTATATTTAAGATTTTTGCACCATATTATTTTTTATTTATAGTTCAACAAGAACCCTGCAAATAACATCCTTTGAAACTATTTAAATTATGATGAAAAACAATCAAAAGGTCATCCAAATCATGCAAAAGGATATATAGCTTTTTATAGTTGTTTTAGGAAGCATGGGAACAAATAATGTGAGGACCAATGAATTAGCCTTTCTGACCTGAAGAACTGTAGCCGCCCCCCTACCGTAAAGGTACCGCCACCTGTAATAGTAGTTTTACTCCCACCACCATAGTTGACCCCCCTTCCATTTCCAACTTGGGCCTCTCCAGCAATCAGTAACTCCTTGTCCACCTTCATTCTGGGACTACATTTCCCAGTAATGCAATGTGGCTCATGGTGGAAGTTTGCATTTCTCACGTTGCCTTCTGGATTCTGAAGTAATTAAATCAATAGCAGGAAGTAGTATAAAGGATTTGGGAGCTTTACCCTCTGGGAATTGTCATTTTCTGTGTGAATCATTCTGGCCAGGAAATAAATACATATTGCTTCAAATATGCAGGAGTGAAAAAGAAACCGACCTCTGCCTTTAAGAGAGAACCAGGCACGGCAGGAACAGAGACATGTACAGTAAAACTCAGTAGACCCAAGTAATTTGGCTAAGAATTATGAATGGCAACTGGCATTTCCAGATTAAAAATTAAACAAACTTAAAAAATAACTATAATGATTTTTCTAGTTATAAAGGAAATGCTTACTCTTAATAGAAAATATTGAAAAGTATTTTATGAAAAGAAAAAGATACAGGCAATCATAGCATCTAGAGACATTCATTTACATCATTTTTATACTGTAATCTGTTTTGCCAAATTCTAAGAGAAGCAATTAAACTCAGCAAAACTATTGAAATGGAGAGTGTAAGGTTATTGAAAATGAAGAAAAAATGTTTGCAGAGGATATTGTATACCTAGAAAATTCCAGGAACATTAATTAAATAATAATCTGGAGCTAATAAAAGAGTTTAGCAAAGTGCTGCATATGGAATGCAAAAAAAGCCAACAACAGAACAAAAATACATTCTTATTTGTCACAAATAGATATTTTAAAATTATAATAGGAAGAGGTGGAATTCTGTTCACAAAATACTACAATTCAAATAAGAAATATGTATGTTTTATATGAAGAAAGACTATAATTAATTGGAAGTCATCAATAGGGAAAATGCCATGTTACTGAATAGGAATTTCAAAATTAAAAAAAGTCAATTATTCTCAAAATATGTTTGTTTAAATATTTCTACTGAGCTTTGTGGAGTCACACCACCAATTTAACTCTCATACCACTTGGTATCTGGATCTAAAAAGCACAGTAACACTTTTTAAACATTTTGATTTATTTTTCTATTCTCTTATTTTTTTCTAAACTTGGGGAAGGAGCAGTGTTGTAGAAAGGTGAGGGGGAATATGAACTAACATTGTTGGACATCTACTATATATCAGGCACACTCTTAAGAAAATGTATATATTTTACCTACCTTAATCCTGACACCACTCCAATAAAATAGATACCAAACACATTTTATAAACAAGAAACATAAATTAAGTAAAAGTTGCCCAAGGTCTCATCAATAATAAATTGTAGAGGCAAGATACAAACCTAGGTCTTAGAATAGACCCCCTGCTTTTTCTACTGAGAACAGGTGTTTTCACATGCCAGCTTTGTAGGGTTAGATTCATTACTTACGTGTCTCAGTTTCTTCACTTATGGAATTGAGATTTTAAAAATTATTATTCCTACTCCATGAGGTAGTTGTGAGGATGTAATAAATGCCTGGACATAATTAGTGTTGAATATACAGTTACTATTATTATTCTATTGTTGTTACTACTGAAACCATATTGGGAATGAAGTCTATTTGTTTTTTTCCCCCCAGATATTTAGTGCTACAGAAGTGGGTGGTTTATAACTATCTATACATATAAAGAGGTAATATGCTAATTTTTGTTATGGTGTCCCAGTAACGATCAATTTGCATATTGACACACCAGCAGGAGGATGCCCCGCAGCAGGAGGTGGGCAGCTGGAGCCAAGTTCCCAGGGCTCTGAGGAGAGTGCCTGACAGGAGCCCAGACTGAAAAGAATGAAGAGGAAGCGGCCATGGGGAGCTCTTCAATCCCCTTTCATGGACACCCTACTTCAGCCCCTGCAGCTTCCAGGAAGAGAGACAAACACCCTACCCCACCTCTTGTACCCCTGGGGAGACAAGGAGGGTGACCAGACAGGGAGATGATCCAGCCTCGGGGGGGGGGGGTGGTAGTAGCTACAGCTGCACCTCTGACCCCCTATCCCTTCCCCCATCACTCCCACCAGGAGTGCCCACAACAATAGCACACCAGGGACCAACAGTCAGGACCCCTGAGGCATCCAGGACCCCTCCACTGGGGCTGGGAACACCTCTATTTCCTAAAACTCCAGACCCAGGTGGAGACAGGCCTAAGCATCCCCCCAGGGTCAGACCGTTCCCCCAGACAGCAGCAGTGCCATTTACGCAGCTGAAGCAACCTGAATCTCCCTGGGAGCTCAGCTAAACCCACCCTCCTATCCCGCTTGGCTCTGTCCTGGCCCGGACCCCACCCCACTCCAGGAGATTGGAGCCCTTCCCTTAGAAGGTACAGATGAGAAACAACCACATACAATTTAAAGAATGGTGCCAAGCGTGAAGGTTTTATAGTTACGCCCCCTTCCGCATCGCCACCCCCTAATGCACCCCACCAGCATCTCCAGAGATAACCACTGCTGACCAGAACCCGCCCCTCTGAAGCCTGTGGAACCCTCTGCAAAGCTTCCATAGCTATAGTTCATTGGACATAAACAATCAAGTCCATTGTTTATGATTCCATAAAACAATCATGTCTTCCTTTCCTAATCAACACCTGCCACCTGTGAGGGTACCCGTGGGTTTAAACATAACAATCCCTTACTGTTTCGACATCACTTACATGATGAAACATTTCTAGGTTTATTAGCTCAGAACCTCCGCATGACAACCCAGTGAGGTAGGCAGAGAAGAGATTACAGATCCCATGGTATATGCATATGTATTCAAAAATTAAGCTCAGAGGAAAAGTGACAAACCCAGTGGTTTCCAAGATGCAGCACATACCCCACGGGGCGGGGGGAGCAATTTGATATTAAGTGGGGGCAATTTGAGAATGAGTTAACAGTGAATTTTTTGGGTTTCTTATGGTTGTAGGGGGTCTCATCTACAGCGTATCCTACATAATAAAATGTTAATATGCCAATGACAGAATGGTGGAATGACCAGTCACCGTGATGAGTGCTGACCACAAGGCGGCAGACATTCAATGCTTGAGCTGCCCACTAGTGGTCAGTGTGCTCCTACAGGGAGAGCGCCACTCAGCCAGAAGCCAGGTTCATGGCTGGCTAGCACAGCTGCCGTGGTGGGAGCCTCTCCTGCCTCCGTGGCAATGATAAGGATGTCCTACTGATGGCTTAAGCCCACTAAGCCATCAGTTGGACATCCCCCCAGGCATCCAGGACTCTGAGAGGGTATAGGCCAGGCTGAGGATGCCATCCCCCAAGTGCATGAATTTTGTGCCCCACGTCTTTAGTTTTGTTTAATAACTATTAACTGAGCATTTTTTGTACCAACAATGTTCTAAGCACTTCTACATGTGTCAGTGATAAAATATAGAAGCCAAAAGAAATGGGGCTAGAGATATTTTACATAACCTGATGGTTATTATACACCAGTAACTTACTGAAGCTACAAGAAATTTAACTCTATTCACATGACTATGTGTTTAATTAGCACATGAACTAAAAATTCCTGTTTTCTGTTACAGTTTGTAACAATCATCTTATTTGTCTAAATAGATTCTAAATAGTTTAGAATTTATCTCCTAAGGAAGGGTTCATGCAAGTATATACATTTTTCATATGGAAAACTAAGATTTTTATAAAATTTTTCTATGAAAGAAATAATCTGTAGTAGCTTCATTGTGTTTTTTCTGCTTGCTTCATAAACTGACTTAGGGGAATACATCTTATATGCATGAGAAATTTCCTGGTATGTACTTGAATCTTAATTAAAAGTATTTAGTAATAAGGCGGTAAGGGAAAAAATAAAACAATTGGTTTGGTGCCAAGAGTTCATAAACAACAAATACATCTATAATAAGTTCCAAGAAGAGTGAGTTCAACATAGTAAGTTAGAAATCCAGTCACTGTGAATGATAAAGAGGACATGTAGGCAAGCCTTGAATATCTACTATCCCAGAATCTGATTCAGGGCTCCCTTCTGACTGATTTAAAGAAACATTAGTAACAGGATCATTATATTATTTATTGGTACAATTGTGTTATTTTACAATTTCATAAAGATACTGCTTTTAAAAATCTCACCATCTGAGAGTTGAACTATATAAAATTGATTTGACTGTTCAGAAATCTCTTAGTTAAATAGTTTTAATTTTATCACCCTCTGTGAGTAAAAAGCAAATTATCTAGTTAAATTTTTGTTTGCTTGAGTACTATTGGTTTGCAAACATCCTCCATGTCCCAAACTGCTCTGTGAGAGCAATGTCTCTGTTGTGTTCACTACTATGTCCTCTGAGCCTAGAATAGTGCCTAGCAACAGCAAAAGCTCAGTGACTATTTGTTGAAGGAATTAATCCTATGCCAACATATTAGGAATGTTTTACTTTCTAAAGTACAATATTTCATTAACACTTGTCAATATTTCATTGACACTAAGTGCCAATACTCAAATTATTTTGTTATCAGCCAGCATATCATAGTGTTCCAAAATACTGGGTACCTTGAATTTCCCCTTGCGACTTGTCATTGCTCTTTTGGTATGATAAGATCTGGCTAAAGTCTCATGTTGAAGACAAGCAGTGGGGAGAATACAGGAGTAGGAATTCACATATTATAATTTTATTTCTAAGTCTACTCATTGGGTGACCTTATGCAAGTCATTTTGCCTCTTTGCCTTCATTTGCTCATTTATAAAATTGAAAAACAAAAACTTTTCTAACAACTTATCCTGAAGCCCATGAAAACAATGAAATAACATTCATATGTGGCTGGCATTGTGTTCGACACACAATGGGCACTAAAATTATGTTTCATCCTTTTCTACTTTTGCTTCTTGTGCAAGATAGTATTAGTTCTCAGTGCAATGATGTAAATATGTTGGTATTTAACTGACATTTGCAACATCCAGTCCAGGTTTGTGATCTGTTTTTACCCCAAGAAGCAGCCATTATCCATAGAAATAACCCTTTTTATTATTATGCAAATTTGTAGGAGGAGGAGGGTAGAATGCATCCTTATTCCCTTCTTTGGAACCATAAAAATCCTAATTTCATATCCTCAATAAATAAAATAAGGCCTTATTGATATTATTCTTCTCATATTCACAATCAAAGCTTTAGAAATGAAGTATGGTATGGTGAAAACATGTACTAAATTGGAATTTTTAAAAAAATGTTAATTTAACTTTAGTTTGCTACTTACTGGCCATAAGGCTGGACAAATATTTTGAACTCTGAATTTCAACTTCCTCCTCTGAAAAATGGAGATTATATCATGTGTCTAGCTAGCCTCTCTCATCAGAGATAAAAAGATAATCTACGTGAAATCATTATCATTTCATATAGATCTAAGACATTAACAATCTGAATATACCTCTGTTCAGCAATAAATTTACACTGTATATTTCTTACTAATATTTTTTACAGGTAATGTTTCTTTGCCTCTTGTCACTGTCTACCCTTCACATGTATTAAAGAGTATGCTACTTGATGGAAGGATTTTAATTTTGGTGACATAAATTTGTTGCTGATCAATGTCGAAGACATGGAACGACACAGCCAGAGTCAGGAAAGATGCATAAATGAGGGGCTGTAACAGAGGAACAGAGCTGCAATCAGCAACTGGCCCCGAACTCTGCCACCTCATGACTTTTATTCTGTTTATCTAATCACATTCGCCACCTGGAGTAATGCAGGCTGATCAAATCACAAGGACAAATCTTTTTCATCTAAAATGTCCTTGTTCCTGCTTGCCCTGACTGTGGTTAAGTAGGACCCACAATCTACCAGGAGATAAACAGTTCTTCACATATCATGCAATGTCAAGAGGTATAATTTACAAAGGTCAAAGGATTGAGTCAGAAAGCCCTGGACCATGTTCCCAGGAACAGTCCTGCATGCAGGGGTTCAAGGAAACATGCCCAGAATTGTTCTTACTCAAAACCTGTGTCTACTTTTCCCCCTTTTTGTTTAGATTGTGATTTATGTATTAAGACAGAAAATACAGCAGCTTGTTGTCTATTATATTCCTTGTGACAATTGATACACTTACATAACAAATAAAAAACAATCAACAATGAACATAGTATAAGTGTCCCAGAAGAAGATCCAATAAAAGAATGAACCCAAGTGGAAGGGTTAAGCCTTTGTTAATCATTAGCAATTCTTTGTAACATTTCACTACCACCTTGTTTCTGTAAGTTCTTACTAAAGGTGTCCTGAATATGACTTTGGAGATTCAATATCTCAGCTGTTATATTAGTGTGTCTAATTAAATGCTGTTTAATCTTATCCAAAGAGTATTGACTACTATTGAAAGGAACTGGAGTGATACATAAACTAGAATAATTAAAATAACATTTCAGATGTTGCTGTAAAACTAAATTAGCCACATGGTCTCCCAATAAAATTACTGATTGTTCTAAAGTGGCTAATTGATTTTGCATGTCTGTGTCAATAGATTTTTGAGCTTCCCATAACTGCTGACTTTCTTTATGCCAATTTTGTACAAAGTCTGCAGTTTGTACAGAATCATGTAAGGCAACCCCTGCAACAGCAGCTGTAGCAGTCACAGCAGTAAGTCCTAGAATGATAACAATTAAAGTTCCTAAAAAGTATTTTGCCCTCATAACCCCCTTTTTTAGGATTTGATAAATATAACACATAGCTGGTGAATCTTGCCAAACTCGGGGTATCTGGATAGGTAACCAAATCCCTTCTCGAGCCCTTAGCAAGTAAATACTTTCTATACTACCACTGAAAGAAATACTACTATTTAAACAGGTAAATAAAGAACAACCAGTACAAGTAATTTCCGAAGTAGCAATATTCCATGTAACAGTGCCCTTCATAAGCATATAAGGAAGAGAAATGCAGGATAAAGCAAACTTAGTAATATTTTTCTGGAAAGTAACATTGAATCCTGTAGAAGAATTTACCCCATGTCCTTTCCATGCCAACATTTGAAGCTAAGGCTGCAGAGTTTCCATAGGTGTTTCTATGGAGGATATCCTGGTAAAAAAATGGAGCTGGTTGAGCAAACCCACCTCCATACCAGCGGATAGTCTCATTTGCTTTGGTTAAAATTTGATTCCCGTGGCGGCTTCACCTTAAATCCTTTCCAGTTGTTCGTGTTCTTGGGCCTTTGACAGGACTCCAGTCAAATATAGAAAATGTAGAGTTCACCAGGAGTGGACGCTATTCACCTCGACAGTGTTCCCAATGGACCCAATCAGAGATTAAGGTAAACATAGGGATCGAGCAAGGAGGTAAAGCAATGTGCTGAGAAGAATTTGTAACCACGGTGGTTACAAATTTGTAACCACGGAGGGTTTACTCCTGGGGGTAAAGGAGTGGCAGCAAGTTTGCAACAGGTTGGACAAGAATGAATGATATTCTTTGCCTGTCGCCACGATAAAGAAAAGCATGTGCAGACAGCGTCGGCATTAAGATGATGCTTAGCATGAAAGTCAGAGGCATGCGAAAGAACTGATCCTACTAATATATCTGCAGCTACATTGCCCTTAGACAAAGGTCTAGGGAGATCACTATGAGAGTGAATATGAGTAATAAAGACAGAAGTGGCTTGTAGATGAAGAATATTTTGTACCTCTAAAAATGTTGTTGTAAACAGTCTTAAGTTTTAGGAATATATGCAGATTCATTTTGTTGTACCACTCCCAGAGCATATTGAGAATCAGAAACTAGTTTTAAGGTTTCAGGGAAGTCTTTCAGAGCCATTACTATGACAAATAATTCAGCCTTTTGCACAGATGTGTATGGGGAAGGCATAGTTCTAGATTTTTTCTCTGACCAATAATCAACATTTCCGTCTTTATTAGCATCTGTAAACATAGTTACTTTCCCATCTAAAAGGGTATCTGACATTTTGTGGGGCAAAATCCATTGAGTACGTAGCTAAAATTGTAATCTTTTGTCTTTAGGGTATAAGTTAGAAAAGATTCCATAAAAATCAGCACAAGCCACTTGCCATGAATCAAATAATTCCCAAAAGTATCTTTGCTCTTTTACAGTGTATGGAATAACAATTATAGCTGGATCTAGTCCACACAGTTGTTGCAATTTTTGTCTTCCTCAAAAAAAGCAATTAGCAACTTTTTCAGGGTATGTAACTAATCTCTTTGTATCTTTATTAGGCAAAAAAAATCCATTCTATAATATCTATATTTTGTATTAATACCCCTGTAGGGGAATGAGGTGTATGAATAATAATATGTATATTTTCAAAATTTTCAATGTGGTCCAATTGTGAGGATTGAATAGCCCTTTCAAAGATTAGCAATTCCTTTTCAGCTTGACGTGTTAGTTGACAAGAGCTATGCAGCCCCGCTAGTCCCTCAAGAATTTTAAATAAATGAGATAATTGATAAGTAGCAATCCCAATGAGGGCCGGAGCCAATTAATATCTCCTAATAGTTTTTGGAAATCAGTTAAAGTTTTTAAACTGTCTCTCCATATCTGTACCTTTTGGGTAGTAATATGTGGTTGCTGCAATTTATAACCTAAATAATCTCAAGGCTCATTCATTTGTACAGTCTCTGGAGCTACTTTGAGGCCATATTCTTCCAATAAGGTAATCAATACTTTATATGAATCATGTAGAATTTGAGAATCTGGATGTGCAAGTAGAATATCATCCATATAATAATAACATAATCCAGCTGGAAAGAGTTCTCGCCATTTTTGTAAAGGTTGATGATAATGTTTGACACATAGTAGGACAGTTTAACATTCCCTGAGGTAATACAGTCCACTGATATTGCATAGTAGGTTGACTATTATTTAATGCAGGGATGGTAAAAGCAAATTTTGGACAATCTTGAGGTTGCGAAGGGATGTTATAAAAACAGTCCTTCAAATAAAAAATGACTAAATGCCAGGTTTTAGGAATTATAGCAGGATTAGGAATACCTGGTTGTAAAGGTCCCATGTGTTCTATACAGAATTAACTTGTCTTAAATCTGTTAACAACCTCCACTTCCCTGACTGCTTTTTTATCACAAATACAGGAGAATTCCATGGGCTGGTGCTAGGTTCAATATGTTTCTGATCTAATTGATCTTGAATCAGCATATGAAGTGCCTCTAATTTTTCTCTAGGAAGGGGCCACTGTTCTACCCAAACAGGTTCAACCTGTTTCCAAACAAGAGGTAGGACTAAATGTTTAACAGTGGCCCCTATGAAAAATCCGGATTTAATGTCAAAATAGTTTTCCCCTGTTTTAGTAGATCTCTTCCCCATAAATTAATTCCTATGGGTGCATGACCCAGGCTGATTGCCCGTCTGGATTTGTACAAGATAAATGTTCAGAACTTTGATAAAGTCCATGCATAATCCTTAAACCAGTAACAGTAGTATTCACATAATGTTTTTTTTTTCCAATGAGCAGGCCATTTATCAGCAGAAATAAGGGATACATCTGCTCCTATATCTATCAACACTTCTAATTGTATTCCATCCTTAAATTGCTGTTTCATTAAAGGCCTATCATCATCAATAATAGTTTGCCAATGTATTCTTGTGCCAGTACTGCCAAATCCTCCTTGTCTTTCTACTGGGACTGTACGTCCTACAGTTATGTAGGAAAGTATTAACAATTGAGCTATACGATCTCCTTTCTTCCAAGAAATAGGAATTTTAGTTGACATAATTGTTAAAATTTCTTGTATAAAATCCGCAACAGTAACTCCCTCATAAACAGTAAGGCCTTTGGCAGTAAGGCTACTTCTTCCTAATAATAATCCTGATTGTTTAGGTAAGGGACCAGTGATACCAGTAAAAATGTTTACAACCCCATCTTCAGGGGTAATAGTTTGATCACTTATCACTGCAATATCAACAGCTGCACTTTGGGAAGTAGCATGAGGAAGTTCATTAACCTTGATAAAAGACTCAGTTTTTTACTTGGGCCCCGTCTATGCATTTCCTGACTGGAGTCCCAATGCCTTTCCTTGTTTATCTGTTTTTGTTTTTTTAAAATTATTTTTTATTGATTTTTTGCAGTATAATAGTAGTACATGTTTTCCTTTCCCCCTCCCCCTTATCCTCCCCCCAGCCTCCCCCACCCCCCAGCACATATCCCCACCTTTCCCCCTCCCCGCCGCAGTGTCTTTCATTCATTGGTTATGTTCATATGCATGCATACAACTCCTCCCGTTGATCTCCCCCCGCATCTGCCTCCCATCCGCCCAAGCCTCCCCCTGTAGCTTGACAGCCTGTTCAAGGCCATCCTGCCTCTATATCAATCACTCTCCCCTGTTTCTTTTCTTCAAAAAATATCTTGCCTCTGCATACTAGAAATAAATGTATAAGAACAAAAAGTGTTTCATTCTCGGTTTCAATGTCCAACTTTTCTGAGTCCCAGTTTCAGTGTCAAATAATTCTTTATGTGTATAAGTCAGCAATGGTATCCAGATGGTGGACATATCGTGTCAATGCATGATCCATCCTCTCTGGTTTGGTCCTGGGCTGCCTGCAGACATGCACAGCTGCTGACTGCTAGCATGGCAAGGTGGCGTCAGTGTCCCCCATCTCTGGACCGTCCTCGTGACTGGAACAGATCCATCAGTTCCTCACAGTCGGAGGAACCCACATGGTCTTGGAGTTGTTCTCTGAAAACATACAAACACATTCTCGACCAAAAGTTAACAAAGGGATCCTCTATGCAAAATAGACTTGGGATTCTTTTTAATTTTTGCCTAAATGATTTTCCTTTGGCTTATTTTGACACCATGTGTGTTTTTTCATGGGTGTCCTGCTATTGTTTTTACAAATGGAATTTACTTTACTGGAGTAAGAATTTTCTAGATGTATTTTACTTACTCGATATTTGTTTTTTGTCCCTTACATGATATTACCCCGCTGTCCCCTCCCCTTTTTTGATTAATGGGGACTTTTGGAAATTTTCTATTGCAGTCTTGATAATTTTAAATTTTAATTTTTGCACACAAAGTGACGGCTTTAGGTTCTTTGGATGTTAGGCAAATTTACAGTGAGATGAACTACTAATAGATTTTTCAGTTAATGTTTTAGGAAAAGCTTTTTGTCCAGTACACTATAATTTTCTTGAGTATTATCATATTTCACTTGGCCAATTTAAATTAATCTGAAAACTTGATTACTATTTTCCTGTCAATTTTAATACTCAAGCAGAAATCTTAGTTTACCCTGTGAATACTAGTGGAAAGGAATATTTGCAATTTTGAGTAGGTCCCGAGCATTCCTGGTAATAGACTGAATTTAGATATAGAGCAGCTATTGCTGGCCGAGTCTCTGTCTGCCGCCTGGGTCCCCGTATGAGTTGTGTGTGGGAGGCGAAGCAGCCATGGGGGTAGGAGACCTCCCTTAGGAGGGTTGAGAGTTCAAATCCCTGCAAGGTTTGTGGATGAGGGTCTGTGCCCCACCTCTGTTGACCTTTTAGTTCTCTCCTGTTGGCCCCTCTGCGACTGTGCCTGTCTTAGGTTGTTCCTTCCCTGAGGAATCTTACCCGTCTCTGGCTAACCAGCCATCCTCCGGGGCCAAACAGGGTGATGTGAGGTTCAGTTCTGTCTCCTTTGTAGTCTATGCCCCCCTGTGGCCTCCACGTCCAGTACCTGCCTTGGGGTCCCCTCGCCTGCTGGCGGGGTCCTGGTACTGATCACATATCTCGGGGGACCCAGGTTTCTTCTCCAGAGAGGGCCCAGCTCACACCATTGGTCGAGAGACAGATCCATGGTGCCAGCTGCCCAAAGGCTTCAGCCACAGCTCGAACTGAAAACTCTGGCATCAGCTGTGTGTATTTGGATAGTAACAAGAAGGTACCTCTTGGCAGAAAGGGCAAGAAGGGCCAATATAGAATGCTCGGATGCCTTCCCAGTGCCTTAATTCCTTCTGAAAGGGATTAATTTCTTTCCTATCCTTTTTTTAAGTTGCTGCCCAACATTCAAAGAATTAGTTTGTAAGTTTATTTGGGATAATTGTATAATATGCTGTTGTCAAATATCAAATATTATAATGACATTGTAGAATAATATCATGTAAGGGTATTATGGTGTCATGGGAGGTTAAGCAGGGCCTAGCCTAAGGACTGGTCTCCATAGGATATGACAGGCTCTAGGCCATGTCAATTCAATGTCAGACTAGATTCCATTTTTTTAATAATTTTATATAAACTTTGTCAGGGATGTAAAAACACAAATCACTTACCTCAGTTCAAGAGTTCAAGTATATTGACTTTTCCACTTACTCTCACCACCTGCCACTTACCCTGAGGTTTGACATTCTGATGGACTTTTCTCAGTCTCTGGATCCATTCTTGTTCAACAGTCTCTGTCATTGATTGTATTCCTCAAATGAGTGAGATCATGTGATATTTGTCTTTCTCTGCCTGGCTAATTTCACTTAGCATAATGCTCTCCAAATCCATCCATGTTGTTACAAATGGTAGGAGCTCCTTCTTTTTTTCCGCAGCGTAGTATTCCATTGTGTAAATGTACCATAGTTTTGTAATCCACTCATCTGCTGATGGGCACTTCGGCTGTTTCCAAATCTTAGCTATGGTAAATTGTGCTGCTATGAACATAGGGGTACATATATCCTTTCTAATTCGCCTTTCTAATTTCTTGGGGTATATTCCTAGAAGTGGGATCACTGGGTCGAATGGGAGCTCCATTTTTAGTTTTTTGAGGAATCTCCATACTGTTCTCCACAGTGGCTGTACTAGTCTACAATCCCACCAGCAGTGCACAAGAGTTCCTTTTTCTCCGCATCCTCGCCAGCACTTGTCGTTTGTTGATTTGTTGATGTAAGCCATTCTGATAGGTGTGAGATGGTACCGCATAGTCGTTTTGATTTGCATCTCTCGGATAATTAGTGACGTTGGGCAAGTTTTCATGTGTCTCTGGGCCTTCCTTTTGTCTTCTTTCGTGAAGATTCTATTTAGGTCTGTTGCCCATTTTTTTATTGGATCATTTGTCCTCCTTTTATTGAGTTGGGTGAGTTGCCTGTAGATGCTTGAGATTAAACCTTTATCACTAATAACATTTGCAAATATGTTCTCCCATACAGTGGGTTTTCTTGTTGTTTTGTTGATGGTTTCTTTAGCTGTGCAAAAGCTTTTGATTTTGATGTAGTCCCATTTGTTTATTTTCTCTTTAGCTTCCATTGCCCTCGGAGCAGTATCATCAAAGAAGTTCTTTTGGCATATGTCTGAGATTTTTCTTCCTGTAGATTCCTCTAATATTTTTATGGTTTCCTGTCTTATGTTTAAGTCCATTATCCATTTTGAGTTTATTTTTGTGTATGGTGTAAGTTGGTGCTCTAGTTTCATTTTTTTGCATGTATCTGTCCAATTTTCCCAACACCATTTATTGAAGAGACTGTCTTGACTCCATTTTATGTTCCTGCCTCCTTTGTCAAATATTAATTGAGCATAGTGGATTGGGTTGATATCTGGATTCTCTATTCTATTCCATTGATCTATATGCCTGTTCTTGTGCCAGTACCAGGCTGTTTTAAGAACAGTAGCCTTGTAATACAGCTTGAAATCTGGTATGGAAATCCCACCGACTTTGTGCTTCTTTCTCAGGATTGCTGTGGATAATCGGGGCCTTTTTTTGTTCCAGATGAATTTTTGGAGAGTTCTTTCTAGGTCTGTGAAATATGCCATTGGTATTTTAATGGGGAGTGCATTAAATTTATAGATTGCTTTGGGTAGTATGGACATTTTAATTATGTTGATTCTCCCAATCCATGAACATGGAATGTTCTTCCACCTGTTTACATCTTCCTCTATCTCTTTTTTCAGTGTCCTGTAGTTTTCCACAAATAGATCTTTTACCTCCTTAGTTAAGTTTATTCCTAGGTATCTTAATTTTTTTGGTGTGATGGTAAATGGGATTGCTTTTTTAGTCTCTCTTTCTGTAAGTTCACTATTAGTGTATAGAAATGCCATAGATTTCTTGGCATTAATTTTGTAGCCTGCTACATTGCTGAACTCATTTATTAAGTCTATTAACTTTTTTATGGAGTCTTTCGGGTTTTTTATGTACAATATCATGTCATCTGCAAATAAGGATAGCTTAACTTCTTCTTTTCCAATTTGGATGCCTTTTATTTCTTCTTCTTGTCTAATTGCAATGGCTAATACTTCCAGTACTATGTTGAACAGGAGTGGTGAAAGTGGGCAACCCTGTCTTGTTCCTGTTCTTAGGGGAAATGGTTGTAGTTTTTGCCCATTGAGTATGATGTATGCTGTGGGTTTATCATATATGGCTTTTATTATGTTGAGGTATGATCCTTCTATTCCTACCTTATTGAGAGTTTTTATTAAGAAAGGATGTTGGATTTTGTCAAATGCTTTTTCTGCATCAATTGATATGACTATGTGATTTTTATCTCTCAATTTGTTTATGTGATGTATCACATTTATTGATTTGCGGATATTGTACCATCCTTGCATTCCTGGGATAAATCCTACTTGGTCGTGGTGTATGATCTTTCTGATGTACTGCTGGATCCGATTTGCTAGAATTTTATTGAGGATTTTGGCATCTATATTTATGAGGGATATTGGCCTGTAATTCTCTTTCATTGTGTCGTCTTTATCTGGTTTTGGTATTAGGGTGATGCTAGCTTCATAGAAGGAGTTTGGAAGTTTTCCATCCTCTTGAATTTTCTGGAATAGTCTGAGGAGTATAGGTTTTAGTTCTTCTTGAATGTTTGGTAAAACTCCCCTGTGAAGCCGTCTGGCCCTGGGCTTTTGTTTGCTGGAAGCTTTATGATGACTGCTTCAATTTCTTCCACAGTTATTGGTCTATTGAGTTGTTTAGATTCTTCTTGATTGAGTTTTGGGAGGTTATATTTTTCTAGAAACATATCCATTTCCTCCAGGTTGTCCAGTTTGTTGGAGTAGAGTTGTTCATAGTATTTTTAACAATCCTTTGTATTTCAATGGGGTCTGTTGTTATTTCACCTCTTTCATTTCTGATTTTATTTATTAGGGTCCTCTCTCTTTGCTTCTTGGTGAGTCTGGCTAGAAGTTCATCAATCTTGTTTATCCTTTCAAAGAACCAGCTCTTGGTTTTGTTGATCTTCTGTATTGTTTCTTTGGTCTCTATGTCATTTATTTCTGTTCTGATCTTTACTATTTCCTTCCTTCTGCTTACACTGGGCTTTTCCTGTTGCTTTCTTTCTAACTCTTTGAGTTGTTGGGTTAGATAATTTATTGCCGCTGTTCCTAGTTTTTTGCAGTAGGATTGTAGAGCTATGAACTTCCCTCTCAGAACTGCTTTCACTGTGTCCCATAGATTTTGGATTGTTGTGCTATCATTGTCATTTGTTTCCATGATGTTTTCTATCTCTTCCTTAATCTCTCTAGTAACCCAGTCATAGTTTAATAGCATGCTGTTTAGTCTCCATGTGTTCGATTTCTTTGGATTGTTTCTATTGTAGTTGCTTTCCAGCTTTATGCCACTGTGATCTGAGAATATACTTGATATGATTTCTACCTTCTTGAATTTGGAGAGACTTTGCCTATGACCTAATACATGGTCTATCTTTGAGAATGACCCATGGGCACTTGAAAAGAATGTATATTCTGTGGCTTTGGGGTGAAATGATCTGAAGATGTCAATTAATTCCATCTGGTCCAGTGAGTCATTGAGAATTGATGTTTCTTTACTGATTTTTTGTTTAGAGGATCTGTCCAATGGTGATAATGGGGTATTAAAGTCTCCTACTATGATTGTATTGCTGTCTATCTCTCCCTTGATGTCCTCTAGGAGTTTTTGTATATATTTGGGTGCTCCTGTATTGGGTGCGTATATGTTTACAAGAGTTATTTCTTCTTGTTGAATTGCTCCCTTTAGTATTATGAAGTGGCCTTCTTTATCTCTTGTTATGTCCTTCACTTTGAGATCTAATTTGTCAGATATAAGTATGGCTACCCCAGCTTTTTTTTCATTTCCATTCGCCTGAATAACTTTTTTCCAACCTTTCATCCTCAGTCTGTGTGCGTCTTTTTTTCGGAGGTGGGTTTCTTGTAGACAGCAGATACATGGGTTGTGTTTTCTTATCCAGTCTATTACCCTATGTCTTTTGATTGGAGCATTTAACCCGTTTACATTTAAAGTTATTATTGATAGGTGCTTATATGTTGCCATTTTTGTTCTTTGCCCCTGTGATCCTTCTTCGCTTCCTATTTCTTTTTACAGCAGATCCTTTAGCATTTCTTGCTTTGCTGGTTTGGTGGTAACGAATTCCCTTAGTCCTTTTTTATCTGTGAAGCTCCTTATTTGACCTTCAATTTTGATTGAGAGCCTTGCTGGGTACAGTATTCTAGGATTCAGACCCTTCCTTTGCATGACTTTGTAGATTTCATTCCACTGCCTTCTGGCCTGATAGGTTTCTGTTGAGAGATCACTTGTTAGTCTGATGGGTGTTCCTTTGTAGGTGACTTTTTGTCTCTCTCTGGCAGCTTTTAAGATTCTTACTTTGTCATTGGTGTTTGCCAATTTAATTATAATGTGCCTTGGCGTAGGTCTTTTGGGGTTTATTTTGCTTGGGACTCTGTGAGCTTCTTGGATTTGTGTGGGTTTTTCCTTTCCTATACCAGGAAAGTTTTCTGTCATTATTTCTTCCAACAGGTTTTCTATTCCTTGCTCAGTTTCCTGTCCTTCTGGAAGCCCAATTATACGGATGTTGTTTTGTTTCATGTTGTCCCAAAGTTCTCTTAGGCTCTCCTCCTGCTTTTTAATTTTTTTTTCTAGTAGCTGCTCTACTTGGTTATTTTTTCCTACCTGGTCTTCTAGCTCACTGATGCGATCCTCTGCTTCTTCTAGTCTACTCTTAATACTTTCTATTGAGTTCTTTACTTCAGCAATGTCACTTTTCATTTCTTCTTGGCTCCTCTTCATTTCTTCATGGCTCTTCATCATTTCTTCCTGGGTCTTCCTCATTTCCTCTTGGTTCTTACTCATATTATCAAATTTGTCTTCCATTCTTTTCAGCCACCTTATGACCATTTCTCTGAATTCTTTCTCTGACAGGTTGTTAACTTCCATTTCGTTTACCTCCTTTTCTGTTGAGCCTTGCTTTTCTTTCATATGTGGGCTATTTCTTTGTCTTCCCATGGTCTCTCTTCTCTGTGTATGTGGTTATGTAGTTCTCACTCTCCTGCGTTGATTTAAAGGCACACAATACAACACAACCAGGTGCAACGCACCAGGCACTGAACTGGAATGTAGTCAAAGTAATTGTAATTCCAAATAAAGGTGACCGCCAGAGAAAGGCAAATTCGGTGATAGGTGGGGAAAAAAGAAAGAGAACCTCCCCCAGACCCACACAGACACTCACACACCCACACTCACACAAAAAAGAAAGAGACCCCCCACACACACACATACACTCACAAAAAAGAAAGACAGGAATGCCAAAATGATAATGGGAAAAGGGGGAGAAGAAAAAAAAGAAATAAAAGGAGTAAATTATAAATGTGGGGTGAAAACTCCTATAGGACAGCCCTTAATCCGAACCAAACCTGCAACAAGTACTTGGAGATTGATACAAATTACACACAACTACTAATATCAAGAGAGGTCAGGGAACACAGAAGCAAAAATCTATCTCAAAACAATGCAGATGAGGACAACAAAACAAGAAACAACACCAAAAATAAAAATAACCCCCCTTACAAGACAAACCAAAATAACAGAATAAGCAAATCAATCTCATAAACCTGCTTAAAAAATCAATATAATCAACAGTCAAGTAAACAACAACAACAGGACAGGGCTAAAAACACTTTAAGATAGTGAAGTCAGAGAAGCTAGAGGTATATATGCACTTGGATTAGGTGGTTAGAGATTAGATATATCAGTGGGGTGAAATTTTAACAGGGGGTAAGGCTAAAGAATTAGGTAAATCTAAAGCGGGAAAAGTGTAAGGGAAACAAAGCACTAAATAGGGAAAGGTTAGCCAGAGAGTGGTAGTATAAAGGTGAAGTTGAGGTAGAGTAAAAGATACTAAAGTGTAGATGAAAATAGACTGTATTCCCAAGGTCGAAGAGAAAATATAATCAATTCCCTGTCACATAAGAGTCAATTTGTGATTTGGCCCCTGGGTGGCAGTGTTTCTAGATTGACTTCTGGGTCTATTGGTCCTCTTTATCCTGAACTAAGCAATACTGCCTCTCTAATGGTGACTGCTCTTTTAGCAGCCAGAACCCTCCCAAAATCTTCCGGGGTTTCCCCCTCTGTCAGGTCCAAACCGATTGCGCTCCAGGGATCAACTCTGCCACCAGCTCCAAGGACCCTCTCCCACGTTCACCAGCTTCAACAGCCACAGATTCTATTTCAGGTGCAGATCTCCAGGTTTTGAGTTCCAAGGTGCAGATCTCCCAGACTGCCAGCCCCCTCATTTTCATGCACAAAGTACCCCCAGGGAAATCTGACCTTTTCTTGCTGGAGTTTAGCGCTCCCTGGGCTCTGCGAGCCTCCGCGGCACCTGGGCGCCGGTGCTCCGGGAGCCCCAGTGGTGCAGCCGGTACCTTGTAAGGCAGCTGTATGTTTTCCGGCTCCTCTCCTTCAAGATGTTGTGGTCCGCCTCCGTGCGCCTCCTCGCGCAGTTGGCTCAGGGAGAGAACCCAGCAGTACTGGGGCCGCTCAGGCTAGGGAGGCCAGCCCAGCAGTCCTCTATCTTCTCCTGGAGCACAGCTGTCCCCCTAGTCTCGGACAAACGCTCCCTGCGCGACTTTCAGCTGCTCTCTCCCTCTGCCCTGTGAGCAGATTCAGATCGAATCCCTCCGTTCCGCCGCCATTTTCCTCTCTCTCTCCTGTTTATCTGTTTTTGATCAACCACTTATTGGTCCAGTGAAAGCCTGGACCACATCTTTTACACAGGCTATTGGGTTTTTTCTTTATTGGTTTCTGTGGAGTGGCAAAAGTCTGTCCTTTCCAACAAATCTTTTCTCATATGTCCCAGTTTTCCACAGTTAAAACATTTAAGGGATTTATTTCCTATCACTCCTTCTAATGCCTCTGTGAATAATCCAGCCTGATGAGTAGTAGACCCAATTTCTCGGGTTGCTCATATGTAATCATCAATAGTCCCTCCTGTGGCTTTAACAGAATGCAAATTAGCATTTTCATAAGCCAAAAAATAATAAAAGTTGAACTTCAGCTCCTGAAACTGAACTTTTAATTGCCTGAGTTAGTCTTGCTAGAAATTCAGGGAATGCCTCATTGGGTTTTTGATAAACTTTAGAAAAGTGCAAAGCTGGTTTACCTGATTCCTCGAGTCTTTGCCACGCTTTCAAACAACAAGCTTGTACTTGAACAATAAATCCATCCGTCATATGTAGTTATATATTGACATCCTCAGTCCTGCCCATCCCTGTTAATTAATCAAAATCCACTTCAGGAGGATTCAGCGCAGCATTAAGCACAGCGGTTTAACGAGCCTCCTCCCACCAAGAAGGTTTAAATTGTAAAAATATACCAGGAGGTAAGATGGTATGAGCAAGAATATTCCAATCATAAGGCAACATTAAATGATCAGTAACATATGCCTTCAGAAGTCCAGTAGTATAAGGAGCTTGAGTGCCATATTTAGTAACAGACTCTTTTAATATTTTTAATAATCTCATGTAAATATTTTCATGCTGCAAAACATTATAACCTTGAGGAAATTGAGCATTGGCAGGCAGAGGATGGCGTATTAAAGGGAAGGCTTGTAAGTCATCTCCCCCACAAAATTTTCCTGGAGTAATATCATCCCTGAACTGTTGCAGAATTTTAGCTGTTTCATCCTCAAAACCAATTAATGGATGAGACTTTACATAAGAACTTTTTTGAACAGGAGCTAAGAAAGCTCCCCCTGGCAAAGGAGGGGCAGTTGGAGGAGGCAGTAAAAAAGGAGGGGCAATAGTCTTAGACTGAGCATTTTTTTCTCATTTTTTCTTAAGTTTAAGAGTTGTAACCAATTCAGTCAATTGTAGAACCTTACTTTTGGTTTTGGCAGCTCAAGTAAAGGCTGTCTCAGCAGCAGCTCTCCACATTAGTGTGCTCGTCGCAAAGCCTTCCCCACTAATTTCCACTGTCTAACATTTAAAGCATTTGTCCCCTTAGGAGTAAACCAATAACAATGTTTTTTAACAATGGAAACCAGTTCCTTAAATTCCTGAGTAGAAACCTTTATCCCATTCGAGGAAAGCAAAGACTGCAACACATGCATATATTCCCTTTCTAGGGATGGGAAATTCCCCATGACTCCATTATGAATCTGAAAGTTTTGAGTACCACTGCGCTGTCTAAACCCTTTCAGTCTTAACCTGACTATTGTCCAGCTGTGATCACCTCACGTGTTGGGCACCAGATATTGGTGATTGATGTTGAAGACATGGAACAAACAACCAGAGTCAGGAAAGATGCATAAAAGAGGAGCTGTAACAGAGGACCAGAGGTGCAATCAGCAACTGACCCCGAACTCTGTGACCTCATGTCTTTTATTCTGTTTATCTAATCACAATTGCCACCTGGAGTAAAGCAGGCTGATCAAATCACAAGGACAAATCTTTTTCATCTAAAACTTCCTTGTTCCTGCTTGCCCTGATTGTGGTCACATAGGACCCCCAATCTATGAGGAGATCACATACCATGAAATGTCATGAGGGATAATTTACAAAGGTCAAAGGATTGAGTCAGAAAGCTCCGGACCATGCTCCCAGGAACAGCCCTGCATGCAGGGGTTCAAGGAAACGTGCCCAAAATTGTTCTTACTCAAAACCTGTATCTATATAAATTCAATATACATATCCCAGTCTGACTTTCTGCAAGTACCATGAGTAATCAGGTAATTGTTCTATAACATGTAGCATTTACTTGTTCTAATATATAAAAATGTAAATCATTGTAACTAATATATGCATCAATATTTTTACAATATATGTAAATGTGGATATATTTAAATATATTTGTAGGCTGAATTAAACAAAGTCAGTTTTTGGAAATACTCTGTCATAAACTATAGATACTGCATTTCAAGGTATGACAGTGAGTCATTTGTTTATCAGAATATATTTCAAGAAGCAAATATAAGCCTTGGCTGAGTAGCTCAATTAGTTAGAGCATCATCCCCAAACACTAAGGTTATGGTTCAATCCCCAGTCAGGGCATATATAAGAAGCAGCCAGTAAATGCATAAATATATGGAATAACAAATCAATATATATATATATATATATATATATATATATATATATATATATATATATATCTGTTTCTCAAATCAATAAATAACAATTTAAAAATAATACCAATGTTTAATACTGCTATAAGTAGCTAGTTATTAATAATCAGAAAAGAGTAAAGGAAGGCCAGACATTATTAGACATGTTCCCTGCAAAAACACTGAGGGAAGGGTCCAACAAAAGGAAGATAGACACATGCCAAATAAAGTTGGGGTGACAAGAAAGGCACTTGCTTGTCAATCATACCTGGGGACAAAGATGATTGGCCAGAATGGGAGTGACTACTGCAAGGCATGAAAAAAATTGGATATACATAATAACCTAAATAAATGAGTTTGCTCTCTTGCTGCTGGGGTTTCTCCTTGGCTCCCTTGCATTTGTCCATGTTTCCTCCATAGTCATGTGGCCCTGTGGACTCCACATGCAGTGGACTGCTGGATTGCAGTTAACCTGATGCTGAACTGGACCCGGCTCCAATATGGAATGGAAACTTTGGACACTGACTCTGTTTCTAGATCTATTGAAATGTCACTACACTTCCTCTTTGACTGGACTGAGGGAAATGGAACTTTGGAAATACAAGGGTATAATTCCATGAAAATAAAGGTTTCTACTATATCATATCCTCCTATGCAAGTCTCAGAATATTCCTTTTCTTGGGATATCACAAGAACACCATCCCCAGCAGAAACTGGGGAAGACAAGGCATACTCTCCTGCATTAACAAGTCTATATAAAATATATTCATGGGGTTGCAAATGGTACAAGTTCTTTCTTTTCTATTGCCGCATAGTATTTCATTGTGTAAATGTACTGTGTTTGTTGTTGTTGTTTGTTTTTTATCCACTAATCTGCTGATGGGCAGGCACTTAGGCTGTTTCCAAATATTAGCTATGGTAAATTGTGCTGCTAGAACATAGTGTTGCATATATCCTTTCTGACTGGTGTTTCTGTTTTCTTAGGATATAGTCCTAGAAGTGGGATTACTGGGTCAAATTGGAGTTTCATTTTTAACTTTTTGAGGAAACTAAATATTGTTATCCACAGTGGCTGCACCAGTCTGCATTCCCACCAGCAGTAAACTAGGGTTCTCTTTTCTTCACATCCTCACCAGCACTTGTCATTTGTTGATTTGTTGATGATAGCCATTTTGACAGGTGTGAGGTTGTATCTCATTGTCATTTTGATCTCCATCTCTTGGACAATTAATGACTGAGCATTTTTTTTCATATGTCTTTTGGCTTTCTGTATGTCCACTTTGGAGAAGTATCTATTTGAGTCCTTTGCCCACTTTTTTTTATTTATCTCTTTAGTCTGCTTTAAAAAAATATTTTAATCTTTATTGATCAATTTAATTCCATTGTTCCCCTTTTTTTCCCCCTATAGTTCCCCTCCAACCAGTACCCATCCCACTCTCCACCCTCACCTCCCCCACCCACTGTCCTCTCTCATAGGTGCATGATATTTGTCCAGTCTCTTGCTGCACTTCCCGCACCCTTTTTCTCACCAAGAATTGTCAGTCCATTCCCTCTCTATTCCCATGATTGTGTTAAATTCACCAGTATATCCTGTTCATCAGCTTATTAATTCACTTGATTTTTAGGTTCATTTGTTGATAGATGTGTATTTGTTGTTCATAATTTTTACTTTTACCTTTTTCTTCTTCCTCGTCTTAAAGTTATCTTTCAGCATTTCATATAATATTGGTTTGGCGGTGATGAATTCCTTAGCTTTTTATTATCTGTGAAGCACTTTATCTGACCTTCAATTCTGAATGATAGCTTTTCTGGGTAGAGTAATCTTGGTTGTAGATTCTTGCTATTCATCACTTTGAATATTTCTTGCCACTCCCATCTGGCCTGCATCGTTTCTGTTGAGAAATTCACTGACAATCGTATGGGTGCTCCCTTATAGGTAACTAACTGTTTTTCTCTTGCTGCTTTTAATATTTTCTCTTTGTCTTTTGCTTTTGGCATTTTAATTATGATGTGTCTTGGTGTGGTCCTCTTTGGATTCCTATAGTTTGGGGTTCTGTGCGCTTCTTGGACTCCTAAGTCAATTTCTTTCACCAGGTGTGGGAAATTTTCAGTCACTATTTCTTCAAATAGGTTTTCATTGTCTTGCTCTCTCTTTTTATCTGGCACCTCTATAATTTGGATGTTGGTATGCTTGAGGTTGTCCCAGCGGCCCCTAACACTATCTTCAATTTTTTGGATTCTTTTGGCTTCTTGCTTTTCTTGCTGAGTGGATTTTGCTTCTTTGTATTTCAAATCTTTGACTTGGTTCTTGCTGTCCTCTAGATTGCTTTTAGGTCTTTGTATAATATTTTTTATTTCAGTCAGCGTATGCTTAATTTCTAGTTGGTCTTTTTTCATATCCTTGAAGGTTTCGTTCATATCCTCATAGGTCTTGTTCATTTCCTTGTAGGTTTCATTAAGTTCATCGACCTTTTCTAGGAGCCTCTTGAAAAACCTTATAACTGTGGTTTTGAACTCTATATCCAGTCGTGTGTTTTTTTCCCCTCCATTTCTTTCACATCTGATTTCTTTTTATGTCTCTGCATGGTGGCTGATTTCCTGAATTGGACAATTAGCTTTGTGTGGTAGATGTCCTCTAAGGCACAGAGGCTCAGCCTCCCCAGTTACCTGAGGTGGATACTCTTGCTGCAGCCCTTTATGGGTTGCACAGTGTTGTTGAAGTTAAGCCTAGATTATTGTTGTTAGCACTAGGAGGGTTTGACTTCCAGGCCAAATGGCTGTGAGGATCAGCTGTGCTCCGGTTGGATGGGCAGAGTCTCCTGGCTGAGCAGGCAATGTTAGCTTCACCCTATGTGGCCCCTGGGTCTCTGTGCCAGGTGGTAATGGCTGCAAGCACCTCCGAGAGAAAACTGCCACCAAGCTCTACCTGCTGCAGAACAATCCAGCCTCTCCCCAAATGAGTCTGCACACCCAAAGTCTCACCCAGGGTTGTAAAACAATGCAGTCTGGTGGTTTCCTGAATGAGAGAGCAAGTCAGGAGTCCTCTCTGCGGGCGCACGCACTTCAGCTGTTCCCAAATTTATGTGTCCTGTCCACAAGCTCGCCCTCTCCACAAGCTCGCAGACCTTTGCAGCACCCAAGTTTCAGCATGTTTTCCTACTGTCCAGTTTCACCCTGTATGAGTGTGGGTTCCCCAGACTTTGCCCGGAACTGGGGAATCAGTGCAGTGGGATGCCTTTGTCTCCCTCCCCATTTGAGAAAGCCAGCAGGGTTTGCAGCCCTTTCTGCTCACACACTCACCGGGCTCCAAACTTCTGACTCCACGTTTATCTTCAATGCTGCCCTCCACTGCTCCTCTGAGTCACAGTGTCCTATCTTTACTTTTAATTGTGGAATTTTTACTCAGCCAGCTTTCCATTGATTCTGGATGATGTTTGTTCTGTTGTTAAATTGTAGTTTTGAAATTGCTGTGTGGGGCAGCAAGATAGGTGTTTACTTATGCCGCCATCTCGGTTCCTTTGCCCACTTTTTAAATTGGATTGTTTGTCTCCATTTTGTTAAGAAGTATCAGTTCCCTATATATTTGGAAATAAACCCCTTATCAGATGGACCTGGAAAGTATTATGCTGAGTAAGTAAGAGAAAGATAAGTATCACATGATTTCATTCATATCTGGAATCTAAGGAACAAAATAAATGATGATCAAACATAGACCCAGAGGCATAATAACATGAATAGACTGTTGAACCTCAGAGGGAAGGCAAACAAGGATGGGTTGGAAGAGATCAATCAATGAACTTATATGCTTATATGCATAACCCCTGGGCACAGACAAGGGCTGGTGAAGGCTTAGGGGAGGACAGGAGTGGGCTGGAAGAGGTTAAAAAGGGAAAAAGGAGGACCTATGTAATACTTCTATATATATAAAAGGTTAAGTGACTGACCATCTGTCTGTCTGACTGACAGAGTAGCTGGTACATATGATGTGCACTGGCAATTGACACACACTGGCAATTTAAAAATAGATGTTGAGTTGTCCATGCACAATCCTATCTAATAAAAGAGTAATATGCAAATTTGACTGTACCTTCACCACACCCACAAGCCATGCCCACAGTCACACCCACCAGCCAATCAAGAGAAGATTATGTAAATAAACCCCAACCAAAATGTCTACCGTCACTGAAAGAAGGAAGAAGGCTTGGGTTTCCCTAGCAACAGAGGAAGCCAAGCTGCCTGCTATTGCCTGCCTAGGCCTCCACTCAATGTTACAAAGTTTCATTTATAAAAGATACAGAAATGGCGTCAGCCACTGAGCTGGAGAGAAGAGGCTTGAGTTTCTCTGGCAATGGAGGAAGCCAAGGTTTCAGCCTGCTATTACAGGCCTAGGCCTCCACTCTAGGCTACAAAGTTTTGAACAGAAATGGCTGCCACCATGGAGCTAGCAGAAGGCTTGGCTCCTCTCCAGGCTACAAAGTTTCAATTGTACACATAGATTAATCCCAGATCCCAGGGCCTCTACTTGGGTCGCTGAGGGGTGTGGCTGGCCTGCAAACCTCCACAGGCCCCTCGCTCAAGCCGCCCTACACCCCAAGGGAACCCCCACCCTGATCTGGGACACTCTTCAGGGCAAACAAGCTGGCCCCCACCCATGCACCAGGCCTCTATCCTATCTAATAAAAGAGAAATATGCAGATTGATGATCATTCCAACACACAAGAGGGCTGCCCACATGTGGTCAAAGATCCTGCCCCCATGTGGACACAAGATGGCCACCACAAGATGGCCAGCAGGAGAGGGCCACTGGGGGGTTCCAGGCCCTGCAAGGGAGGGAAGTTGTGGGTAATCAGGCCAGCAGGGGTGGGCAGTTGGGAAGGACCAGGCCTACAAGTGAGGGCACCTGGGGGCAATCAAGACTGCAGGGGAGGGCAGTTAGGGGGGACCAGGCCAGCAGAGGAGGGATGTTGGGGGCAAACAGGCTGGCAGGGGAGCAGTTAGACATCAATTATGCTGGCAAGATAGTGGTTAGCAGGTGATCAGGGTGGCAGGCAAAAGTGGTTAGGGGCAATCAGGGAGGCAGGCAGGTGAGCAGTTTGGAGGCAGCAGTCCTGGATTGTGAGAAGGATGTTCGAGTGCCCATTTAGGCCCTATCCCTCAAGGGGTTCCAGGTTGGAGAGGGTGCAAGTTGGGCTAAGGGACATCCCTCGCCCCTCATGCATGAATTCCATACACTGGTCCTCTAGTATATATATAAAGCTCTCACTGGCATTAGTTGCATGCTATGCCAGGATGTAAATGGGGCCTTTGTAATGGTACTAGATTTAATATGAAAAGATTGTGGCCTAACATAATCAAAGCTGAAGTATTAATAGGATCTGTGGAAGGATAGGTTGTGATTCCAAGAATTGATTTGTCACTGTCTGACACTGGCCTCCCATTTAAATTAATTTGAAGACAGTTTCCTGTGATGCCAGCATTTGCAATTAGTAAAACAAACTCTAGACAAGAGTATGCATATTCCTACCTGAACCCATTTTTGGACATGGTCAGTTATATGTTGCTTTATCTCAAGTTCCAAGAGCATGTGACGTTAAAGTTAAAGTTGTAAATACTTAGCATAATGCTCTCTAGTTTCATCCATGCTATTGCAAATGGTAAGAACTCCTTTTTTTTTTTTTTACCTCAGCATAGTATTCCATTGTGTAGATGTACCAGTTTTTAATCCACTCACCTGCTTATGGGCACCTCAGATAATAGGAGGGTGAGGCCATGAGTTGGGATGGAGGGATAATGGGGGAATAAGGACACATATATAACACCTTAATCAATAAAGAAATTTTAAAAAATAGTTGTAAATACTTCATCACAAGGGAAATTAAACAAGCCCTATGAAGCTGTTTTTACTCTTAATGTGGTATACTGGGAGATATTATAATAAGTTTAATCAATTTATCAGTCATTGTTTTATCAATATTGTTTTTATATCATGTTTTGTTTTTATATCATGTTTTTATTGTTTCTATATCATGTATTTGCTGTTATATCATGTTGTTTATTTATTAACCAACTTGAGGCCTGGTGCACAAAATTCATGCATGGTGGTGCAAGGGGGGGGGGTGTCCCTCAGCCCAGCCTGCAAAGATGCCAGCATCCCTCACCCCAGATTCTAGCCAGAGGTTCCTCCACTCCTACCACACAGCCTCTGGGAAGATGCTTGTTCTGGGGCCTCCTCAGGATCCTGGCCCAGGACACCCTGCAGTTTGGGTACTACTCGGAACTTGGGCTTTCAGGTCTGGCTTCCTTACTTGGTGTAGTGTGCATCAGCTGCCATGTGAGCCACACCTCAGGAATCACCCTCTTGGACCGTACTACTTGCGAGTGTATATGTGTGTGTGGGGTCGGCCTCGAAGGCAGTGATTTGATGTCTGTAGCATGCCTGCCAGAAACCCCCTGCTGCACAGCCAGGTAGGGTGTGGACCCTGGGCTGGCAGCCCCACAAGCCTGTTCCCTCCCTCCACACAGCCAGCCAGGGTACAGACACTGAGTTCCCACTGCCACTGGCAATGCGAGCTCAGCATCCCGCTCCCAGTCTTCTGGCCAGAGGCCCCTCCCCTCCCTCCACTGCCAAGGAGCAGATGCTGAGCTCCCGTTGACAGGGCGACGCCACCAGCATCTGCTATGGGCACTGTCATTTTGTCGTGGAGTGG
This sequence comes from Antrozous pallidus, assembly GCA_027563665.1. Taxonomy (NCBI): domain Eukaryota; kingdom Metazoa; phylum Chordata; class Mammalia; order Chiroptera; family Vespertilionidae; genus Antrozous; species Antrozous pallidus. Next base: position 83,464,059 of record CM050509.1, read on the forward strand.
CAGTTAATTTACATATTACTCTTTTATTAGATAGGATTTATCAATCATTGTTTTATCAATGTTATTTTTATATCATGTTTTTATTTTTATATCCTGTCTTTGTTGTTTTTATATCATGTTACTGTTTATTTATTAATCAATTTACATATTATTTTCATACACATTTTACTAATTTTCTTTCATTTCTGATACTTCTATTACAGAGAAAGGGCAAATAGAGATATTAAAATATTTTGTATTTTAGTTTTATAATACTATATTATATATACTACTAGAGGCCCATGCATGGGCTCATGCACCAGTGGGGTCCCTCGTCCTGGCCTGCAAGGTTTGGGCCAGAACTGGCTCTCTAACATCCTCTGAGGGGTCCCATATTGCGAGAGGGTGCAGGCCAGACTGAGAGTCCCCACTGGTGCAAGATCAGGACCAGGGAGGTACCACAGGAGGGCTCCAGGGCATGTCCAGCCCCTCTTACCCAGTCCCAATCTGGCTGGGAAGGGATCATGAGAGGGCTCTAGGTCATGGCCAGCCCATCTTGCCTAGTTCCAAGTGGCCAGACCCCAGTAGCAAGCTTACCTACCAGTCAGAGCAACTGTCCCATGGTGGTCAGTGTGCACCATAGTGACCAAACAAATAGTTGGACACTTAACATATTGCTCAAAATTACAAGGCTAATACATGGTCTCAGTGGAATTCAAAGCCAGAAAGTTTAACTCCTCAGCCCACTCTTTTATTGATTAAGGTACTACATATGTGTCTTCATCCCTCCATAAACCTTCTGGAGGCTAATACATGATCTCAGTGGAATTCAAAACCAGGAAGTTTAACTTCACAGCCCACTCTTAACCACTATGCATGTTGTCCTAACAGGGATGCTGTCAGCATCAGAGCTAATTAAGAAGCAGAGCAAAGCAGTGAAGCAAATGGACATCAAATAGTCTCCTTCATAATGTATACTATAGGCCTGGTTCACAAATTTGTGCACCAGTAGGGTCCCATGGCCTGGCCTGTGGGATTGGTTTGCAACTGGCTTTCAGACATCCCCTGAGGGGTCTCAGATTGCGAGAGGGAGCAGGCCAGGCTCAGGGACCCCACCAATGCATGATCAGGGCTGGGGAGGGATATGGGAGGTGGGCCAGCAGGGAAGGGACTATGGGAGGACTCCAGAGCATATTTTGCCCCACTTACTCAGTCCTGATCATTCAAAACCTAGCAGCAAACTAACCTACTGCCCCCTTGTGGTCAGTGCACATCATAGAGACTGTTTGACCAGTTGAGAGTCTGCCCCATGGTGGTCAGTTCATGTCATAGGGAGCAGTGGAATGGCCTTAACACATCAATAGCATATTATGCTTTGATTGATTGAATGGCTGATTGGATGACTGGACACTTAGCATATTAGGCCTTTGTTATATAACATAAGTGATATAGGACAATATCGCTTCCATGAGAGGAAGAATATTATTCTTACCACCAGAATTAGACTAATCTGCCTTGGGAAAAGGCAGTAATGGAGCAGTTAGTCCATGCACACAGTGACCTGACCTTTACTGCAAAGCAGATGTATACAGAACCCAGAGGGTGGGTGAGGGAATCACCGAGCTACACACATGTTTAATTTCTTCTCCTAAACCAGTGATGGGCAACCTTTTGAGTTTGATGTGTCAAAATTCACCAAAAAACAGAGGATAACTCAGGTGGTGTGTCATTTTGAGAAAAAAAAACATAATTTTGCAATACTTATAGTTTAAGTAACAAAAATGTACAATTGTGAAATAATACTGTATTTAATAAACCAAAAACTAATTATTTAACTTACCTGCTTAGTAACTTCTTTGTTCATCTGTCAGTTGGTTTCTTTTGTTGGTCTTGATATTATTTGACCTGTGTGAGATGCCGTGAACTAAGATAAGTGAGGAGGAGAGGGGATTCTTTAACTAACCTGCCTATTATTGACTTTTTTGTTGCTGAATTTCATTGGCTAAACCTTCAATTGAAGATTGGTATTTTGTACACTTCAGGCCCAAGCAAGTGCTACTAACTTCATCTGTCAATCTGTTTCTTTTGTTGGTTTTGATATTATTTAACTCTGAGAATAAGGTCTCACAAAAGTACCTAGAGGGGAAAATTGTGAGTAAAGCCATTGCTATATTTTTCAGAGTGATAAAAGTGTCTGGTAATCGGTTCCAGACACTCCAAATTTCCTGTTTGTAGTGGCACTCCTCTTGATTCTCCAAGAGGCACCTTTCCAGATTCTCAAGCTTTGACCTCAAGTCGACAAACACCTGAGCCCAGATGCTGTCTTGAAATTCTGCAAGTTGCATCTCCAAATCATCAATTTGTATCCATTGGAAACCATTTAATTACAAACTACAGTAGACTACTACATCAGGATACTTAATTATTTTTATAATATGTTCTAAGCTTCTAAATTGATTAAATCTATCACTGAACTGGTCAAGTAACGAGTCTAAAACATGCTGGTACTTTATATGAAAGGGTTCCATTTCATTTTGTACAGCTGCACTGGCCTTCTCAAAATACTTTGTTACTCGAGGAAAATACTTATAAGTTTTAGTTTCTACATCTCGCTTGAAAATTTTAAGTTTACTTTCAAAAGCTTTTATGTATCCAAACATAACATCAATACTTTTTCTAAAACCTTGTAACTTTAAATTCAGTTCATTAATATGAAGAGAGAGATCTGTAAAATATATCAGGGTGTTGACCCACTTATCATCATTGAGCTGAGAAAAGTTCCCCAGATCCTTATCCTCAAGAAATACCTTAATTTCTTCAAAGCACTCCACAAAGCACTCAAGAACTTTGTCTCAGCTTAGCTATCTTACATTATTGTACATCAGCAGTCCACTGTAGGTGGAATCAACCTCCAGTAAAAGTGCAGAAAATTCTCACTTGTGAAGGGGGCGAGCACCTATTAAATTCACTATTTTTGTAACAACATTAAGTCATTTAAGTTGGTGAATCCTGCCTTGGCACAAAAAAACCTCCTGATGGATAATACAATGAAAAGGCACAATCGGATGTCCAAAAGCTTCCATAAATAATTTGACAAATCCGACTTTTCCCCCCACCAAGTTTGATGCCCTATCTGTTGTCACTGACACAACTTTAGAGATATCAATGCTTAGGTCATGGAATGTTTGTGTAACAACTTTACATATTTCACTTCCTATGTATTTGTTGGCACTGATCCTAACTTTATCAACTCCTCTCATTGTGAGACCACCAGAATATTGACCAATAATGGCCAACTGAGCATGTGATGTGACATCAGTAGTTTCATCAAGAGAGATCAAAAAATATTTACAATTACTTATGTCTCTCTTTAATTGATGTTGTACGTTTTTGTTCAGTCTCATTATTTGGTCTTTTATGATATTTCTACTGAGTGGTAACTCAGATATTCTCTTAATAATTGCACCTTTATTCTGCATATCATGAAATAGAACTGGTGCACATTTTAGGAGAGTTTCTTTAATAAATTCACCCTCACTGAGTGCTTTTCCATGCTGAGCTATGGAGTGAGCAATGCTCAAGCTTGCAGATGTTAAATTTGTAGAGCCTTTTATAAATTTAAGAATGGAATTAGATTGGCTCTTATAAAGGTGTAGCTGCCTGGAAATGTATTCCTTCCTTTCATCCTCACTTTTTTTTCAAGAGCTGGGAATGATTAGTTTCAAAATGTCTATTTATATTCCATGTTCTGCTTACTACCATTTCAGTACATAGAATGCAAAATGATCTGCCATTTTTTTCTATGATGCCATATATCTTGGTCCATGTCTCTTGAAAGAGTCAACTACTGCTACTATCACTTCCTTTACTTAACTTTGGTGTTTTTATTTTTTGGGTTCTCCATCAAGGGGCAGTGACAGAAAATAGAATTATAGATAGCCTGTTAGCCCTGCAGGCAATTAGGGTTTAACTAGCATAACTGACCATGAGATGATACATGGTAAATAAGCAGAAATAGGGGTTAATAAGGATGCACAACAGTAATAGTGGTGAAATGGAGTCTGCACTATGCTGCAAAATGACATTCCTTATATAAATTAAGATGGTTTCCACTATTTCTAATGGCGGGCCCTCGCCTCTCCCATCCTCCCCCTCACTTAACTTAGTAATGATGGTCAATTAGAAATCCATGACACCCCAGAAGAGTAGATTGGATGATGGTTGCTGTGGTTATGTGGTTGCTGGTTATGGCGATCACAGGGCCCCCAGAGATGTGTCCCCCTTGGCATTCTGCTGCTCCCTGCTCTGCCGGCCAGAAGTGAGGTCAAAGATCCCCTAATGGCCTAACTGGATTTCCCAGAACCAGACGCTCTGTGCTGGAGTTCTATTGTTTTTCTACAGACCTCTGGCACAGCGTGTCTACACTGAACTATAGTAAATGTTTCATCTTCGGCTATTGCACCTGGCTGTGTAGTAGCCAAGGATGAAATGTCCTTCTTACGGCCTCATACTTCTCTGTATGCGACTGCATGCAGCCATGTGTCATCGAAAATGGCTACGCATGTCAGTGCTGACACGCATGTCATAGGTTTGCCATCATGGTCCTAAACTCACCATTCAGAAAAAGATACTAATGGAGCTCCCTCTACATGGAAGTAAGAAAGAGTGGTAGAGAATACTTTCTACAAGCAGTAAAATTTCTTTTAATCCCTACCTAAAAATTACATAAATGACATTCATTATACAGCTATCTTATTAAATATTGAGAATCTCAAACATGACTTGCTATGTACTTTTCTGATACCAATTTTCCAGCAATTATCATGAGCAATAAAGAAAGATAATTAATCCTGAGCAGGGCACAAATACTATGAAAACTGTCTATTGTTATATGGAATGAAGTAAACATAGGCTCAAACTTAAAATTCAGCAAAAGAACAAAATCTTTAGTATTTAGGGACTATTAAAAGTGGCATTTGATAACATTAATCAACATTCCTACAACATTTTTCTAAGTTTTATAATAGCTCTGAATTTCAGAAATTTGCTAATAGCATTTATATAGATATTTACTCAATTAAAAATAGTAAAAGTATATAAATTAATTAAATAGAGTCTCCAAACAATGAGTAGACCATGAAAGTATAAGATAACATAATACTAAATTGAATGTTTTATAAATCAAGTTCATTTACCCCTTGGTCACCATCATTGTGCAGTGCTGCCTCAGTGAAAACTAACCTGTCAACATTGATTCTGCTACTTTTATTTTATTTTAAAATCCTTATTGTGGAAAACATTAAATATCTTTCCTTTTACCCCCATTGACCTCTTCTTTCCCGCCCCCACTCCGCACCCCAGGCCTCCACCACTCTATTGTCTGTTCTATGCATACAAGTTCTTTGATTTATCTCCTCCCACCCACTCACCTCCCCCACCTTCCCTATTCTCACTAGACTTGCTCTGTAGCTTGCCTGGATTTTTAGTTCCTTCCTCTTTTCTCTTTTTTCTGAAGTAATCATCCCCTTTCTAATCTTTCTTCCCTATTCTATTCTGACTCTATAATTGCTCCTTCAACTATTCTGAAATTTAGCATCCTCCACTCACTTCTCTCTATGTATTTGAACTGAAAAATGCAAAACTTAGGTCTATACAATTTATTAACTTGTCCACTCCCACCTAAGGTCACTGAGATAGGCCATCTCCCATATTATGAATATGATACAACCACAAATTGATGGTTTCCAACCACAGCTGGATTCTCAGCAAAGCAGGGTAATTTATTTTTTTTAAGTGTTCCTGGGAAGATCCTTTTCCCAGTTCCTACATCTACTCTTCACAATCCTCCACTGATCTCAGAGGAGAATAGAAATCATCACAATTATTCATCTCAGATCATAGATGTCTAAGGAAAGAACTGATGAAATTTTCTATCCTCAATTTTCAAACTCTCTATCATCTATCTATCTATCTATCTATCTATCTATCTATCATCTATATAAAACCATTTTTCTATTTGTTCAGCCTCTTTCTTTCTAAGATATATATTTCTGCCATTGCTCTGGGTTACATCATTTCTTGTCTCCTCTGAAATCTTGCTATAACATTAGTTTTTCTCTTACTATACCTTCAATATATATTTATTTTCCAGCTAGTTCACTTTGACTCATAAATATTTTAAAGTCTCCTGCACAATAAAATATTAAGCTCTTTAACTCTCTAATCTATGCCCTCTTGTAGCTACAATGCCTTTTTTTACTTTCTTTAGTTATCAATTTTAAAAGGGTTTTCTGTACTCACTATTTCGATTCCCTCACCTTCCATTTGCCTTACTTTTTAATCTAGTCTAGTTGCCACCACTACTACATCAAAACTGCACCAATGATCTCCAATGTATCACTCAAGGCTCAAGTAGGAGAGAGATTGCATACTAAAATTTGCTAATTTAATAACTTCATAAAGAGATTATTTATAAAGATGTGGGCAGAGTGTAGGGAAACAACTGCAGAGCACTAGGGCTAGTAATAGTGGAGTCCCTTTATTGTCCTTAAAACTGAAGGGGAAAAAGAAGGAAACAATTCCTAGATCCTGGAAATTGAGAAATCTTTTTAGAGATGGACACTAGACAGAAGCTGTGACTTTCTGTCATAGGAAAAATCTAGCATATGCTGACCACAGGGAGGAAGTAAAGTAAATATTTAAACCACACTCTCCTCCTACCTTCAGATCTCTTGCAAGGGCTCCCCAACATTTGAACCTAAAGAAAATTCTACTGATAAAATTTATACACATCACCTTCCCAGCTACAGATTAGAACGGAGTGGATAAGAGTGAAGAGTAGACGTGGAAAGGCCTACAAAAGAATTCAGCACATCCATGTTCCTGGAACCCATGATCATTTCTCAATTCTTAAATTATTTGATCTTTGAAATATTTGACACTGTAGGTCCTTCTGGCTATCTTAAAAGTCTTCCAGTCAATAATTAATGCATTTTGGACCTTTCATATTTCTGACCTCCCAATGGCTCTTTCATGAATTTTTGTCATCTTTTTTTTTTTCTCTCTCAGTCAACCTCTTACATATGGGTATGTCCCAGGATTTTGCCCTCAGCCTATTTGTCTCAAAATGTGGTCCTTAGTTTGATCCTAGTCATATCTAATATTTCAACTTGTATTCTGATACATCCTAAATATATTTCTTTAGGACATATTATTTTCAGAGAAACAACCTGTTTTCAATTGTCCACTGGGCATATTTTTCTAGATGTCTCACAGATCATTCTAGTTCAACATGCCCAAAATATAACTTTCATAGTTATCCAAATAAAACTACTCCTCTACAAACCTACTCATCTTTCTGTATTCCCTATTTCAAGTAATGAAAGCAAGTATTCTATTGTCTGTTCAAGCCAGAACTTTGGGTGATCTCCTGGTCATTTTCATCTCCCTTACCCCACATAGCAAAACAATCCTCAGGCCATTTCCACACTACCTGGTTATAATATTTCTTATCTACATTCTCATCTCTCTCCTACTGCTACCCTTTTATATTAAGTCTTTATTTCTCCACTGGATTATTGCTATAGTTTCCAAATGGATTTTCTTGACCTTGAAAATCAGTCTCCATTTAACATGCTACAGAATTATCTTTTAAAAGGGCAAATATATTCATAAGATTTCTCTTTGGGAGCAAAGTAGAAAAGAACTTTTTTGATTTGGCCCTTGCCTATCAATATAACCTCACCACTTTTCTCTATGCAGATGTTCAGTAAAGATGTATGTGATAAATATTAAATTAACTACACTCAATAGTTTATAATAGTTAGCATGCATAGAGGTATTACTAGGTGTTGGACACTGTGTAAATGCTAAGTTTGACACTGTAGGTCCTTTTGTCTATCTTAAAATTACTTCACTTAAACATTACAACAATTATGTGATCAAGGTATTGTTTTCCTTGTTTTGAAGATGAGAAAATGCAGCATTCTAAAGTATAGAGGCTGGCAATTGACAATGACCACAGTTTAATCAGAGATGTCTGAGGCCAAAGCTTTTGTATCTGGAAATACACACAGGGCTTGTGACCTAGAGCACTAAAGCAGACAATCTAATTTGGTTCTCCAGTTAATAATACAATAATTAAAAGAAACTATCTAGGTTTGTTAAGTCCAGGACGCCCGCCACTCTCACAAAGGCACCAAGAGACGTTCTCATGCAAACAGCAAAGGGTTTATTCACCAAGCATGCTGGGGCTCACAACCTACCCTGAAGTCAGAGTAGAGGCTGAGAGCCCCGAGACAGTGCAGAGCCAGGGCTTAAATACCCTGAAACAATTAACAGAGTCATACAGATGTCGTCAGGGGTACTTGTTACAGTTTGTTTTTCCCAAAACCGTGATATTTACATTGGTTTTAGTTCCACAATCTCAGTTTTACAATCTTGGTCAAGCATCCTGTTCTCCTGTTCCCTTATCATTACCTCCTGGCTTTCCACTCTGCAGGAAGGGGCAGGATGTAATTTACTGGTTAATGTTTCTGTAATCTTTACTACTAATCTAGTTGCCCTACAGAGTGCACGTACACCTTTCCAGCCACTGCTCCCAATTCTGCTGCCTTACAGGTTGAACACTCACAAAAGTGCCAGGTATTTGGAAAGTACACCAAAAATGTCAGTTATTATTAGACTCGGAGTAAGGCTTTCTGGGACCATTGCTTTCTAAAACCTCTACATTAATACTCTTTTCCCCTCCTCTTCAATTGATTTTCTGCTGGAAGCTTAAACAAGAAATCATGCTAATCCTTATTCTGCCTACAATGCAGGTTTTGTCAGACAAAGGGACTGCAGAGTTTCCTCATTAGGAATTCAAGACCACCTATGCCTGCAGACTCACAGTGAGGACTCATTGTTTTTGAGCAATCACTTTGCAAGATAACTTGAAAGGCCCAAATCCAGATATAGTTATTCATTTGGTAGGCTGGGGTGGGTATTATTGCAGTTTTGTCTGTCTATTTTTGTCTTTGGGAAAAAGGGAAAGGAAGAACCAAACTGCCTTTTGGAGTATTTGGAGAAATAACATTAATATTATATAAATGTGTGTGGGTAGTATTGACTATGGCAAACACACATTACTAAGTAATGAGAAGAACCAAAGGCAGGGGTGCTGGGAACCAATTCCAGCATGTCATAATTACAAGAGTTGCATCAAAAGGTTGATGAAACTTAGACTCAACAAGGGCTGAATCACATAATGTGTTACTTGTTGGAATGGCTAAACAGCACTTCCCCCAAACCTGATTACTTGCTGCCAGACCGCTCAGGGCATCTTAATCTCCATGTAATTGCCTCCTAATGGCCAAACACCTGAACAGCTATAGGCTATTCCCCAATCTGACAATTCTTCTGTAAATCCTACCCTTTAAAACCCTACCCTTTGAAGTGTATTATCTTCACCTTGCCTTAGAACAAATTGTGCTAATAAATAGCAGGGTCCTGAGTCAAAGAGAGAGTCTTTAGCTCCTTTAGCTGAAGCTCCTCTGACTCCCAATGCCTTCCAAAACTATCTTTCGTCTTTGGACTTATTGAATCTATGCACAGCTCCTTTCTCTAGATTTCTGAACCTTATGTAATGCCGGGACAAGAACCCCAGCACAGAGATGTTACAATCACAAAGCTATTTGTAATAGTTTTAATTCCCCCACCTTCAAAAACATTATTTAGGAACTATGATTGTAATTTTTTTACATATACATTTTAGATAGTAAGGAAATGCACACTTCAAAGCTTTTATCTATATTGTTAAGTTCTGAGGTAAAATAAAATGGGTCCTTACTAAATGCACAGTTTGAAGTATTTTAATATGTATATACAGTCATGTAATCAACATCATACTCAACATATAGACTATTTTCAGCATTGCAAAAGTTTGTGTTTCTTTGTATTAAAATTCACTCTATGAACCCCAAGGCTCTGTAAGCTATTGATATATTTATTGTCCCTAGAGTTTTGCCTTTTCTAGAATTTAATGCAAATGGAATAATAAAATATGCAGTCATTTGTGTTGGTCTTTTGTCACTCAGCATAATACTTTTAAGATTCATTTCTGTCATTGCATGTTGTTGCTGACAAGCAGTACATTGTATGAATATAACATAATACTTTATACATTATCCATTTTTTATTGATAGACAGCTGGACTGTTTCCAGGTTGTGGTTGCTATGAATAATGCTTTTATGAAGATTCACATAAACCCTTAGTATGGACATACATTTCTTTTTCTCTTGTGCTAGAGGCCTGGTGCATGAATTCATGCACCAGTAAGGTCCCTCTGCCTGGTCTGCGGTCAAGCAAAAACTAGCTGTCTCACATCCCCTGAGAGGTTCCAGATTGTGAGAGGGTGCAGGCCAGGCTGAGGGACTCTACCAGTACATGATTGGAGCTGGGGAGGTTCACAGAAGGTTGGCCAGCCAGGAAGGGATATTGGGAGGGTTCCAGGGCATGTCTGGCCCATCTCACTCAGTCCATATTGGCCAGACCCCAGCAGCAAGCTAACCTACTGTTCAGAGCATCTGCCCCCTGATAGTCAGTGCACGTCATAGCAAGCAGTTGAGCAACCTTAGCATATAATTAGCATATTACACCTTGATGGTTGAACAGCTGACTGGATTACTGGACACTTAGCATATTAGGCTTTTATTATATAGGATAATAATTTCCTATGAGTACAGTGGCTGGATCATATGATAGATGTGTGCTTACCAATTTAAGAAACTGCCAGTGTTTTTCACAGTGAATGTATCATTTTTCATACCCTCTAGAAATAAATGAGGGTTCTAATTATTCCACACTGTTACCAAAACTTGGTATTTCTAATGCTTTTAACTTTAGCCATTCCAGTTGTGCAAAATTTTTGTCACTGGGATTCTTGTTCTCTTTTTACACTAGTACTTTATAAAGAAAAAATAATCAAGTATACATACTACAAATGTCATATTTAAATCACTGCCTGCAGTATAAGAGCTAGTCAGATAACAGAACACACTGAAAAAAATCCTTTCAAATCTCTCTCTCCTTATGCTGATACAGTGGCTCTGAAGCCCCATTTATACATAGATTTATAATAATCTGTTTTTTGAACACTGCAGTGTTATATCCTAAATATTTTTCCAGTGTACTATTAAAGCCTTCAATATACTATTTCATCATATGAAGTGTTTTTTTTAAATATATTTGATAGGGCCCCCTCTGGTGTGTTTCAGTAGTTGAACTTCAATCCAGGAACCAAGAGGTCACATTTCCATTCCAGGTCAGGACACATGCCAGGGTTTTGAACTTGATTCCCAGTAGGAGGCATGCAATAGGCAGCAGATTGATGATTCTCTCTCATAGATGTTTTTATCTCTCTTCCTAAAAATCCATTAGAAAACATATTAAAAATTTTAACAGGAATAGGTAAGAAACCTTAGTCCCAAGAAATTAAAGCAAAACCACAATAACAAAATACAAAAGGACAATTTGAACCCAATAATTCTGTTTTCTGAGGAAAATTCTGTCTAAATTAAAAAGGTTTAAGATTGAGGGGATTAGATAAATGATGTTGGAAAGGAAGGTTAAGATAAAAATGGTGCATGACCTTTAGTGCTATGTCAAGAAACCAAGATATTTCATGAATTTTACTCGTTTGTATGTGTGTGTATGCATCCCATTTCATGTGCTGCTCTCCACTTGTGATACTTCTTTTACTCATCTAATAAACAATTTCTTTAGTAAAATTTTCTATTGAAAATTCTTCTCTGATCCCTTCATATAGCTACTGCCTCATCACTATTAACCCTATCTGTGCTTTTTGTCTCAGTTCACGTTACTTCCTTTGGGAAACCATTCTTGACCCAATCCCCATTTTGAGTTAGGTGGCCTGTGATCTTAATATTCAAACGATGTTTTGACCATCACCCCAGGTCACACTGTTCACCTTGTATTGTAATAGCATGTGCACATGTCTATTTGCCCTACCATACTAGAAATTCCTTGAGGTCAGAGAACCAATTCTATTCATTGTTGCATCAACCACACCAGGCACAGCATCTAGTGCGTAATGGGTACTCAATAAATATTTGTTTAATTAATTAATGATCTTTACTCCTATCTAGCTCATGAAATTTTAAAACTACATTTTAAAACTGATTTTTAGAGAGAGAGAATGGGAGATAGAAAAATCAATGAAACAGAAACATCGTGGATCAGCTATCTCCTGCACATTCCCTACTGGGCTTGCAACCCAGGCATGTGCCATGATCAGGAATCAAACCAGCACTCAACCACTGACAAACACCGCGTGGGCTGGCTCAAGCATTTTAACAGGAGTCTTCAATGTCTTGAAAAGATGTTGCTAATGCTGAAATTTCAATAAGGCCATATGTTGAGATATTATTTCAGTAGAATGTCAGCAAACTTCATAGTAAGGAGATAAGATGCACATCTTACTCCACTTCCTGTTATGTCTGCTTTAGTATTTTTAATATATGTAAAGTACTTTAGTAATGTCCTTCACTCAGTCTCAGAAAGAGAGGAGCTTGTTCCAAGGATTCTGTAAACACAGCATCAGGTACCCTGAGAGATTCCAGAATACCTTTCATGACTAAGGTCTCCCTTGCCCCATATCCATTTGTTCACCAGATGCTATTTTAAGATGCAATTGTCATCCATTTTGTGCCTCTACGTTGATTTTACCTGGGTGTATGGATCGCCAACTTAATGTTGGGACCTTGACATGGAGAAATGCAATTTTTTTCTCCTGTAAATCTCCTTATGCCTGCATATTTGGCGCACAACCAAAATCATTGTCTAATTTCATGAACTCTCCTTGAGAACTGCTCCTCTCATTTCAGCAGTCTTCTTTCCTGCAGTGTGCCCCTTGCCTGAATGATAGTCAAACTGTACAGAATGTCTGAACTTAGAAAATTTAAATGAATGTGTTATGACAAAGGCATGAAAATAAGAAAAGCAAGCAAAACACTGAAATTCAGGCAATTAAGGAGAAAATTGAGACCATTGTTTTTTTCCCTTTAAAATAATTAAACAGTGTCATTTCCACTTATTCATGAAATTAATAGGATAAATTGCCAGAAAGAAAAATTATGATTTTGAGTCTTGGTCAATTGCAGCTTTGTAGCTAGCAATCAGTTCTAACAAGTACATTTCATTATCTGTCCCTTTTAAAACACATTTTTCTCTATGTTAATACAAGAGGTCCAATGCATGAAATTCAGGCAAGTGGAGGCCTTCCTTCCCCCGGCTGCTGGCACCAGCTTCCTTCTGTCCAGTTGTAGGTGCAAGTTATTCCTATTTATAGAAGTTTACATTCAGAAGCAAAGCACAAATTCTTGGAGGATGAGTAAATATATGGAATTTCTTAAACAAAAGAAAAGTTATACTATTAGAGAGTATCTTCTATCTCTTCATCCAGAATTCAGAAATCAAGGAATAGGCACAGATGGAAAGTAATTTGTAAAGGACAACAGAGGGGCACCACTGGGATGCCACCAGGTCTGAATAAAAGTTTATAAAGTGGGATAACTTTATGTCATTGCCTCTTGCAAAATACAGAAACATTTTCTTAATGGTATACTTAATAACATTTTGTGTGTTTGCTTATGTTTATTTTAAGAAAGAAGAACCGATGCATTGAATTGAACAATATGCCATGGAGAAACCAGGACTGAGGTTTGACCCAAAGAGGGATAGAACTGAGGCACAAAGGAAAAAAACTGAGGAATAGGTATCCACATTGAGACAAGAGGAAAACCACATTTCAGCATAGCATATTGGACCAGCATTCATTCTGTCCTTAAAAGAAGTCTAGGAGGCTCTTTGTCAAGGGTATGGGGAACCAAGTGAGGAAGACTGCTATTTCTGAGTTCTTCAAAAAAATTTTTTTAAATTATCTTTATTGTTCAGTTTATTAATTACATTGTTCCCTTTTTCCCCCTAAAGCTCCCCTCCACCCGGTACCCATCCCACCCTTGGCCCTCCCCCCTCCCCCACTGTCCTCTCCCATAGTTGCATGATTTTTGTCCAGTCTTTTGCTGCACTTCCAACACCCCTTTTTCCCCCAAGAATTGTCAGTCCATTCCCTCTCTATGTCCATGATTTTTTAAAAAATATATTTTATTGATTTTTTACAGAGTCGAAGGGAGAGGGATAGAAAGTCAGAAACATTGATGAGAGAGAAACATCGATCAGCTGCCTCTTGCACGCCCCCTACTGGGGATGTGCCCGCAGCCAAGGTACATGCCCTTGCCGGAATCGAACCCGGGACCCTTCAATCCGCAGTCCGATGCTCTATCCACTGAGCCAAACCGGTCTCGGCTGTCCATGATTTTGTTACATTTACCAGTTTATCCTGTTCATCAGCTTATTAGTTCACTTGATTTTCAGATTCATTTGTTGATAGATGTGTATTTGTTGTTCATAATTTACACTTTTATCTTTTTCTTCTTCCTCTTCTTAAAGAATATCTTTCAGCATTTCATATAATATTGGTTTGGTGGTGATGAACTCCTTTAGCTTTTTCTTATCTGCGAAGCACTTTATCTGACCTTCAATTCTGCATGATAGCTTTGCTGGATAGAGTAATCTTGGTTGTAGATTCTTGCTATTCATCACCTTGAATATTTCTTGCCACTCCTATCTGGCCTGCATCGTTTCTGTTGAGAAATTCACTGACAATCGTATGGGTGCTCCCTTATAGGTAACCAACTGTTTCTCTCTTGCTGCTTTTAATATTCTCTCTTTGTCCTTTGCTCTTGGCATTTTAATTATGATGTGCCTTGGTGTGGTCCTCTTAGGGTTCCTATATATTGGGGTTCGGTGCGCTTCTTGGACTCCTAAGTCAATTTCTTTCACCAGGTGTGGGAAGTTTTCGGTCACTATTTCTTCAAATAGGTTTTCATTGTCTTACTCTCTCTCTTTTACTGGCACCCCTATAATTCGGATGTTGGTATGCTTGAGGTTGCCCCAGAGGCCCCTTACACTATCTTCAATTTTTTGGATTCTTTTGGTTTCTTGCTTTTTCAGCTGAGTGGATTTTACCTCTTTGTATTTCAAATCTTTAACTTGGTTCTTGGGGTGCTCTAGAGTACTTTTAGGTCTTTGTATAATATTTTTTATTTCAGTCAGTGTATGCTTAATTTCTGGTTGGCCCTTTTTCATACCCTTGAGAGTCTCCTTCATATCCTTGAGGGTCTCGTTCATTTCCTTGCTGGTCTTTCTTATTTCCTTATAGGTCTCGACCTTTTCTAGGAGCCTCTTGAAAAGCCCTATAACTGTGGTTTTGAATTCCATGTCCAGTCGTTTTTTTTTCCTCCATTTCTTTCATATCTGATTTCTTTGCATGGTGGCTGCTTCCCTGAGTTGGTCCATTAGCTTTGTGTGGTAGATGTCCTACAAGGGACAGTGGCTTAGCCTCCCCAGTTACCTGAGGTGGATATGGGTTGCAAGTCTTGTTGAAGTTAACCTCAGGTTAATGGTTGTTAGCACTTGGAGGGGTTGACCTGCAGGCCGATTGTCTGTGAAGTTCAGCTGTGCTCAGATTGGATGGGCAGAGTCTCCGGGCCAAGTAGACAACGTTAGTTCCGCCCTATGCGGCCCCAGGGATTCTGTGCTGGGGGCAATGGCTGCCAGCACCTCTGAGAGAGAGCCACTGCCGAGCTCCACCAGCTGCCAGGGAATTCAGACTCTCCCAAATGAGTCTGCACACCCAAGGTCTCAACCAAGGTTAAAAAACAAAGCAGTCTGACAGTTTCCCGAATGAGAGAGCAAGTCGCGAGTGCTCTCTACTCAGTCAGGGTGACGCAGCTGCGCTGTTCCCAAGTTCACGTGAAATCCGCACAAGCTTGCCTTCTCCACAAGCCGGCAGACCCCTGCCTCAACCGAGCTTCAGCCTGCCCTCCCACTGTCCAGTTTTTACCCAGTATGATAGTGGGTTCCCTGGACTTTGCCCAGAGCTGGAGAATCAGTCCAGTGGGACATCTTTGTCTCCCCGTTCCAGAAAACTGGTTGGTTTTCAGCTGCCCACCCTATCTGCTGGTGCTCATGCTCCAAACCTCTCTCCAGGCGTATTTTCAATGCTGTCCTCAGCCACTCCTCCGAGTTACAGTGTCTTCACTTTTATTTGTGGAATTTTCACTCGGCCAGCTTTCTGGTGATTCTGGAAGGTGTTTGTTCTTTTGTTAAGTTATAGTTTTAAAATTGCCGAGTATGACGGCAAGATAGGTGTTTTACCTATGCTGACATCTTGGTTCTCTGGAGAAAACGTGTTCTTCAAAATTTTAAGGAGCTGCCTAAATAGTTTTGTTTTCTTTTATAAGGAAGGTCATGTCAGACCCTTTTAGAGCCTATTCCTTTTTACACAGTGAGGACCATATGCCTCCTCAAAAGGCAGGGGAAACATATCTTAAAAACAGACAGGAAATTCTTTGTTTTTAACAAATCAATGCTAAATGTTTTATCTAACTGCTAATTATTTCTGATTTCAAAGAGCTGTCACAACAATTCCATTTTTAAACTAGCAATCGATTTATGAAATACAATATTAAAAATCAAATGAACTGATGTTAATTATGGAGTTGTTTAAGAAATTCCATTCCTCCCCCATTAACTCAGATTAATTATACTGTCTGATAAATGCCTCTAATCAGTGGGATCTTTCCTGACTACCCTTTTTATAAACTTACTCCATCACTTTCTATCCCAGCCTGCTTTTCTTTTCTTCGTGGGACTGCTCATACCTGATATATTTATTTTATTTCCCACCTTCTATTGTAGTCTCCATGATCATGTTTACCTCTGTATCCTCAACATCCAACACAGTGCTGAGGTTTGGTCTTTGGATCAGACTCAGCAACATCACCCTAGAACTTGTTAAAAATGCAAATTATTGGGCCCCATCTCAGAACTGAATGAGAATCACTGTAGGTGAAGGCCAGAAAACTGTGTTTGAACATGTTTTCCAGAAGATTATGATACATGATAAAGTTGGAAAAACACTGTTAGAAAAATAAAAGAATTAATGAATTTAAGGCATGATTGCTTTGAATGGGAAGACGTTTGTATAATGATTTTTCCTTTAATTCACAATTAATTAAGTTAGAACACCATTCAAATTCACCTACAAAAAGTTCAAAATGGATAAATGTAGGATTTTCAATAGGTGGCTTGGGATACCTAGATGTCTGGGCAGTGTCTATCTGGTATATTAAAGGATAAGAGAAAGTCTTTTGATAAGATAGGATTTGGCAACTCTTAGGATGATGGCAGAAATTACTAATTGATTTATCTTCACTCAAACAAAACAAAATCACTGCTTTCATAAAGCTTATCTTCTAGAGAAGCTGTTGGAATACTTACTCCTGAACCCTGCTCACTGTGCCAATTGTGGGTGCAAGTTTCTCCTTGTCTTGCTCAACTATGCCAACTGTGCGAGTACATTCTCTGCTAGGGTCTGTACTCTGCTGAGTAGATATGAGTACTCAGAGAAGATATGAGTAGTCACAGACATATAGGAAAGACTTTACTGCAGACCAAGTAGCCATTGCTAACAAGGATCCAACAGACAAAACAATTCTTCAAATTAGCTTTACAAGGTAGCCACACAAAGCAGCCCTTGCTAATACAGCAGTAAACACAGGTGCCAGTCACCTGCTGGTCAGTAGTAAATTTTATACCAACTCAGACAAAAGAGGCTTCTTGCCAAATAGTGACATTAATATTTGGGTTATAGAAAGGTACACCCACACAGTGCATACAGTAAGATTGTAGTATCTTTGCTCTTGCACCTGTGTATGCCAAATTGGCCTTGAACATCCAGCATACTCTGGACAGGGCCCCCACACTTCAATTGGCCTTGAACATCTGGATTACTCTGATTAGGGTTCCCACAGGAGTTTAATGAAAATAACTGTCTTTTCTTCTCTTTGTCTCTCTTTGTCTCAATTTTTTACCATTGGCCAAACTTGAACTAGACCTTTCAGGCTAATTGCCTATAACACTGAAGACACTATGAAATCAAGAAAATATTTTAACATTCTGTTTGCCAAGAGTCTTTGTCTTTCATTAAGTTAAATGCAAAGCTCCAGAAGGTCATTTCTTAAGTGGAGGAAAGATCCTGCTGGCTGTACATTGTCTCCTAAATTCTAACCAACTCTGCTTTTGCAACAGCCTGTGCACTGAAGACACATAATCACACACAACTTTCTGATTGTTATTGTTGTTCTCTGCACTAATAACTAGCATAGTCCTCACTATATGCCAGGTACTCATCTAAGTTTTTACATGTAAAACTCATTTAATCCTTACAATAAACCTAACGTGCAAGTATTATCATTAAACTTCCCATTCTACAGATCAGGACACTAAGGCACAGAGAGGTTATATTTAACTACTGCTTACCCAACTTTTCACAGGTCATGGGGAACCAGTATTCAAAGCTAAACCATCTATTTCCAGATACTGGGCTTGTTAACCTATGCATTAGTGCTTTCTTGTCATGTCAAAGCACATCATTACTGAGGAGCTCAACACCAGAGAAATCTTCCCAAAGCACTCATTATAGCCAATGACTGTTTTCTCTTATAATATTGACACTTGGATGCTTAACTTCTTTTGCAAACTGTTAACCAAGTAGCTAGCACTGTCTCATGTATACTGTTGACTCTGCAAACATGCAATTCACATGTTCATATTTCTTTTCTCAAACATATATTTTTAATTCCTTTTTGTGTCTGAAGATCTTCCTTTTTAGTTCTGTTTCCTCTCACCCTCCCCTCCCCTCAACCTTCACCCTCCAAGTCAAATAACCTGTTGGAAATTCTGACATAAAACTATTTTTATGACAGCAGTTTTTCAAATAACTATTTGTTTCTTCTTCTTGGTACAGCCCTTATGATCACTCAGAAAATTAAAAGAATTATTTCTGAATATGCTGATACTTGAAGAGCTGCATTATTCTTATTCTGATGAACTTATATTAACAATTTACAGATACAGGAAGATAGAGTCAAATAACTTGTAGAGAAACTGGTCTTTAAAAATATAGTTCAGGTTTCCTGAATCTGGGAATGTAATGGAATTTTATTCTTCACTGTAAAGACTATCATTTTTTTTAAATGTCAAAAACAACATGCTATATATTTTGGCCTAGTATTTCACAGTGTCAAGTGCATAAAAGGCACTAAATAAACACCTGTTTCTTAAATAATTAATTAAAAGAACAAAGATTAGTACTTCTGAAGCCAGCTGAGATAGAGTAACTATTGCCTGTCTCTTTTGTTGATTACAACCAAAACCTCTTGGCAAAATATAAAAATCAACTACCAGAAGATAAATATAATAGCTTATTTTTATACTATTAACATTTAAAATATGGAGGTAAGTAGGATGGTACCCAAATGTGTCCATACACTAATCCCAAGAACCTGTGACTATGTTATTTTACATGACAAAAGAGACAGTACCGATGTAACTAGGTTATAGCTGGAATTAGAGTCAGAGCAAAGAGAGATTTAAAGCATGAGAGGGACTCAATGGAAAGCATGATAAGGAATGTGAGCAGCTTCTAGAAGGAAAGACTGGCTCCCACTGACAGACAGAAAGAAAATGGGGACTATAGAGCTCCAGATACTAAGAAATGTATTTGACCAATACCTGAATAAGCTTGAAGCAGATTCCCCCCAGATTTTTCCTAAGAAATGCAGATCTGCCAAACATCTCGAATTAACCTTTGTGAAGCCTTGAGCAGAGGGTTCAGCCATGTTGTACCTGGGCTTCTAACCCACAGAACTGTGATATGATAAATTGTTTTAAGTTGTTAAATTTTGGTAATTCATTATGGCAGCAGTGGACAAATAATGCTTATTTTGGACTGGAAGTGGGGCGGTTATATAACAAATACTGAAACATGTGCAGGTGAGTTTGGAATGATGTAATAAGTAGTGGTTGGAAGAATTCTTAGGTGTATGATACAAAAAAAATCCTATATTGTCTTGACCACACTGCCAGTAAAAATATAGATGCTGCTTGTGAGGGATCAAAAGGAAGGGAGGAGAATGTAAGAGAGACCTAAATCACTTTTGAGAAAGTATACATCTCCATGAAATCTGACTTGGAGGATACTTCTGGGAAAGTCTCAAAAATAAGTGAAGGTCATGCTTTCAGAAACCAAAAGAAGGACCCTTGTTTTGCACTGGCAAACAGTTTAGTGGATTGTGTCCTTCCATTATATGGAAAACTGAATTTGTCAATGAAAGTCTAATCATTTAGATGAGACTTCAAAGCAAAGTGGTGAAGCTGCAGTCTAGTTTCTTCTTGCTGTTTATAGTGCAATGCAAAAAGAGAGAAATAAATTAAGGGATATACTGTGAAACAAAAAGAAACCAGAACTTGGTGACTTGGAAAATTTTCAGCCTATACTATAAATGCCAAAAATGTCAGAGTATCTAGTCAGACTAAATGCTCTTTGATGAGATTAATGGTGTAACTCAGATCCCCACAAGCAAATCAGGATACCTCTAGGAATTTTCAGACTATTATCCCTTAGACATCTTGGTAGAAGCCAGAAATAAAGGTGGGATCATCTCAGAAGGATTTGCAGAGCTAACTGCTATCCAATGAACTGAATCCTTGTGATATTTACAGGAGACCCACAACGTTCTTGAAATTTGGTATTTGCAGAAACATTAAAAACTTGTATTGAAAAGGATGAAGAAAATACAGAATGGAAGAAGGCTGTTGATCCTTCAAAATATTGCTGGCAGTAAGCAGGCCAATAAATCTACTCAGCTGCAAACGAGTGCCACCTCTCATGAGAAAGAAAAGATGGCTCAGAGGGCAGAGCCAAGAGCTGAGAGAGAAGAGCTAAGAGCAGGGAGCACAAAGATGAAAGCCACAGACAATTATTCTCAGTTATTTGAATTATAAGAAGCTTGAAGGGCTGGGTTTTAAAACTGATTGGGGTAATGATTCTTTTTCACTATCCAATATATCTTTTTTTTGAAATGTAATGTCTATATCTGCTATGATAGATATTTTTTTCTATTGTACTGTGTGTGTGTTTTGTTTTATGTTTCTTTTTCCTTTTTTTTTTTTTCTTTTTTTTTTTTTTTTTTTTTTTAGTTTCACAAACCCACAGATGGAGAGGAGTTGTGCCCTAAGAGTTAACTTACTGGATTTTAGTCAGAACCTCATCAAAACCTGATTTAGATGATAATATTTTGGATTATTAAGCTAAGATTTATACGATATTTTAGGGGTTCAGAGTTATAATAGAATGAGAAAATTGAAGATAATTTGGATGAAATAAATATTTTTTTTTGTTTGGAAGGGAGATAAATCTTAGTGGGTAGATTGTGATAAATAGAATATCCTCCAAATTGTCTGCAATTCTAATCCTAGAAATTTATTAATAAGTTATATTAAATGGCAAAAGGGAATTTACAGATGTAATTAATGTCACCAATGTAAAATTATCCTTGATTAAATAAGGTTACAAGAGCCCTTAAAAGCACAGATTTTTTTTAATCTGAACTCAGAGAGTTGTGGCATAAGGGAATGTTAAAAACATTCAATGCAGAGGAGAGACTCAAGAAGCTATTGCAGACCTGCCCCAGCTCTCAGTCATAAAGGAAACAGGGACCTCAGTTCTACAACAATTATATGTTTATATGCAAATAAATAAATGAATAAAAACATTGTGATCTAATCTGGTAGCAAAATATAATAATTATCACAATAATTGTAAGGAGCCTAGATTCATCATCAAATCATGTAACACCTCAAATTGCATTAGAAATAGAATTTAATAATATGTTGCTTATAAGAGGCATGTTTTGAGCAGAAATATAAAGTAAGGCTTAAATGTATGAAGCAACGGTAATTATAAACTACTAGAAACAAATAGAAATGGATAGAAACAAAATTACCTTTATATATTTTATTCATCAAATTACAAAATAAACTAAAATACAATAGAAGAACTTAAATTAAAAACTAGGATAGAATTAACAGATGTGCTTTGAATTTTAAAACCACTAATTGAGATTGTACTTTCTTTTTGATACTTTTCTCTTTGTATACAAACATTTATAATATATTAAGTTATTAAGAAAATTTGATTAAAGTCAATTATGCAGAAATATCACAGGATATCATTTGATAATAAACTTTAAAATAAAATTAGTAATATCAAAAAATGCCAAATGCTTAGAAACAAGATGATGTACTCCCACATAACAACTTGGTCATTATACTAAATACACCTGATAATCTAAATATAATATTTAAGAAAATAAAAATGTATATGTGCAAGATATGTCAAGATTTTATATATATATTAACCCTCCATTCTTCTCCATGACCATATGTGATAGATGCATGTATAATTATTATTATACAAATTTTCATTTTATAGGGAATTATACAGGCAAGGAAGTAGTGAAAAGTAAATTAATTAATTTTAGAGGCTTCTTTTATATTCAAGGTCATTCTATTTTTATCAGAGTGATCACTTCATAAGTGCTATAAATGTCTAATCACCAGGTTATACACTTGAAACAAATATAATACTGTATGTCAATTATAATTTGAAAAATATAAAAAAGAATATGCTGAAAGACATATTTGGTATGGCTGTGTTAGAATTTTTCATTTCTGACATAGGTTTTGTCACAATTAACCATAATCCAGCAATGCCAAAATTAGTTTTATAAGAAATTAAATATCCTATCTAATAAAAGAGTAATATGCAAATTAACCATCACTCCACTACACCCACAAAACAGACCCACTAGCCAATCAGGAGTGAGTATGGAAATTAACCCCAGCCAAGATAGCTATGGCCATGGAGAGAGCAGCAAGGAGGCTTGGATTTAACCAATAATGGCAGAAGCCAAGCTTTCCCCACACCCTGACCAGCCCAGGCCTCTGCTTAAGGCTACAAAGTTTCAATAATAGACAAATAAATCCCAAGTGAAATGGTGGCATCTACTGAGCTAGAGAGAGCAGGAGGCTAGGGGTTCCCCCGGCGATGGAGGAAGTCAAGCTTTCCACACACCCTGGGCAACCCAGACTACCGTGTAAGGCTACAAAGTTTCAATTATAGAAGATAAATAAATCCCAACAGAAATGGCTGCCACCAGGGAGGGAGCAGAAGGCTTGGCTCCACTCCAGGCTACAAAGTTTTAATTGTAGAAGATAAATAAATCCCAGATACCAGGGCTTTCGCTTGGGTCACCAGGGGACATGGCTAGCCTACAAACCACCACAGGCTTCTCAGCCAGGCCTTCTTATGCCCCAAAGGGCCTCACACACTGATCTGGGACACCCTTCCAGGAAAACAAGTTGGCCTCCACCAATGCACCAGGCCTGTATCCTATCTAATAAAAGAGTAATATGCAGATTGACCATCACTCTAACACACAAGATGGCTGCCCTCTGTGGTCAAAGATCCTGCCCCCATGTGGACACAAGATGGCTACCACAAGATGACTATCAGGGAATTGTGACAAAACCTATGTCAGGCCTACAAGGGTGGGCAGTTGGGGGTGATAAAGCCTGAGAGGAGGGCAGTTAGGGGTTACCAGGCCACAGGGGAGGGTAGTTGGGGGTAAACAGGCTGGCAGGGAGCAGTTAGGTATCAATCAGGCTGGCAGGGGATTAGTTAGGAGGTGGTCAGGCTAGCAGGCAGAAGTGGTTAGGCACAATCAGGAAGACAGGCAGGTGAGCAGTTGGGAGCCAGCAGTTTTGGATTGTGACAGGGATGTCTGGCTGCCCATTTAGGCCTAACCCCAATGGGATCGGGTCTAAACAGGCAGCCGGGCATCCCTTGAGGGGTTCCAGATTAGAGAGGGTACAAGCTGGGCTGAGGGACACCTCCCCTAAGCACAAATTTTGTGCACCAGACCTCTAGTGTCTGATAGTACAATATGTCATGCAAAATATTAAAAATATATTTATAGGCATAATTTAAATCAAAATTCCAACAATATTGAATTTTTATTCCTTTATTCAAGCACCAATAGTGGAAATTGTTACTTTGTTCATCAGAATCTTAAAATTTTATTTAGAATACATTTTATTGATTTTTTTACAGAGAAGAAGGGAAAGAGATAGAGAGCCAGAAACATTGATGGGAGAGAAACATCGATCAGCTGTCTCCTGCACACCTCCCACTGGGGATATGCCCACAACCAAGGTACATCCCCTTGACCATAATCGAACCGAACCCTTCGGTCTGCAGGCCGACATTCTATCCACTGAGCCAAACCAGTTGGGGCAAAATATTAATAATTTTGTTTAATAGTTCATAAAGAAATAATTATTTGATTAGGAAAAATAAAAAATGAGGTTTTCATTATTTCAGTTCCCTTTTATTATGTAATCTATTAGATATATAAAAATGTCAGGAGAACAATTTGTACATACCTTTATACCATTCACTAACTTAAGAAATAAACCATTATAAATACAGTCATTCACTGAAAAAATTCAATGATTTTTTCTCCTAACAGTTATAAGTAGAGGTTATCATCCCCATGCATAACTTTTCACTTTTTATCAGAAATGTATATATCCCTGAAAAAACATGAAACTGTTTATACTATTTTATTGTATGATATACAGTACTACATTTTTTTTCTTTATCTTGTTTCCCCCAAAAAAATTAGTTTTAAGTTCTCTAGCTTCAATCTCTCAGGACTAACATCCTAATTTGTCTAGTTTTTCTTTATAAACTTGAGAGACTCAAATTTTCCACTCTAAATTTAATAGAATTTTGGACACAAGAATGTCCTACAATTCCCAAAGCAATCTATAAATTCAACATAATTCCTATCAAAATACCAATGGTGTATTTCACAGAACAAGAACAAATAATTCGAAAATGTATATGCAACCACAAAAAAACCCTAATATCCACAGCAGTCTTGAAAAAGAAGAACAAAGTTAGGGGAATCATGCTACTTGATATCAAACTATATCATAAGGCCATGAAAAAAAGCATGATACTGGTATAAAACAAATGCAGAGATTAATGTAACAGAATAGAGAGCCCAGAAATAACCCCACACCTACATGGTCAATTAATATTTTACAAAGAATCTAAAAACATACAATGGCATAAAGATAGACTATTCAATAAATGGTGTTGGGAAATAAGACAGATACATGCAAAAATAAAACTACAGCACTTTCTTACACCAAACAAAAGAATAAAGTAAAAATAAATTCAATAATTAACTGTAAGACTCAAAACCATAAAAAATCCTAGAAGAAAACATAGGCAATAGAATCTCAGACATATCTTGTAGTGACATTTTTATTTTTTTTTTATTTTTTTTTATTTTTTTTTTATTATTTTTTATTGATTTTTTGCAGTATAATAGTAGTACATGTTTTCCTTTCCCCCTCCCCCTTATCCTCCCCCCAGCCTCCCCCACGCCCCAGCACATATCCCCAGCTTCCCCCCTCCCCCCCCAGTGTCTTTCATTCATTGGTTATGTTCATATGCATGCATACAAGTCCTTCCGTTGATCTCCCCCCGCATCTGCCTCCCATCCACCCAAGGCTCCCCCTGTAGCTTGACAGCCTGTTCAAGGCCATCCTGCCTCTATATCAATCACTCTCCCCTGTTTCTTTTCTTCAAAAATATCTTGCCTCTGCATACTAGAAATAAATGTATAAGAACAAAAAGTGTTTCATTCTCGGTTTCAATGTCCAACTTTTCTGAGTCCCAGTTTCAGTGTCAAATAATTCATTATGTGTATAAGTCAGCAATGGTATCCAGATGGTGGACATATCGTGTCAATGCATGATCCATCCTCTCTGGTTTGGTCCTGGGCTGCCTGCAGACATGCACAGCTGCTGACTGCTAGTATGGCAAGGTGTCGTCAGTGTCCCCCATCTCTGGACCGACCTCATGGCTGGAACAGATCCATCAGTTCCTCACCGTCGCAGGAACCCACATGGTCTTGGAGTTGTTCTCTGAAAACACACAAACACATTCTCGACCAAAAGTTAAAAAAGGGATCCTCTATGCAAAATAGACTTGGGATTCTTTTTAATTTTTGCCTAAATGATTTTCCTTTGGCTTATTTTGACACCATGTGTGTTTTTTCATGGGTGTCCTGCTATTGTTTTTACAAATGGAATTTACTTTACTGGAGTAAGAATTTTCTAGATGTATTTTACTTACTCAATATTTTTTTTTTGTCCCTTTCATGATATTACCCCGCTGTCCCCTCCCCTTTTTTGATTAATGGGGACTTTTGGAAATTTTCTATTGCAGTCTTGATAATTTTAAATTTTAATTTTTGTACACAAAGTGACTGCTTTAGGTTCTTTGGATGTTAGGCAATTTTACAGAGAGATGAACTACTGATAGATTTTTCAGTTAATGTTTTAGGAAAAGCTTTTTGTCCAGTACACTATAATTTTCTTGAGTATTCTCGTATTTCACTTGGCCAATTTAAATTAATCTGAAAACTTGATTACTATTTTCCTGTCAATTTTAATACTCAAGCAGAAATCTTAGTTTACCCTGTGAATACTAGTGGAAAGGAATATTTGCAATTTTGAGTAGGTCCCGAGCATTCCTGGTAATAGACTGAATTTAGATATAGAGCAGCTATTGCTGGCCGAGTCTCTGTCTGCCACCTGGGTCCCCGTATGAGTTGTGTGTGGGAGGCGAAGCAGCCGTGGGGGTAGGAGACCTCCCTTAGGAGGGTTGAGAATTCAAACCCCTGCAAGGTTTGTGGATGAGGGTCTGTGCCCCACCTCTGTTGACCTTTTAGTTCTCTCCTGTTGGCCCCTCTGCGACTGTGCCTGTCTTAGGTTGTTCCTTCCCTGAGGAATCTTACCCGTCTCTGGCTAACCAGCCATCCTCCGGGGCCAAACAGGGTGATGTGAGGTTCAGTTCTGTCTCCTTTGTAGTCTATGCCCCCCTGTGGCCTCCACGTTGTAGTGACATTTTTAAAATATACTTTTATTGATTTCAGAAAGGAAGAGAGAGAGAGAGAAGAGAGAGGAAAATCAATGATGAGAGAGAATAATTAATCAGCACCTTCTGCATACCCCCTAATCGGGACTGAGCATACTACCTGGGCATGTGCCCTTGACCTGAATCCAATCTGGGATCCTTCAGTTGGCAGTCTGATACTCTATCCACTGAGCCAAATCAGCTAGGCCAAATAATATTTTCTTCTGATACATTTTCTCAGGTGAAACAAAATTAAAAAATAAACAAATGGGACTACATCAAAGTAAAAATTTTTTGCATGGCAAAGGAAAATAGCAATAAAATGACAAAACATCCAGTTCAACAGGCGACTGTATTTGCCAATTATACATCGATGAGGAGTTAATATTCAAAAATTTTAAAGAAATCATGCTACTCAACACCAAAAAAAAAAAATCAATCTAATTTAAAATAGGCAAAGGAGAGAGGAGAAAATGGCGGCAGAACGGAGGGATTCGATCTGAATCTGCTCACAGGGCAGAGGGAGGGAGCAGCTGAAAGTCGCGCAGGGAGCATTTGTCAGCGACTAGGGGGACAGCTGTGCTCCAGGAGAAGATAGAGGACTGCTGGGCTGGCCTCCCCAGCCTGAGCGGCCCCAGTACTGCTGGGTTCTCTCCCTGAGCCAACTGCGCGAGGAGGCGCGGAGGCAGACCAGGACATCTTGAAGGAGAAGAGCCGGAAAATATACAGCTACTGTACCTGTACCAGCTGGACAGCTGAGACTCCCGGAGCACCGGTGCCCAGTTGGCGCGGAGGCGCACAGAGCCCAGGGAGCTCTAAACTCCAGCAAGGAAAGGTCAGATTTCCCTGGGGGGTACTTTGGGCACAAAACTAAGGGGGCTGGCAGTCTGAGAGATCTGCACCTTGGAACTCAAAACCTGGAGATCTGCACCTGAAATAAAATCTGTGGCTGTTGGAGCTGGTAAACGTGGGAGAGGGCCCTTGGAGCTGGTGGCAGAGTTAATCCTTGGAGTGCAATCAATTTGGACCTGACAGATGAGGGAAACCCGGAAGATTTTGGGAGGGTCCTGGCTGCTAAAACAGCAGTCACCATTAGAGAGGCAGTATTGTTTAGTTCAGGATAGAGAGGACCAATAGACCCAGAAGTCAATCTAGAAACACTGCCAAACAGGGGCCAAATCACAAATTGATTCTTGTGTGACAGGGAATTGATTATATTTTCTCTTCGACCTTGGGAATACAGTCTATTTTCATCTACTCTTTAGTATCTTTTACTCTAACTCAACTTCACCTTTATACCACCACACTCTTGCTAACCTTTCCCTATTTAGTGCTTTGTTTCCCTTACACTTTTCCCGCTTTAGATTTACCTAATTCTTTCCCTTTAGCCCCTGTTAAAATTACACCCCACTGATATATCTAATCTCCAACCACCTACTCCAAGTGCATATATACCTCTAGCGTCTATGACTTCACTATCTTAAAGTGTTTTTATCCCTGTCCTGTTGTTGTTGTTTACTTGACTGTTGATTATATTGATTTTTTAAGCAGGTTTATGAGATTGATTTGCTTA
The DNA here is from genome assembly GCA_027563665.1 of Antrozous pallidus. Classification (NCBI taxonomy): domain Eukaryota; kingdom Metazoa; phylum Chordata; class Mammalia; order Chiroptera; family Vespertilionidae; genus Antrozous; species Antrozous pallidus. Next base: position 83,492,634 of record CM050509.1, read on the forward strand.
TTCTGTTATTTTGGTTTGTCTTGTAGAGGGGGGTATTTTTATTTTTGGTGTTGTTTCTTGTTTTGTTGTCCTCATCTGCATTGTTTTTGAGATAGATTTTTGCTTCTGTGTTCCTTCACCTCTCTTGATATTAGTAGTTGTATGTAATTTGTATCAATCTCCAAGTACTTGTTGCAGGTTTTGGTTTGGATTAGGGGCTGTCCTATAGGAGTTTTCACCCCACATTTATAATTTACTCCTTTTTTTCCTTCTTCTTCTTCTTCTCCCCATTTTCCCATTATCATTTTGGCATTCCGGTCTTTCTTTTTTGTGAGTGTGTGTGTGTGTGTGGGGGGGGGGGGTCTCTTTCTTTTTGTGAGAGGGTGGGTGTGTGAGTGTCTGTGTGTGTCTGGGGGAGGTTCTCTTTCTTTTTTCCCACCTATCACCGAATTTGCCTTTCTCAGGCGGTCACCTTTATTTGGAATTACAATTACTGTGACTACACTCTGGTTCAGTGCCTGGTGCGTTGCACCTGGTTGTGTTGTATATTGTGCCTTTAAATCAACGCAGGAGAGTAAGAACTACATAACCACATACACAGAGAAGAGAGACCCTGGGAAGACAAAGAAATAGCCCACATATGAAAGAAAAGCAAGGCTCAACAGAAAAGGAGGTAAACGAAATGGAAGTTAACAACCTGTCAGAGAAAGAATTCAGAGAAATGGTCATAAAGTGGCTGAAAAGAATGGAAGACAAATTTGATAATATGAGTAAGAACCAAGAGGAAATGAGGAAGACCCAGGAAGAAATGATGAAGAGCCATGAAGAAATGAAGAGGAGCCAAGAAGAAATGAAAAGTGACATTGCTGAAGTAAAGAACTCAATAGAAAGTATTAAGAGTAGACTAGAAGAAGCAGAGGATCGCATCAGTGAGCTAGAAGACCAGGTAGGAAAAAATAACCAGGTAGAGCAGCTTCTAGAAAAAAAAATTAAAAAGCAGGAGGAGAGCCTAAGGCAACTTTGGGACAACATGAATCAAAACAACATCCGTATAATTGGGCTTCCAGAAGGACAGGAAACTGAGCAAGGAATAGAAAACCTGTTGGAAGAAATAATGACAGAAAACTTCCCTGATATAGGAAAGGAAAAACCCACACAAATCCAAGAAGGTTACAGAGTCCCAAGCAAAATAAACCCCAAAAGACCTACGCCAAGACACATTATAATTAAATTAGCAAACACCAATGACAAAGTAAGAATCTTAAAAACTGCCAGAGAGAGACAGAAAGTCACCTACAAAGGAACACCCATCAGACTAACAAGTGATCTCTCAACAGAAACCTATCAGGCCAGAAGGCAGTGGAATGAAATTTACAAAGTCATGCAAAGGAAGGGTCTAATCGTAGAATACTATACCCAGCAAGGCTCTCAATCAAAATTGAAGGTCAAATCAGGAGCTTCACAGATAAAATACAACTAAGGGAATTCGTCACCACCAAACCAGCAATGCAAGAAATGCTAAAGTATCTGCTGTAAAAAGAAATAGGAAGCGAAGAAGGAACACAGGGGTAAAGAACAAAAATGGTAACATATAAACAACTATCAATAATAACTTTAAATGTAAACGGTTTAAATGCTCTAATCAAAAGACATAGGGTAATAGACTGGGTAAGAAAACACAACCCATGTATCTGCTGTCTACAAGAAACCCACCTCCGAAAAAAAGACGCACACAGACTGAGGATGAAAGGTTGGAAAAAAAGTTATTCAGGCGAATGGAAATGAAAAAAAAAGCTGGGGTAGCCATACTTATATCTGACAAATTAGATCTCAAAGTGAAGGACATAACAAGAGATAAAGAAGGCCACTTCAAAATACTAAAGGGAGCAATCCAACAAGAAGAAATAACTCTGGTAAACATATACGCAACCAATACAGGAGCACCCAAATATATACAAAAACTCCTAGAGGACATCAAGGAAGAGATACACAGCAATACAATCATAGTAGGAGACTTTAATACCCTACTATCACCATTGGACATATCCTCTAAACAAAAAATCAGTAAAGAAACATCAATCCTCAATGACTCACTGGACCAGATGGAATTAATTGACATCTTCAGATCATTTCATCCAAAAGCCACAGAATATACATTCTTTTCAAGTGCCCATTGGTCAATCTCAAAGATACACCATGTGTTGGGTTATAGGCAAAGTATCTCCAAATTCAAGAAGATAGAAATCATATCAAGTATATTCTCAGATCACAGTGGCATAAAGCTGGAAAGCAACTACAATAGAAACAATCCAAAGAAATCGGACACATGGAGACTAAACAGCATGCTATTAAACTATGACTGGGTTACTAGAGAGATTAAGGAAGAGATAGAAAAACATCATGGAAACAAATGACAATGATAGCACAACAATCCAAAATCTATGGGACACAGTGAAAGCAGTTCTGAGAGGGAAGTTCATAGCTCTACAATCCTACTGCAAAAAACTAGGAACAGCGGCAATAAATTATCTAACCCAACAACTCAAAGAGTTAGAAAGAAAGAAACAAGAAAAGCCCAGTGTAAGCAGATGGAAGGAAATAGAAAATATCAGAGCAGAAATAAATGACATAGAGACCAAAGAAACAATACAGAAGATCAACGAAACCAAGAGCTGGTTCTTTGAAAGGATAAACAAGATTGATGAACCTCTAGCCAGACTCACCAAGAAGCAAAGAGAGAGGACCCTAATAAATAAAATGAGAAATGAAAGAGGTGAAATAACAACAGACCCAATTAAAATACAAAGGATTGTTAAAAATACTATGTACAACTCTATTCCAACAAACTAGAAAACCTGGAGGAAATGGATATGTTTCTAGAAAAATATAACCTCCCAAAACTCAATCAAGAAGAATCTGAACAACTCAATAGACCAATAACTGTGGAAGACATTGAAGCAGTCATCATAAAGCTTCCAGCAAACAAAATCCCAGGGCCAGACGGCTTCACAGGGGAGTTTTACCAAACATTCAAGGAACAACTAAAACCTATACTCCTCAGACTATTCCAGAAAATTCAAGAGGATGGAAAACTTCCAAACTCCTTCTATGAAGCTAGCATCACCCTAATACCAAAACCAGATAAAGACAACACAATGAAAGAGAATTACAGGCCAATATCCCTCATGAATATAGATGCCAAAATCCTCAATAAAATTCTATCAAATCGGATCCAGCAGTACATCAGAAAGATCATACACCATGACCAAGTAGGATTTATCCCAGGAATGCAAGGATGGTACAATATCCGCAAATCAATAAATGTGATACATCACTTAAACAAATTGAGAGATAAAAATCACATAGTCATATCAATTGATGCAGAAAAAGCATTTGACAAAATCCAACATCCTTTCTTAATAAAAACTCTCAATAAGGTAGGAATAGAAGGATCATACCTCAACATAATAAAAGCCATATATGATAAACCCACAGCATACATCATACTCAATGGGCAAAAACTACAACCATTTCCCCTAAGAACTGGAACAAGACAGGGTTGCCCACTTTCACGACTCCAGTTGAACATAGTACTGGAAGTATTAGCCATTGCAATTAGACAAGAAGAAGAAATAAAACGTAACCAAATAGAAAAAGAATAACTTAAGCTATCCTTATTTGCAGATGACATGATATTGTACATAAAAAACCCGAAAGACTCCATAAAAAAGTTAGTAGACTTAATAAATGAGTTCAGTAATGTAGCAGGCTACAAAATTAATGCCAAGAAATCTATGGCATTTCTATACACTAATAGTGAACTTACAGAAAGAGAGACTAAAAAAGCAATCCCATTTACCATCACACCAAAAAAATTAAGATACCTAGGAATAAACTTAACTAAGGAGGTAAAAGATCTATTCGTGGAAAACTACAGGGCACTGAAAAAAGAGATAGAGGAAGATGTAAACAGGTGGAAGAACATTCCATGTTCATGGATTGGGAGAATCAACATAATTAAAATGTCCATACTACCCAAAGCAATCTATAAATTTAATGCACTCCCCATTAAAATACCGTTGGCGTATTTCACAGACTAGAAAGACCTCTCCAAAAATTCATCTGGAACAAAAAAAGGCCCCAAATAGCCACAGCAATCCTGAGAAAGAAGCACAAAGTCGGTGGGATTTCCATACCAGATTTTAAGCTGTATTACAAAGCTACTGTTCTCAAAACAGCCTGGTACTGGCACAAGAACAGACATATAGATCAATGGAATAGAATAGAGAATCCGGATATCAGCCCAATCCACTATGCTCAATTAATATACGACAAAGGAGGCATGAACATAAATTGGAGTTAAGACAGTCTCTTCAATAAATGGTGTTGGGAAAATTGGACAGATACATGCAAAAAAATGAAACTAGAGTACCAATTTACACCATACACAAAAATAAACTCAAAATGGATACAGGACTTAAAGGTAAGACAGGAAACCATAAAAATTTAGAGGAATCTACAGGAAGAAAAATCTCAGACATATGCCAAAAGAACTTCTTTGATGATACTGCTCCGAGGGCAATGGAAGCTAAAGAGAAAATAAACAAATGGGACTACATCAAAATCAAAAGCTTTTGCACAGCTAAAGAAACCATCAACAGAACAACAAGAAAACCCACTGTATGGGAGAACATATTTGCAAATGTTATTTGTGATAAAGGTTTAATCTCAAGCATCTACAGGCAACCTACCCAACTCAATAAAAGGAGGACAAATGATCCAATAAAAAAATGGGCAACAGAACTAAATAGAATCTTCATGAAAGAAGACAAAAGGAAGGCCCAGAGACATATGAAAACTTGCTCAAAGTCACTAATTATCCAAGAGATGCAAATCAAAACGACTATGCGGTACCATTTCACACCTGTCAGAATGTCTTACATCAACAAATCAACAAACGACAAGTGCTGGCGAGGATGTGGAGAAAAAGGAACTCTCCTGCACTGCTGGTGGGATTGTAGACTAGTACAACCACTGTGGAGAACAGTATGGAGTTTCCTCAAAAAACTAAAAATGGAGCTCCCATTCGACCCAGTGATCCCACTTCTAGGAATATACCCCCAAGAAATTAGAAAGGCGAATTAGAAAGGATATATGTACCCCTATGTTCATAGCAGCACAATTTATCATAGCTAATATTTGGAAACAGCCGAATTGCCCATCAGCAGATGAGTGGATTAAAAAACTATGGTACATTTACACAATGGAATATTATGCCGCGGAAAAAAAGAAGGAGCTCCTACCATTTGTAACAACATGGATGGAATTAGAGAGCATTATGCTAAGTGAAATTAGCCAGGCAGAGAAAGACAAATATCACATGATCTCACTCATTTGAGGAATACAATCAATGACATAGACTGATGAACAAGAATGGATCCAGAGACTGAGAAAAGTGGATCAGAATGTCAAACCTCAGGGTAAGTGGCAGGTGGTGGGAGTAAGTGGAAAAGTCAATATATTTGAACTCTTGAACTGAGGTAAGTGATTTGTGTTTTTACATCCCTGACAAAGCTTATATAAAGTTATAAAAAAAATGGCAGCTAGTTTGACATAGAATTGACATGGCCTAGACCTTGTCATATCCTATGGAGACCAGTCCTTAGGCTAGGCCCTGCTTAACCTCCCGTGACACCATAATACCCTTACATGATATTATTCTACAATGTCATTATAATATTTGATATTTGACAACAGCATATTATACAATTATCCCAAATAAAGTTACAAACTAATTCTTTGAATGTTGGGCAGCAATGTAAAAAAAGGATAGGAAAGAAATTAATCCCTTTCAGAAGGAATTAAGGCACTGGAAAGGCATCTGAGCATTCTATACTGGCCCTTCTTGCCCTTTATGCCAAGAGGGACCTTCTTCTTACTATCCAAATACACACAGCTGATGCCTGAGTTTTCAGTTCCAGCTCTGGCTGAAGCCTCTGGGCAGCTGGCAGCATGGATCTGTATCTCAACCAATGGTGTGAGCTGGGCCCTCTCTGGAGAAGAAACCTGGGTCCCCCGAGATATGTGATCAGTACCGGGACCCCGCCAGCAGGCGAGGGGACCCCAAGGCAGGTACTGGACATGGAGGCCACGGGGGCATAGACTACAAAGGAGACAGAACTGAACCTCACATCACCCTGTTTGGTCCCGGAGGATGGCTGGTTAGCCAGAGATGGGTAAGATTCCTCAGGGAAGGAACAACCTAAGACAGGCACAGTCGCAGAGGGGCCAACACGAGACAACTAAAAGGTCAACAGAGGTGGGGCACAGACCCTCATCCACAAACCTTGCAGGGGTTTGAATTCTCACCCCTCCTGAGGGAGGTCTCCTACCCCCACGGCTGCTTCGACTCTCACGCACAACTCATACCAGGACCCAGGTGGCAGACAGAGACTCGGCCAGCAATAGCTGCTCTATATCTAAATTCAGTCTATTACCAGGAATGCTCAGGACCTACTCAAAATGCCAAATATCCCTTTCCACTAGTATTTACAGGGTAAACTAAGATTTCTGCTTGAGTATTAAAATTGACAGGAAAATAGTAATCAAGTTTTCAGATTAATTTAAATTGGCCAAGTGAAATAAGTGAATACTCAAGACAATTATAGTGTACTGGACAAAAAGCTTTTCCTAAAACATTAACTAAAAAATCTATTAGTAGTTCATCTCACTGTAAAATTCCCTAACATCCAAAGAACCTATAGCAGTCATATTTGAGTGCAAAAATTAAAATTTAAAATTACCAAGACTGCAATATAAAATTTCCAAAAGTCCCCATTACTCAAAAAAGGGGAGGGGACAGTGGGGTAATATCATGTAAGGAAAAAAATATCGAGTAAGTAAAATACATCTAGAAAATTCTTACTCCAGTAAAGTAAATTCCATCTGTAAAACCAATTGCAGGACACCCATGAAAAAACACACATGGTGTCAAAATAAGCCAAAGGAAAATCATTTAGGCAAAAATTAAAAAGAATCTTAAGTCTATTTTGCATAGAGGATCCCTTGGTTAACTTTTTGTCGAGAATGTGTTTGTGTGTTTTCATAGAACAACTCCAAGACCATGTGGGTTCCTCTGACTGTGAGGAACTGATGGATCTGTTCTAGTCACGAGGATGGTCCAGAGATGGCGGACACTGACGACACCTTGCCATGCTAGCAGTCGGCAGCTGTGCATGTCTGCAGGCAGCGCAGGACCAAACCAGAGAGGATGGATCTTGCATTGCCACGATGTGTCCACCATCTGGATACAATTGCTGACATGTACACATGAAGAACTATTTGTCACTGAAACTGGGACTCAGAACAGTTGGACATTGAAACTGAGACTGAAACATTTTTTGTTCTTATACATTTATTTCTAGTATGCAGAGGCAAGATATTTTTGAAGAAAAGAAACAGGGGAGAGTGATTGATATAGCAGTAGGGTGGCCTCGAACAGGCTGTCAAGGTACAGGGAAAGGCTTGGGTGGATGGGAGGCCGATGCTTGGGGAGATCAACCTAAGGACTTGTATGCATGCATATGAGCATAACCAATGAATGAAAGACACTGGGGCAGGGAGGGGGGAAGATGGGGATATGTGTTGGGGGGTGGGGGAGGCTGGGGGGAGGATAAGGGGGAGGGGGAAAAGAAAACATGTACTACTATTAATTATAAGTTATACTGCAAAAAATCAATAAAAATATATTTAAAAAATAAAAAATAAAATAGGCAAAGGACCTGACTAGACACTTCTTCAAAAAGAACATGAAGATGGCCAAGAGGTGTATGAAAAGATGCTCAATGTCACTAATCATCAGATAAATGCAAATTAATACCACAACGAGCTATCACCTCATACATGTCAGAAATGCTGTCATCAATAAAACAATGAATAAATGTTGAAGAGGATGTGGAGAAAAGAGAACCTTCATGCACTGTTGTTGGGAATGCATATTTTCGAAGTCACTATGAAAAATAGCATGGAAGGTCCTAAAAATATTAAAAATGAAACTTCCTATGACCCAGTGGTTCCAATTCTGGAAACACATCTGAAGAAACTAAAACACTAATTTAAAATAATATAAACTTCCCTATGTCTACTGCTGTGTTATTTACAATAGTCAAGCTATGTAGGCCACCCAAATGCCATCAAAAGATGAGTGGAATATTAATAGGCCATAAAAATAATGAAATCTTACCACCTGTGACAACATGGATGGAACTAGAGGTATTAGGCTAAGTAAAATAATTCAGTCAGAGAAAGACAAATACCATATGATTTCACTTATATGTGGACTCTAAACAATAAAATAAATGAACAAACAAAACAGAAACAGACTCACAGAGAGGACAGACTGAAGTAAAAAGAATGGAGAATTGGGTAAAAAAGTTGAAGGTATTAAGAAGTACAGATTGGTAGTTACAATAGACAGGGGGATGTATAGTCAATAATATTATAATAACTATATATGGTTCCAGGTGGGTACTGGATATATCAGAGGAAAAAGTCTGTAAATTACATGATTATATATATATATATATATATTCTCTAAAGTATTAAAAATAGTAGCACATATGTTTCCTTTTTTCCCCTCCTATTGACCTCGACCCAGTCTCCCCTACCCCCACAGCTCATGCCCTCCCCTCCCCCCCAGCCCCAGTGTCTTGTATCCATTGGTTATGCTTATATGCATGCATACAAGTTTTTCCATTGTTCTCTTACAACCCCTGCTCCTCACCCTCCCTGGTCTTCCCACTGTAGTTTGAAAGTCTGTTCAATGCTTCTTTGCCTCTGTATCAATCTTTTCCCCCTGTTTATTTTCTATAAAAAATCTTTCATCCTGGATGGTGGACAAATGGTGGCAATGCACGTTCCACCCTCTCTGGTTTGGACTTGGGCCACCTGCAGTGATGCAAAGCTGCTGACTACTGGCATGGCAAGGTGTCCTCAGTGTCTTTCATCTCTGGACTGTTTTCAGTTGTTGCAGGAATGCATATGGTCTTGGAGTTGTTTTCTGAAAATATGCAAACATATTCTCTACCAGAAGTTAATAAAGGGATCTTTTTTGTGAATTAGACTTGGGATACTTTCTATTTTTGCCCAATTGATTTTCCTTTGGCATACATAATTTGACACCATGTGTGTTTTTCATGGGTGTCCTGCTGTTAGCATTACATATGGAAATTAATTTTCAGAAGTAAGAATTTTCTACATATAATTTACTTACAGGATATTTTCCTTACATGATATTAGCCCACTATCCCCTCCTTTTTTTTTTATTAATGGGGGTTTTTAGAAATTGTATCTTGCAGTCTTGGTAACATTAAATTTTAATTTTTGCACAAAAATATGACTGCTTTAGTTTCTTTGCATGTTAGGCAATTTTACATTGAGATAAATTAATAATAGAAATTTTAGTTAATATTTTAGGAACAGCTTTTTGTCAAGTACACTTAAATTTTCTTGAGTATTCACTTATTTGAATGGGCCAATTTAAATTAATCTGAAAACTTGATTACTATTTTACTGTCAATTTTAATACTCAAGCAAAAATCTTAGTTTCCTCTATAAATATTAGTGGAAAGGATTTTTTGCATTCTTAAGTAGGCCCCGAGCACTCCTGATACTAGACTAAATTTAGATATAGGGCAGCTGTTGCTGGCCGAGTCTCTGTCTGTGCCCTGGGTCCACATCTGAGTACTGCATGGGAGGCAAAGCAGCAATGAGGGCAGGAGACCTCTCTCAGAAGGGGTGAGAGTTCAGACCCCTGCAAGGTTAGGGTGGTGAGGGTCTGTGCCCCACCTCTGTTGACCTTTAAATTCTCTCCTGTTGGTCCCTCTGCGACTGTGCCTGCCTTAAACCTAAGATTCCTTTCCTGAGGAATCTTACCAGTCTTTGGCTAACCAGCCATCCTGCGGGGCCTAGCAGGGTGATGTGAGGTTCAGTTCTGTCTCCTTGGTCATCTATGACCCTGTGGCCTCCATGCCTGGCCTCTGCCTTGGAATCCCCTGGCCTGTTGGCGGGGTCCCATTACTAATCACATGTCTCGGGTGACTCAGGTTTCTTCTCCAGGCAGGGCCCAGCTCACACCATTGGGCAAGAGACAGATCCATTGTGTCAGCCACCCAGAGGCTTCAACCTCAGCATGAATGGAAAGCTTAGGCAACAGCTGTGTGCACTTGGATTTTGCGAAGAGGGTCCCACTTGGCAAAAAGGGGAAGAGGGGTCAATATAGAATGCTCAAGTGCATTCCCAGTGCCTTAATTCCTTCTGAAAGGGATTAATTCCATTCCTGTCTTTTTTTAAATTGCTGCCAAACATTCAAAGAACTAGTTTGTAAGTTTCTTTAGAATAATTCTACAATATGCTATTGTCAAATATTAAAAATTATAATGACATTGTACAATAATTTCATGTAAGGGTATTATGATGTCACAGGGGATTGAGGGGGACCTAGCCTAAGGAATGGTGTGCATAGGAGATGAAATACTCTAGGCCATGTCAATTCAATTTCAAACTACCTGCCAATTTTTTATACCTTTATATAAATTTTGACAGGGATATAAAAACACAAATTACTTACCTTGGTTCAAGAGGTCAAATATATTGACTTTTCCCCTTACTCCTGCCACCCCATACTTACTCTCAGATTTGATATTCTGATCGACTTTTTTCTCATTCTCTGGATCCGTTCTTGTTCATCCATGTATGCTGTTCATTATATTCAAGAAATTAGTGAGATCATGTGATATTTATCTTTCTCTGCCTGGCTAATTTCACTTAGCATAATGCTCTCCAGCTCCATCCATGTTGTTGCAAATGGTAGGAGCTCCTTCTTTTTTACCATAGCATAGTATTCCATTGTGTAAATGTACCACAGTTTTTTAATACACTCATCTGCTGATGTACATTTAGGCAGTTTCCAAATCTTAGCTATGGTGAATTGTGCTGTTATGAACATAGGGGTGCATATATCCTTTCTAATTCGTCTTTCTAGTTTCTTGGCATATATTCCTAGGAGTGGGATCACTGGGTGAAATGGGAGTTCCATTTTTAGTTTTTTAAGGAAGCTCCATACTGTTCTCCACAGTGGCTGCACTAGTCTGCGTTCCCACCAGCAGTGCAAAAGAGTTCCTTTTCCTCAGCATCCTCAAAAAACACTTCTCTTTCTTTTTTAAAAAATTAATTTTTTATTATTTTTTGCAGTATAACTTATATTTAATAGTAGTACATACGTTTTCGTGTTTTCCTGTTTTTCCTCTCATTATTCTCCCATCAGCCTTCCCTACCCCCCAGCACAAATCCACACCTTCCCCCCGACCCGCCTCAGTGTCTTTCATTCATTGGTTATGCTCATATGCATGCATACAAGACCTTAGGTTGATCTCCCCAAGCATCCGCCTCCCATCCACCCTAGCCTTCCCCCTGTAGCTTGACAGCCTGTTCAGTGCCTCCCTGCCTCTATATCAATCACTCTCTCCTGTTTCTTTTCTTCAAAAATATCTTGCCTCTGCATACTAGAAATAAATGTATAAGAACAAGAAATTTTTCAGTCTCAGTTTAATGTCCAACTGTTCTGAGTCCCAGTTTCAATGTCAAATAGTTCTTTATGTGTACATGTAAGCAATGGTATCCAGATGGTGGACACATTGTGGCAATGAAAGTTCCATCCTCTCTGGTTTGGTCCTGGGCTGCCTGCAGCCATGCACAGCTACCGACTCCTAACACGACAAGGTGTCGTCATTGTCCCCCATCTCTGGACCGTCCTTGTTACTAGAACAGAACCATCAGTTCCTCACTGTCACAGGAACCCACATGATCTTGGATTTGTTCTCTGAAAACACACAAACACATTCTCAACCAAAAGTTAACAAAGGGATCCTCTCTGCAAATTAGACTTTGGATTCTTTTTAATTTTTGCCTAAATGGTTTTCCTTTGGCTTAGGTTTTGCTTTGGCTTATTTTGACATCATGTGTGTTTTTTCATGGGTGTCCTGCTATTCGCTTTACAAATGGAAGTTATTTGTCTGGAGTAAGAATCTTCTATATGTATTTTACTTACAGGATATTTTTCCTTACATGATATTACGCCACGCCCGCCCCCTTTTTGATTAATGGGGGGGTTTGGAAATTTTAGATTGCAGTCTTGGTAATTTTAAATTTTAATTTTTGCACTCAAATATGACTGCTTTAGGTTCTTTGGATGTTAGGGAATTTTACAGTGAGATGAAATATTAATAGATATTTTAGTTAATGTTTTAGGAACAGCTTTTTGTCCAGTACACTTAATTTTTCTTGAGTATTCACTTATTTCACTTGGCCAATTTAAATTAAACTGAAAACTTGATTACTATTTTACTGTCAATTTTAATACTCAAGCAGAGTCTTAGTTTACCCTGTAAATATTAGTGGAAAGGAATATTTGCATTCTTGAGTAGTACTGAGCATTCCTAGTACTTGACTGAATTTAGATATAGAGCACCTATTGCTGGCCCAGTCTCTTTCTGCAATCTTGGTCCGGATCTGAGCTGTGCGTGGGAGGCCAAGCAGCTGTGAGGGCAGGAGACCTTCCTCAGGAGGTTTGAGAGTTCAGGCCCCTGCAAGGTTTTTGGGTGAGGGTCTGTGCCCCACCTCTATTGCCCTTTTAGTTCTTTCCTGTTGGACCCTCTGCTACTGTGCCTGTCTTAGGTTGTTCCTTCCCTGAGGAATCTTACCGGTCTCTGGCTAATCAGCCATCCTCCGGGGCCAAACACGGTGATGTGAGGTTCAGTTCTGTCTCCTTTGTAGTCTATGCTCCTGTGGCCTCCACGTCCAGCACCTGCCTTGGGGTCCCCTCGCCTGCTGGTGGGGTCCCGATACTGATCACATATCTCGGGGGACCCAGGTATCTTCTCCAGAGAGGGCCCAGCTCACACCATTGGGTGAGAGATAGATCCTTAGTGCGAGTGATCCAGAGGCTTCAGCCACAGCTTGAACTGAAAGCTCAGGCAACAGCTGTGTGTATTTTTATTGTAAGAAGAGGGTCCCTCTTGGCCACAATGGGCAAGAGGTGCCAATATAGAATGCTCAAGTCTTTCCCCGTGCCTTAATTCCTTCTGAAAGGGCTTCATTCCTTTCATATCCTTTTTTTACATTGCTGCCCAACTTTCAAAGAATTAGTTTGTAAGTTTATTTGGGATAATTGTATAATATGCTGCTGTCAAATATCAAATAGTATAATGACATTGTAGAATAATATCGTGTAAGGGTATTAAGTTATCACGGGAGGTTAAGTAGGGCCTAGCCAAAGGACTGGTGTCCATAGGAGATGACATACTCTAGGCCATGTCAATTCAATTTCAAACTACCTGCCAATTTTTTATAGCTTTATATAAACTTCGTCAGGGATGTAAAAACACAAATTACTTACCTTAGTTCAAATGGTCAAATATATTGAATTTCCCCCTTACTCCTGCCACCCCGGTAAACTTACTCTGATGTTTGAGATTCTGATGGACTTTTCTCATTCTCTGGATCCATTCTTGTTTATCCATGTATGCTGCTCATTATATTCAAGAAATGAGTGAGATCATGTGATATTTATCTTTCTCTGCCTGGCTAATTTTACTTAGCATAAAGCTCTCCAGCTCCATCCATGTTTTTGGAAATAGTAGGTGCTCCTTTTTTTACCACAGCATAGTATTCCATTATGTAGATGTACCACCGTTTTTATTATTATTATTGTTATTTTTTATTTATTGTTCAGTTTATTAATTACATTGTTCCCTTCCCCCCCTATAGTTCCCCTCAACCTGGTACCCAGCCCACACTCTATTCTCCCCCCCTCCACTGTCCTCTCACATAGTTGCATGTTTTTTGTCCAGTCTCTTGCTGGACTTCCCACACCGCCTTTCTTCCCAAGAGTTGACAGTCCATTCCCTCTCTATGTCCATGATTTTGTTACATTCACCAGTTTATCCTGTTCATCAGCTTATTAATTCACTTGATTTTTAGATTCATTTGTTGATAGATGTATATTTGTAGTTCATAATTTATACTTTTACCTTTTTCTTCTTCCTCTTCTTAAAGAATATCTTTCTGCATTTCATATCATATTGGTTTGGTTGTGATGAACTCCTTTAGCTTTTTCTTATCTGCGAAGCACTTTATCTGACCTTCAATTCTGCATGATAGCTTTGCTGGATAGAGTAATCTTGGTTGTAGATTCTTGCTATTCATCACTTTGAATACTTCTTGCCACTCCTATCTGGCCTGCATCGTTTCTGTTGAGAAATCCGTTGACAATCATATGGGTGCTCCCTTATAGGTAACTAACTGTTTTTCTCTTGCTGCTTTTAATATTCTCTCTTTGTCTTTTGCTCTTGGCATTTTAATTTTGATGTGCCATCGTGTGGTCCTCTTAGGGTTCCTATATATTGGGGTTCGGTGCACTTCTTGGACTCCTAATCCTATTTCTTTCACCAGGTGTGGTAAGTTTTCGGTCACTATTTCTTTAAATAGGTTTTCATTGTCTTGGTCTCTCTCTTTTTCTGGCACCCCTATAATTCGGATGTTGGTATGCTTGAGGTTGTCCCAGAGACTCCTTACACTCTCTTCAGTTTTTTGGATTCTTTTGGTTTCTTGCTTTTTCACCTGAGTGGATTTTACCTCTTTGTATTTCAAATCTTTAACTTGGTTCTTGGGGTGCTCCAGAGAACTTTTAGGTCTTTGTATAATATTTTTTATTTCAGTCAGTGTATGCTTAATTTCTGGTTGGTCCTTTTTCATATCCTTGAGAGTCTCCTTCATATCCTTGCGGGTCTTGTTCATTTCCTTGTAGGACTCATTCATTTCCACACTGGTCTTGATCATATCCTTGAGGGTCTCATTCATTTCCTTGCTGGTCTTGCTTATTTCCTTATAGGTCTCGATCTTTTGTAGGAGCCTCTTGAGAAGCCCTATAACCATGGTTTTGAATTCCATGTGCAGTCGTTATTTTTCCTCAATTTCTTTCACATCTGATTTCTTTCCAAGACTATGCATGGTGGCTGCTTCCCTGAGTTGGTCAATTAGCTTTTTGTGGTAGACTTCCTACAAGGGACAGTGGGTCAGCCTCCCCAGTTACCTGAGGTGGACATGAGTTGCACAGTCTTGCTGAAGTTAAGCTCAGGTTAATCATTGTTAGCACTTGGAGGGGTTGACCTGCAGGCCAATTGTCTGTGAAGTTCAGCTGTGCTCAGGTTGGATGGGCGGAGTCTCCAGGCCAAGCAGACAGCATCAGCTCTGCCCTTTGTGGCCCCAGGGACTCTGTGCAGGGGGCAATGGCCGCCAGCACCTCTGAGAGAGAGCCACTGCCGAGCTCCACCAGCTACCAGGGAATTCAGTCTCTCCCCAAATGAGTGTGCACACCCAAGGTCTCACCCAGGGTCATAAAACAAAGCAGTCTGATGGTTTCCCGAATAAGATAGCAAGTCGCGAGCGCTCTCTACAGGGTCTCACACCTGCGCTGTTCCCAAATTCACACGCAAGCTCACCTTCTCCACAAGCTGGCAGACCCCTGTAGCACCTGAGCTTCGGCGTGCCCTCCCACTGTCCAGTTTTCACCCCGTATCATAGTGGGTTCCCTGGACTTCGCCCAGAGCTGGGGAATCATTCTAATGGGAAGTCTTTGTCTCCCCGTTCAAGAAAACTGGCCCATTTTCAGCTGCCCGCATTATCCGCTGGCGTGCGCGGCTCCTCCAAACCTCTCTCCAGGCGTATTTTCAATGCTGTTCTCAGCCACTCCTCCGAGTCACAATGTCTTATCTTCACTTTTATTTGTGGAATTTTCACTCGGCCAGCTTTCTGGTGATTCTGGAAGGTGTTTGTTCTTTCATTAAGTTGTAGTTTTAAAATTGCTGTGTATGACGCCAAGATAGGTGTTTTACCTATGCCACCATCTTGGTTCTTTCCACCAGAGTTTTTTAATACACTCATCTGCTGATGGTTATTTAGGCTGTTTCCAAATCTTAGCTATGGTGAATTGTGCTGCTATGAACATAAGGGTGCATATATCCTAATTTGTCTTTCTAGTTTCTTGGTATATTTTCCTAGGAGTGGGATCACTGGGTCAAATGGGAGTTCCATTTTTAGTTTTTTAGGGAAGCTCCATAATGTTCTCCACAGTGGCTGCACCAGTCTGCATTCCCACCAGCAGTGCAAAAGAGTTCTTTTTCCTCTGCATAATCGCCAACACGTCTTTTGTTGATTTGTTGATGTAAGCCATTCTGACAGGTGTGAGATGATACTGCATTGTTGTTTTGATTTGCATCTCTCTGATGATTAGTGACTTTGAGCATGTTTTAATATGTCTATTGGCTTCTTCTGTCTTCTTTCGAAAAGTGTCTTTTTAGATCCTCATCCATTTTTTGATTGGGATGTTCATCTTCTTTTTGTTAAGTTGTATGAGTTCCCTGTGAATGTTGGAGATTAAACCCTTATCATTGATGTCATTGGCAAATATGTTCTCCCGTGCAGTGGGCTTTCTTGTTGTTTTATTAATGGTTTTCTTTGTTTTGCAAACCTTTTTATTTTGATGTAGTCCTATTTGTTTATTTTATCTTTAGTTTCCATTGCCCTAAGAGCAATATCAGTGAAGAAGTTCCTTTGACATATGTCTGAGATTTTGCTGCCTGTGGATTCCTCTAATATTTTTATGGTTTACCATCCTATGTTTAAGTCCTTGATCCATTTTGAGTTTATTATTGTGAATGGTGTAATTTGGTAATGTATATTCAGTTTTTTGCTTTTGTTTGTCCAATTTTCCCAGCACCATTTGTTGAAGAGACTGTCTTGACTCCATTGTATGTTCATGCATCCTTTTTTGAATATTAATTGAGCATAGTGGCTTAGGTCAATTTTTGGGTTCTCTATTGTATTCCATTAATCTATATGTCTGTTCTTGTGCCACTACCAGGCTGTTTTAAGAACAGTGGCTTTGTAATACATTTTGATATCTGGCATTGAGATCCTACCTAGTTTGTTCTTCTTTTTCAGGATTGCTGCAGCTATTCAGGGTCTTTTTTATTCCAGATGAATTTTTGGAATGTTCTTTCTAGGTCTGTGAAATATGCCATTGGTATTTTAATGGGGAGTGCATTGAATTTATAGATTGCTTTAGGTAGTATGCACATTTTGATGATGTTTATTCTATCAATCCACCAACATCGTACGTTCTACCTTCTGTTTATGTCTTCTTCTATCTCTTTTTCAGTATCATGTAGTTTTCCACATATAGGTCTTTTACCTCCTTAGTTAAGTTTATCCCTATGTATTTTAATTTTTTTGGTGCGATGGTAAATGGGATCAGTTTTTAAATCACTCTTTCTGTAAGTTTATTATTGGTGAATAGAAAATGCCATAGATTTCTTGACCTTAATTTTGTATTCTGCTACATTGCCAAATTTATTTATTAAGTCTAATAATTCTTTGATGGAGTCTTTGGGGTTTTCTACATACAGTATCATGTCATCTGCGAATAAGAACAGTTTTAATTCTTCTTTTTCAATTTGAATGCCTTTTATTTCTTCTTCTTGTCTGATGGTAATGGGTAGTACTTCCAGCACGATGTCGAACAGGAGTGGGGAGAGTGGG
Organism: Antrozous pallidus; assembly: GCA_027563665.1. NCBI lineage: Eukaryota > Metazoa > Chordata > Mammalia > Chiroptera > Vespertilionidae > Antrozous > Antrozous pallidus. Next base: position 83,510,268 of record CM050509.1, read on the forward strand.
CATCCCTGTCTTGTGCCTGTTTTTTAGGGGAAATGGTTTTAGTTTTTGTCCATTGAGTAAGATATTGGCTGTAGCTTTGTCATATATGCCTTTTATTATGTTGAGGTATGATCCTTCTATTGTCACCTTGCTGAGAGTTTTTATCAAGAAAGGGTGTTGGGTTTTGTCAAATTCTTTTTCTGCATCAATTGATATGACTATGTGATTTTTATCTCTCAATTTGTTTATGAGATGTATCATCTTTATTGATTTGCGGATATTGTACCATCCTTGCATTCGTGGGATAAATCCTACTTGGTCATGGTACATGATCTTTTTGATGTACTGCTGGATCTGATTTGCTAGAATTTTATTGAGGATTTTGGCATCTATATCCATGAGGGATATTGGCCTGTAATTCTCTTTCATTGTGTCATCTTTATCTGGTTTTGGTATTAGGGTGATGCTGGTTTCATAGAAGGAGTTTGGAAGTGTTCCATACTTTTGAATTTTCTGGAATAGTCTGAGGAGTATAGGTTTTAGTTCTTCCTTGAATGTTTGGTAAAACTCCCCTGTGAAGCCGTCTGGCCCTGGGATTTTGTTTGCTGGGAGCTCTTTAATGACTGCTTCAATTTCTTCCACAGTTATTGGTCTATTGAGTTGTTTAGATTCTTCTTGATTGAGTTTTGGGAGGTTATATTTTTCTACAAATATATCCATTTCCTCCAGGTTGTCCAGTTTGTTGGAGTAGAGTTGTTCATAGTATTTTTTTTAACAATCCTTTGTATTTCAATTGGGTCTGTTGTTATTTCACCTCTTTCATTTCTGATTTTATTTATTAGAGTCCTCTCTCTTTGCTTCTTGGTGAGTCTGGCTAGAGGTTCATCAATCTTGTTTATCCTTTCAAAGAACCAGCTCTTGGTTTTGTTGACCTTTTTATTGTTTCTTTGGTCTCTATGTCATTTATCTCTGCTCTTATATTTACTATTTCCTTCCATCTGCTTACACTGTGCTTTTCTTGTATCTCTCTTTCTAAATCTTTGACTTATTGGGTGAGATAATTTATTACCATTGTTTCCTTTTTTTTTTTTGCAGTAGGACTGTAGAGATATGAACTTCCTTCTCAAACTGCTTTGGATGTGTCATATAGATTTTGGATTGCTGTACTATTGTTGTCATTTGTTGCCATGATGCTTTCTATTTCTTTCTTGATCTCTCTGGTAAGCCAGTGATAGTTTAATAGCATGCTGTTTCGTCTCCATGCGTTTGATTTTTCTGATTGTTTTTATTGTAGTTGATTTCCAGCTTTATGCCACTGTGATTAGAGAATGTGCTTGATATGATTTCCATCTTCTTGAATTTGGAGATAATTTTTCTATGACCCAACATATGGTCTATCTTTGTAAATAACCTATGGGCACTTGAAAAAAATGTACATTGTGTCGCTTTGGGGTGAAATGATCTGAAGATGGCAATTAATTCCATCTGGTCTAGTGAGACATTGAGGATTGATGTTTCTTTGCTGATGTTTTGTTTAGAGGATTTTTCCAATGGTGATAGTGGGGTATTAAAGTCTCCTACTATGATTGTATTGCTGTCAATTTCTTCCTTGATATCCTCCAGGAATTTTTTTATGTATTTGGTGGTCCTGTATTGTTGTGTATATGTTTACCAGAGTTATTTCTTCTTGTTGGATTTCTCTCTTTAGTACTATAGGTGGCCTTATATATGTCTTATTATGTCTCTCACATTGATATCTAATTTGTGGGATATAAGTGTTGCTACTCCAGTTTTTTTCCATTTCCATTCACCCACGGAATCTTTTTCCATCCATTCACTCTCAGTCTGTGTGCATCTTTTTTTCAGAGGTGGATTTCTTGTAGACAACAGATACATGGGTCATGTTTCCATATCCAGTCTGTTACCCTGTCTTTTGATTGGAGCATTTAATCCATTTACATTTAAAGTTATTTTTGATAGGTACTTATTTTTTGCCATTTTTTTTCTTTACCCCTGTGTTCTTTCTTCGCTTCCTATTTCTTTTTACAGCAGACCCTTTAGCATTTCTTGCATTGCTGGTTTGGTGGTAATGAATTCCTTTACTCCTTTTTTGTCCGTGAAGCTCCTGATTTGACCTTCAATTTTGATTGATAGCCTTGCTGGGTAAAGTATTCTAGGATTCAGGCCCTTCCGTTGCATGACTTTCTATATTTCATTCCTTTGCCTTCTGGTCTGATAATTTTCTGTTGAAAAATCACTTGATAGTCTGATGGGGTTCCTTTGTAGGTGACTTTCTGTCTCTCTCTGGTAGCTTTTAAAGTTCTTACTTTGTCGATGGTGTTTGCCAGTTTAATTATAATGAGCCTTGGTGTAGGTCTTTTGGGGTTCAATTTGCTTGGCACTCTGTGAGCTTCTTGGATTTGTGTGGGTTTTTCTTTCCTATATCAGGGAAGTTTTCTGTGATCATTTATTCTTACAGGTTTTCTATTCCTTGCTCAGTTTCCTGCTCTTCTGGAAGCCCAATTATATAGATATTGTTTTCTTTTATGTTGTCCCAAAGTTTCCTTAGGCTCTCTTCCTGCTTTTTAATTTTTTTTCTCATGAAGCTGTTCTACTTGGGTATTTTTTCCTATCTTGTCTTGTAGCTTACTGATGTTGTCTCTTGCTTCTTCTAATCTACTCTTGATACTCTCTATTGAGTTCTTTACTTTAGCAATATCACTTTTCATTTCTTCTTGGTTCTTCTTCAATTCCTCTTGTTTATTACTCATATTGTCAAATTTGTCTTCCATTCTTTTCAGCCACCTTATGACCATTTCTCTGAAATCTTTCTCTGACAGGTTGCTAGCTTCCATTTTGTTTACCTCCTTTTCTGGTGAGGCTTGTTTTTCTTTCATATGAGTGCTGTTTCTTTGTCTCCCCATGGGCTCTCTTCTTTGTGTGTCTGGTTATGTAGTTCTCACTCTCCTGCATTGATTTAAAGGCACAAAATACAACACAGCCAGATGCAATGCACCAGTACTGAACTGGAATGTATTCACAGTTTTGGTAACTCCAAATAAATGTGATCGCCAGAGAAAAGCAAATTAGGTGATAGATGAGAAAGAAGAGAGAAAGAAAACACAAACACACACACAGACACTCACACACCCACACAAAGGAAGGAAGGAAGGAAAGAAGGAAGGAAGGAAGGAAGGAAGGAAGGAAGGGAGGAAGGAAGGAAGGGAGGAAGGAAGAAAGGAAGGAAGGAAGGAATACCAAAATGAAATTGGGAAAAGGGGAAGAAGTAAAAAAAATGGGAATAAACTATAAATATAGAGTGAAAACTCCTATAGGACAGCCATTAATCCTAACAAAAGCAAGAAACAAGTACCTGGAGATTGATACAAACTACATACAACTAATATCAAGGGAGGTGAGAGAACACAGAAACAAAAATCTATCAAAAAAACAATGCAAATGAGAACAACAAAACAAAAAAACAACACCCCCCAAAAAAAAACCCACACCCACAAAACAAACCAAAGAAAAGAATAAGCAAACCAATATCACAAACATGCATAAAAATCAGTATAATCAACAGTCAAGTAAGCAAAAACAACAGGACAGAGAGAAAAACAATTTAGGATAGTGAAGTCAGAGAAGCGAGAGGTGTGTATGGACTTGGAGCAGGTTGTTGGAGATTAGATATATAAGTGGGGTGAAATTTTAACAGGTGGTAAAAAGAATAAGATAACTCTAAATTGGGAAAAATGTAAGGGAAACAAGGCACAAAATAGGGAAAGGTTAGCAAGAGAGTGGTGGCATAAAGGTGAAGTTGAGGTAGAGTACAAAGATACTAAAGGGTAGACGAAAATAGACTGTAGAATACTAATCCCAAAGTAGAATAAAAAAACAAAATTAATTCCTTAATTTGTGTTACACAAGAGTCAATTTGTGATTCAGCCCCTGGGTGACAGTGTTTCTGGATTGACCTCTGGGTCTATTGGTCCTCTCTAGCCTGAACTAAAATCCGACTATCGCTGTGGTATTCAATACTGATTTGTGGGGATGGGCTGCCCCAGAGCTGCCTCTCTAATGGTTACTGCCTACTTTTATCCTCAGGCTCCAGAAAAACAGCTCTCCCCTGCAGTCTCCGAGGGTATCCCTCACCAGGTGATCCTACTTTCTTGATTTAGCAGTAAGAACCTGGGATTAGGAGAGGAAAAAACACAAGTGTGAGAACTCAGGTTCCACATGTATGTCTGCGCAAATCCCCTTTCTCCCTTGGGTTTAGCAGCTAGCACCCTCCCAAAATATTTGGGCTGCCCTTCTCTGTCAGGTCCAAATGGGTTGCTGTCTAGGAATCCCCTCTTCCACCAGCTCCGAGGGCCCCCTTCCTCATTCACCAGTTCCACCAGCCACAAACTTTTTTCAGGTGCAGATCACCCTGCTCCACCAGCTCCCTTGGTTATGCGCCCAACCAAACCCCAGGGGAAATTTGACCTTTTCGTGGCAGAGCACAGAGCTCCTTCGAATCCACGTGTCTGTGCCAACTAGGCACCAGTGTTCTGGGGGTCTCCCCTGGGTACTGCAGCTGTATATTTCCAGACCCTTCCTCTTCAAGATGGAGTGGTCTCCCTCCAAGCTGGTGGCTCCACGAGAGAACCCAGCAGCACTGGGGGCCCCTTGGTGAGGGGAGGCCAGTCCAGTAGTCCCCTACCTTGTCTTGGAGCACAGCTGTTCCCCAACTCGCCAACAAACACTCCCCGCGCAACCCTCAACTTCTCCCTCCGTCTGCCCTGAGACAAGTTTCAGAATGCATCCGTCTGTTCCGCTGCCATTTTTTCTCTCCTTAAATATATATTTTATTGATTTTTTACAGAGAGGAAGGGAGAGGCATAGAAAGTCAGAAACATCAATAAGAGAGAAACATCAGTCAGCTGCCTCTTGCACATGCCCTCCCGGGGATTTGTCCACAACCAAGGTACATGCCCTTGATTGGAATCTAACCTGGGTCCTTTCAGTCCTCAGACCAATGCTCTATCCACTGAGCCAAACCAGTTTGGGCAATTATATGATTATTGAATCACTATGCTGTACATCTGAAATTAATACAAAATTGTATTGAATTAAACTGTAGTTGAAAAAATAAAATAAAAAGAATGTGCTACAATTAATCAGGTAAAAATGCTAATATTTTCCTGACATATACTGGGTGGTTCTCAAAAAATCGTCCCTATGCCAGCATCATAAGCCAACCCTGGGAACTTGTCAAATTTCAAATTCTTATAATATAATAGACTCAAGAGTATAGAAAGGAAGTCAATTGATAATCCTCAGGGGGGAAAGGGTATGGGGTGTGCGGGAAGAGACTGGACAAAAATCATACACCTATGGAACAGGACAGTGGAGGGGGTAAGGTCATGGGGTAGGGTGGAAACTGAGTGGAGGGGAACTGTGAGAGGGAGAAGAAGAGCAACTGTAATAACCTGAACCATAAAGATTTTTTTTTAAAAAAACTCAAATTCTTGGAGACCAATGAGGATTACTTACTCAGAAGCTTTTTGCATGGAACCCAGCATGTGTTTTAACAAACCCTCCAGATGCTTCTGATACATAGTGATGTCTGAGAACTACTGTACTTAAAGAAACCAAAGGTCCAGAGAAATAGCAATGTTGTGATAGATTCATTATATGTAATCTCGATTCTACAGTAGCTGAACTCTGTAAGTAAAGATAAAGAGAGGTTGTTGTGGTAGAGTTGAGTTCCCTGATGTCAATGTCATTAATGGGATCTTGGTATGGTAAAGGTCTAGTAGCAGTAGTTAACTATCAGAAACAAGGTGTGTGCAATTTCACAATAAGCCAAAGAATGTAATAAGCCAAGGAATCTTTTGACATACAGCACACTGCAGCCTAGAAATTAAATAGACTGACAGCCTAATAAGTTGTTAGTGGGTAAAAAGAAGGAAACATTCCAAATCAGTTTAGAAGGCTAACTTGAGTCACCATAATGGGGATCCATGGCCTATTCTCCAAATCCTCAGCTTCAATTTGGTCAAATCCCTTCAAATGAGAGGCAAACTGTCAACTTTTGAGGAGGGACTTGCAATGTGACCACAGGCTTACATCATGACCCATCATTCTTCAGTGAGAATTAACATAAGTAACTGCAGTGAGGGAAGGAAAATACCCCAATTTTCTGGGGATTAATAGATACCTGGAATTTTGGCTGTTGCATAGGGACAAAAATACCACTGTAGTTCACTTCTCAAAGTAGGGGCTCAGTGAAATCAGAGGAGAGATGGAGTCTTGGCCAACACCTATTTTACAATATACACATTTGGAATGTAGACTTCTTTTATTTCCCTACTTGCAGTGTATATAGCAAGAATAAATTGATTAAGTAACTGGCAGAATTTCACAATGGCTCCTTGTCTCATGGAGTTAAGTTGAAATACTTTGTAGAATTGATTGAGTTTTGAAGCGATGATATGTCAAGTGAGAGGGCTATTATAGTAGAAAATAGCCTCATAGAGGGCTATTATGGTGGAAAAAGTGAAGCAGGTGCCTCTTTCAAGATAACAAACCAAAAGCCTTTAAAGAATTTGCAGAGAGTAGTGCCACCATCAAAGAATTTAGAGACTCAGGGGAAATGATTTCTATAACACTCCCATTTACCACGCTTGTGCAAAAGCCAGATGGATCATAGACCATGATAGTAGATAACTTCAAATAATCAGGAAGTTATGTCAATTGTAGTTATGTTTTCAATTATGGTATATTAACAAATCAACAAAGTGCCTGGAATCTAACATGTGGCTACTTACCTGTAAAATGCTTTCCTTTACCTTCTCTATTCAGTAGGGAATATCAGAAACAGTTTACATTTCCATGGCACAGACACTGATATATTCTTTACTGTACTACATCAGGACTATGAACTCTACTGCTTTTCGTCATAATATAGAACTACAGTCCAGATGAACTTTGATATTCTTGACATTTCATAGGATATAATTTTTGGAACACTAGATTGATGATATTTTGCTAATTGGATCCACCATGGAGGAAATAGCAAACCCCCTAAATCAGTTCCTATCAAACTTATAGAGGATCATTTATTTTTTAATTTATAAATTTTAAAAAGTTTTAATTAATCTTTCACTTAATCAAAAGTCAACACTTTGGTAAACTATAATAAACATGAATTACTATAAAATATTTATGTGGTTAGATGTTGCAAATTTATCACATTGCTATGTAAGTTTTTATACATGTCTAGCACTTTCCATATTTATGTTGTTGCAGACCAATAACAAGCAGTTTAGGAACTGCCATGAGTACATGGACCATATTTTGAGTAGCACTATCATATATGAATAAGGAAGATATATGAATTCCAGAGAGTAGGACATAAACTATGCCAAAGTGCAGGACTTCCCATAATAGTTAGGTTTCTAGGAGTCCAGTGTTCTTAGGTATATTGGGATATTTTCTTCCAAAATGAGAAACAAGTTGCTTTACATTTTACTGCTTACCACAAAAAATAGGCGCAATGCTTGGTAGTCCTTTTTGCATTTGGGAGGCTAGTCTGACAGATTCTTTGGTAATCTGTAAAGCTTCTAACTTTAAATTGGTTCTAGAAAAGACTATATTCTCCATCAGTTTTAGGCTTCAGTGCAACATGCTTCACTATTAAGGCTTTATTGATCAGAAGTCCAAAGGTATAAGAAGTTTCTGTGGCAGAAAGAAATGTTAGCTTCTGGGAAGAAAATAGCACAGAATCCTTTGGTTTACTTTAGGAGAAAGCTCTTACCTTAATCTAGTCTGCATTTTAAAAGCAGCTCCTGGCTTAAGAATGGGCCCTAGAAAAAACTTTCTGTTTTTTATGAATGTGTGCGGTCTGATTCACACAACCATGAATTTGGATGTTCACAGACTCATTTCGTTATAAAAGAGAAGTTGTATATACCTGGCCTAAATAGATCTGGAAGGAAAAATCATGATCAGATGACACAATAATTGTGCTCCTTGATACTTAACCAAATGAAGTAAAAACTTAAATACATATTAATAAGTGAAATAAGTCAATATGAAAAGTTAGCATGCTACATGATTCCAAGTCTATGGCATTTTGAAAAGAAAAGAAAAACACTATGGAGACAGTGAAAAATCGGTGGTTTCCAGGAATTAGAAGAGAGGGAGGAATAAATTGGCAGAGCACAGAGGATTTTGAGTTCAGTGAAACTATTCTGTGTAATAGTGGATAAATTTATCCAACCCACATGCTGTAAAACATCAAGAGTGTACTCTAATATAAACTATGGAAGATAAAAGTGTGTGAATGTAGGTTCATCAATTGCAGGAAAGTATCCCTCTGATGTTGGATGCTGATAGTCGGGGAGGCTATATGTGTATTTAAGGACAGGTGTTATGTGTGAATTCTTTCTTCCTTCTAGTCAATTTTCCTGGGAACCCAAAATTGATTTTCAAATAAAGTCTGTTAGAAATTATGAGCAGTTATCTCAGATGCTACCTGGTTATACCACTTTACAACCTCTCCCTCAAACACACCTACTACCTTATGAGGAGTTCCTTATGAGTAGTTAATAAGGAGGAAAATCATAGGTATGATTTACAAGTGAATTAGTATGGCATGCAAATACCACCCAGAAGAAGTGTATGTGAAAGTCACTGGTGTAGTGGGCAGAATATTCTGCAACATATCTGACTTTGTATAACAGTGGAAGGTAAGATTTCCTGAAGTATATCAATTCATGAACAAAGTCCAACATGTTGGTTAGGGAATTAGAGAAATCAGAATTGGGAAATCAGTGACAAGGGATTTATGTTGTGTGTGTGTGAGGAGGGGAGACATATTTGTATAAACCTCTTTGAATGAGCTGAGTGTGAGGAAATTAATCACTTATGCAAATACTGACCAGAGGGCATCATATCAAAGGAAGCTCTCAGTAATCAGATGGGCAAAATAGCCTGCTCTTTTTTAACAGTTGAGTACTTTCCCCAGTCACCCTCGTGCTTATTGAATAGGCCCATGTATATAGTGTACCTGGAGACTGGGATAGTGACTGTGCATGGGTTCAACAATATTATTGTATTTTCATTACCCAAGTTGACTTGGCTTCCATCACTTCTGAGTGCCCAATCTGCTCACAACAGAGGCTAACACTAAGCCATAAATATGGTAGCATTTCCAGTGGACCATCAGGCTATGTGGTACCAGAGTGATTATACTGAACTCCTTTGTCTTGATGAGACAGACATATATTCTGGGTATTGATTTCCCTTCTCTGCATGGAAAGATTGTGCCCAAACAACTGTTCATGGACTTATATAATGCTTTAATTGCCATGGAATCTCACACAATATTATCTCTAACCAGGGGATACATTTTACAGCAATGGGTTTACATCCACAGGATTCACTGGTTTTATTATGTGCTTTATATGATTGGCTGGAGATTCATTTGTTACAACAAATAGGAGATGACAACTTGCAAGTTTAGGATGCTGTCCTAAAAGATGTTATATATGCTTTTAACCAGTGACCAATAAATGATGCAACTTCTCCCATAGCCATGAATTAAATTGTAGTTGGGAGTGGTTCTTCCTACTATTACAGTTCATAACATACTTGAAAATATATCTTTCTGTTATTGTCATAATTCGTTATTAATATGAATAATAGAAAGAGAGTGAAGGGGAGGCCAGACATTATAAGCAGGATCATCTGGGAAGCTTCACCAGGAAGCTAAAGCTTCCTTCACACTCCCCAGGAAACAACCAGCCCACTCCCTGTAAATTACCGTGGGAAGGGATCACACAAAAAGGGCAATGGGTGCATGAGCAGTGAAGTTGGGTAACATAGGGAAGGTGCATGCCTGTCAGTCTAGCCTGGAAAGCTATAGATTAGTTAGGATGGTGGACCTCAGCGCAAGCCAGAGAAATTTTGGAAAATTAAAATCCACAAAGAGAGTCCCCTCTCTTGCCCACCCCTGCACCCCTTGTTCCCTCTCACTCTCTTGCTCCATGACCCACATTTGCCTGCTATGTGGCTTTAAGCAGCCCCATGGCGGATCCCACCACAATGAACTGCATCTGGGAACAGAGTCTAACCTAGCCAGATACTAAACTGTGTACTTTTATATGGAGCAGAAACTGTGGACACTGGTTTTAATTCTGGCCCTGCTTAAGGCAAGATTGGACTTCTTCCATGGCAGTACAGAGATGGGACATTAAAAGGGGAGCCACCTTGATTTTACATCATCAATAAAGCTTTCCATGCAGCCCCATACTCCCATGGGGACAGGAGGATTTTTCTCCATATCACCCCAAAAACTCCACTTCCACCAATAACACTTCCATTCCCACAATAAGGCTTGATGTGGCTCAAAATCCTTGTGGTCAATGGAGGAATATTTGCACCAGGAAACAAGGTCATGGATGGGATCTTTTTAAGCTCTTCATGCCACTAAACCAATAGGCAAAGAAGGGAGTTGCTGTATTTTAGGTAATTAAACCTAATTGTAAGGGGAAATTAGGTTGTTGCTATACAATGGGACAAAGGAGAGTATGTTTGGAATCCAGAGGCTTTGCAGTTTGGCAAGGGAATAACAAGAAGTGGTGCCTCTTGTTACTTGCTTGCCCAACTGTCCTCATCAACTGAACATTGCAACAATCCAATAGAGGAAGGACCACAGGATTCAGATACTTCAGGAATAAAGGTTGTGACACACAACCAGATAAAACATCATCTATCCAGGTGCTTAAAGAATGTAAGACAAGCACAGAATAGAAGAAAGGCAGCTATAGCTTACCGATTTAGCCTCATGAATAATCACAGAGGAGAAAAAATGTAGCTTTATGTTCCTTTTATTCCCCCCCCCCAACACATACAACACCTCTATTAATGAATAATGTCAGTAGTGGCTAATGTTTCAGGTGAAGTATGAGAAAAATAACACCACCTTATATCCTTAATTGTGTGACTTTATGAAACCCCTTTGGTGGAGACAAAATTTTCTCTTTGATGGTCAGGAATGGATACTAAAATACAAAAGAGGTGGGCTGGTCAATGTTAGGTATCTTTCATTTGCCCCTCTAGCTCCACTCTCCACCTTTCTTCAACCTGCTCTGTGTCCCAGGAGCCTGAACTATATGGACTATATTGATGAGATCTGATGACTTCTGATTTCCAACTGGGTTCAGCTAATGGGGAAAAAGGACAAGAGATCAGAAGGAAGGAGAAAAGTGAGATGAATGCATTTTTTTCTGAAATGTCAGCTCAGGCTGACAATGATTATGCTCTGTTCAAGGTGGCCTACTATACACAACTCTTCATAGTTCTAATCTTACAGGCCTAGAAGTAGTAAAAGCTAATTTTTACTAGCCCCAGGTTACTGTACTATGCCTCGTGGTTCTTCTACACTTTGTCAACACCTTTGTAAATAGTCAGTTTGTAAATAAGCCCTTTCAAATGGTCCTAATTTGTATACATCATCTGTTAAATGATTGAGTCTCTAATTGATACAATCCTTCTAGGCAATGTTCTTAGTATAGCCTACTATCTAGGGTTAGGTGTGGGGGTATGTGTATGTGCCAGATATCTATATGCCAATTTCTAAAGGATTACTTTACATATGTGTATATATGGATATACATTAGGGGTAATCAAATTTTACCCTGTGACTTGATTACAAGTATCTTTTAGAAATTGTTAAAGATTTATGCAAAATTACAAAGGACAATTGAGCATATAGAAAACATACATATAGGATTTTGGTTAGGTCTGTAAAGATGTGGCCGTCAGGCAGAAGCAACAACTACTTAATAGCCATAGAATACCTTTTGTTGAGTTTCTATTTTTTTAGTTGATATTCATTTTTATATTTTTTACTAGAGGCCCGGTGCACAAAATTCATGAATGGGGGGTAGGGGGGTGTCCCTCAGCCTAGCCTGCACCCTCTCTAATCTGGGAGCCCTCGAGGGATGTCCAACTGTCCTTTTAGGCCCGATTCCAGTAGGATCAGGCCTAAACGGGCAGTCAAACATCCTTCTCACAATCCAGGACTGCTGGCTCCAAACTGCTCACCTGCCTGCCTCCCTGATTTCCCCCAACTGCTTCTGCCTGATCACCCCCTAACCACTACCCTGCCAGCCCAACTGATGTCTAACTGCTCCCTTGCCAGCCTGTTTGCCCCCAACTTCCTTCTCTGCTGGCCTGGTCACCCCTAACTGCCCTCCCCTGTAGGCTTGATTGCCCCCAACTTCCCTCCTTTGCAGGCCTGCTCCCGCCCAACTGCCCTCCCCTCATGGCCTGATCATCCACAACTTCCCTCCCTTGCAGGCCTGGAACCTCCCAACAGCCCTCCCCTGCTGGCCATCTTGTGGTGGCCATCTTGTGTCCACATGGAGGCAGGATCTTTGACCACATGGGGGCGGCCCTCTTGTTTGTTGGAGTGATGGTCAATCTGCAAATTACTCTTTTATTAGATAGGATAGAGGACTTGTGCATGGATAGGGGCCAGCTGGTTTGCCTTGAAGGGTGTCCAGGATCAGAGTGGGGGATCCCTTGGGCTGTGGAGTGGCCTGAGCCAGGGGCCTGTGGTAGTTTTCAGGCTGGCCATGCCCCCCAGTGACCCACGTGGAGGCTCTGGGATCTGGGATTAATTTATGTTCTACAATTGAAACTTTGTAGCCTGGAGCAGAGCCACACCTTCTGCTCGCTCTGTGGTGATAGCCATTTCTGTTTGGGTTTATTTAAATTCATTTTTAAAATTTTTTTGTTTGTTTAAAGTATTACAAATAGCAATATATGTTTCCTTCCCCCCCCCCCTTGACTCTCCCTTTCCCATCAGTTTATCTCTTATCCTATTTGATATCAAATCTTGTTATCTTATATCCCTTCAATCTCACCTTTTGTTTTCTTTTTTCTTTTTGAGCACTATTCTAATCTTTCAGTTTCCTTGCTTTTCTTGCCACAGATCTATAATTGGCCTCCCTCTCCTCTGGAAACTCAGTTTCATTTATTGGGAAATGTATGTAGAAACCACCATTTTTTTCACTGATAGGCTCAAAACTATTTTGTTGATAATCTCACCTGGTCCTTTGGTAGACAGAGCAAAGATACACATTATTTTTAAAAAGGGGAGAAAACACCTCCTCCCACGAGGGGGGCATCCTGTATCTGTCTGGAACTGTCTTTCCTGGGAGCGCTGGTGCCCTGGAACCCCATGGCTGTCATTCAGATGACAAAGGGTTTCCCCTAGACTCCCTTACCCTTAACCAGCACCCCTTCCCCACCCTGCCCATGTACCCTTCAAACCTTCAGGAAGCATATCCTGATGCCTGTGCCCTGCAGTCAGCTGGAGGGCCATACTCAGACAGCCCAGCTCCCCTGAATGTGACCCTGAGGGTCCGTTCTCTCTCCAGAACCCCCAGGACTTCCCTGGCTCCTCCCTGCCCAGGCCACCTCCACCCCCTGCTACCTGGATGCCCCAGTGAGAATCATTGCAAAGTGATGGCGTGAAGAAGGATCCATGGTTTAATAGGGGTTCACAGTTTCCAGGAGAGAACAGAGAGAAGTAAACGCAAAAGCCAAGTTGGTACCTTAGCCCATAACTGCCCCCATCAGAGGGATTTGTCCCAGGAAAGTTTGTGTCCTTCAGGAGAGAAAGAAGCAACAAAGCTGCCTATAGGGCAGTCTGGGGATCCTCAAGGATGAGGCTTCTCGAGCTGGTTGGTGCCTTCTGTTTGCTTCCTGGGATGCAGCCTGGGTGCTCAGGGCTGGTGTGGGTGGCTTGGACTTGGCCTGGCACCAAGAGCCTGCATCTCTCTGTCTCCTAGGGGGCTGGCACCTCCCAACCGGCTCAAGAGCTGCAGGGCTGTGCAGTCTGGCTCCTGGGTCTCCCCTTGAGGCGACTGCGGGTCCAGAAGGTGCAGATCTGGGTTGTGTTCCTGGCTGCTCTCAGTTCTGGGAACCTCAGCATCCCAGGGGCCAGGCCAGGCCCCGAGGCTTCTCAGGGGAACCAGAGGTAGGGGTAGCAGGAGGGGCATCTCAGTAGAGGGAAATTGTCCAGGGCCCAGGCCCAGGCCTGCTTGAGGTTCAGGCCTGGGGGCAGGGTGGGCTCCAGGTGCACACACCGTATCCATGAAGGGTTGTCTAAGGTGGATGGCTGCACTTCCATGGCTTCAGCCTCAGCGGGTGGGAGTCTATTTAAATTCTATAATTGAAAATTTATAGCCTAGAGTGGAGGCATAGGCGCTGAGGCTGCAGAAGCTTGGCTTCCTCCATTGCCCAGGCAACCCTAGCCTCTGTTCTCTCTAGCTCCATAGCTGCCGCCATTTTTGTTGGATTTTTGTATCTTCTATAATTGAAACTTTGTAGCCTGGAGTGGAGGCCTAAGCCCGCAATGGCAGACAGAAAGCTTGGCTTCCTCTATTGTCAGGGAAACCCAAGCCTCCCTCCTGCTCTCAGTGGCCATAGCCATCTTGGTTGGGGTTTATTTGCTCCTGATTGGCTGGTGGGTGTGGCTTGATTGGAGGTACAGTCAATTTGCATATTACTCTTTTATTAGATAGGATTTTGTTTTTTATGTACTGAAATATTATTGAGGTTAGTTTAGCTACATTCCATCATGGATTTTATTCACTGGTTTCCCTACTGTTCATTTGTGATATATTTAATGAGCTTTCAATCACTGTTCTGTTGTACTGGTAAAATCTTTATCCAAGAAAGAGGCTATAATAAAGGAAAGCATGTTCTTATGGATTATATCTGAAGATATAGGTAAATTAATTCTATGAAGATTAAGAAAGAAAGTAGATATGATTAATCTTTAAAACAGACTTAGGTAAACTAATTTAATAAATATTAGAATGTTGGGTGGCTATGTTAAAAATAAGATATATTGATAACCTAATAATTACTTTTTTAGGGAAGGCACTAAATCAAAAGATTAAAATTATCTCTGTAAGAAGAAACAATCCATATCATGAAGAGAAGATGGGAGAAAATGAAGTCTTAAAATATATAGGGAGTCTGGCTGATGCGGCTCAGTAGTTTAGCAATGACCTATGAATCAGGGTTCAATTCCCAGTCAGGGCACATTCCAGGGTTGCTGGCTTGGTCCATGGTGGGGGTGAGTGCAAGAGGCATCCAATCAATGATTATCTTTCATCATTGATGTTTCTAGCTCTCTCTCCCTCTTCCTTCCTCTCTGAAATCAATAAAAATATATTTAAAAATACAAGGAATTTATTTTACTATTTACCCTTTGATGATAGATCAATATGGATACATACACACATGGAAGGTTTAAAACCTAAAATTCCCATGGATCATCTCATATAATTGTAGAGTTGCTTGAGACAGTCTGTCTCCAAGGCCTGCACTTTTAATCTCCACACTGTATTGCACCTAAATTTGGCATTTCAATTGTGCACTTCTGTTTGCAAATGAAGTTCAGGGCAAGAGTTGCAACATGGATAAAAAAAAAAACAGTAATGTATGCCATGCCCCTGTTTAATAACACTTAGTAGAAACTATATAACTGTTTTTAGGTAAATGATTGGCAGCATAGATCTAACCTAGGTTCTGAATTGTGATGGGAGGGATGTAACTTTATGGCTATCAATGGACAGCTGGAACTGTGTATGTACAGAAAAATCTTAGTACTATTCATATAAAAAGGGATTTCCAAGTCCAGAGACAAAGTATATAAACACTACTACAATCCTGCCATGAGTTGGGAAAGAGATAATACAAAGAAAGTCCTTTTGTTTGGTATAAGACTTAATTGCTTATAGTAGTCCTTCAGAGGAAGGTGGGGGAGGGAGGATGTGTGTGTTGTCCTTTGGCGACACTATTATTTGAATCCTCTATGTTGATAAAATATTGTCAAAGGAAAGGGGATTAACAATGGATTAAAAATTAAATTTAAGTATAAACTAAAAGTTTTTGGAGATATCCTGTTAAATAATTTCTATAACACAGGTTTTCATGAAACTACTATGTAGTCAGACTTAACTAAAAAATATAAAGACCTTCATGACTTATCAGCATTATTGTCTAAAATTTTTTTAAAGAATAGTTTTTATTACTTTCAGAGAGAAACACAGATGTGAGAAACATTGGTTGCCTCCTGCACGCACCCAAATTGGGTGCTAAACTAGCAATCTGGGCATGTGCCCATACCTGGAATCAAACATAAAGGATTCAAATAATAGTGTGGCAACTTTCCAATGCATGGCATGACACTCAACTAACTGAGCCACACCAGTCAGGGCTGTCTAAAGCTCTTTGATGAAATTCCAGAGTCTAAAACTACCAGGTGGGAACACTAAACTCATAGTTTGAAGGCCTGTTACATAATACAATGTACAAACTAAATGTAGAGATTAACACTTTCAGGTTTTTCTCCTTGTATGGATAACTTGTCTTTTACAAGGTCATCAAAATGTTTTCTTTCTATTTTTTAAAATTCTTTATTGTTAAAAGTATTACATATGTCTCCTTTTCTTCTCATTGATCTCTCCCTGGCCACCGCCCCCCCTCCCCAGCACATGCCCTCATTCCCTTAGTGTCTTTGTCCATTGATTATGCTTACTCGTATATGAATACATACATGTTCTTGGGTTGATCTCTTATCCCCACCCCACTCTCCAATCTTTCCCTGACTTCCCTCTGAAGTTTAACTATCTGTTGAATGATTATCTGTCTCTGGATCTATTTTTGTTCATCACTTTATGTTGTTCATTATATTTCACAAATGAGTGAGATCATGTGATATTTATCTTTCTCCAACTGGCTTACTTTGCTTAGCAAAATGCTCTCCATGTCCATCCATGCTGTTGTGAATGGTAAGAGCTCTTTCTTTTTTACAGCAGCATAATATCCCCTTGTGTAGATGTACCACTGCTTTTAATCTGCTTATATGCTATAGGCTACTTAGACTGTTTACAAACCTTGGCTATTGTAAATTATGCTGCTGTGAATATAGGGGTGCATATGTCCTTTCTGATTGGTGTTTCTGATTTCTTGGCATATATTACTAGAAGTGGGATTACTGGGTCAAATGGGAGTTCCATTTTTAACTTTTCGAGGATATTCCATTTGGTTCTCCACAGTGGCTGCACCAGTCTGCATTCCCACCAGCAGTACATGAGGGTTCCTTTTTTCTCCACATCCTCAGCTACAGTTGTTTTTCGATTTGTTGAAGATAGCCATTCTGACAGGTGTGAGATGGTAACTCATTACTGTTTTGTTTTCCATCTCTGGGGTGATTAGTGACTTTGAGCATGTTTTCATAGGACTCTTGGCCTTATATATGTCCACTTTTAAAAGGTATCTATTTAATTCCTTTGCTTACTGTTTGATTGAATTTTTAAACATCCTTTTGTTAAGATATATGAATTCCCTATACATTTTGGAGATTAGGCCCTTATGAGAAATGACATTGGCAAATATATTCTCCCATGCAGTGGGTTTTCTTATTGATGGTTTTGTTGATGGTTTCTTTTGCTATTCAGAAACTTCCTATTTTGATGTAGTCCCATTTGTTTATTTTCTCCTTAGTTTCCATTGCCCTGAGAGGTGTATAGGTAGATATTGCTATGACAAAGTCTGCTATTTTGCTGCCTATGTATTTTATAAGATTTTTATGGTTTTCCATCTTATGTTTAAGTTTTTTTTAACCATTTTGAGTTTATTTTTCTGTATGGTATAAGTTGAGGTCTAGTTTCATCTTTTTGCATGTATCTGTCCAATTTTTCCAACACTATTTATGGAAGAGACTATCTTCATTACATTTCATGCTCTTGCCTTTTTTGGGTTGATTTCTGGGTTCTCTGTTCTGTTCCATTGGTCTAGTTATCTGTTCTTATGTTAGTACCAGGAAGTTTTGACAACAGTGGCTTTGTAAATACAGCTTGATATCTGGTATTGTGATCCCTCCAACTTTGTTCTTCTTTCTCAAAATTGCTGCTGTTCTTCTGTGTCTTTTTTGTTCCATATTAATTTCTGGTGAGTTTGTTTTAGGTCTTTGAAATATGCCATTGGTATTTTCATGGGGATTGCATTAAATATATAGATTGCCTTGGGTATTATGGACACTTGGATGATGTGGATTTTACCATTCCATAAGCATATTTTCCTCTCCCTCTTTTTTTCAATGTTCTATAATTATTCAAATACAGATCTTTTACCTCCTTAGTTAAGATTTTTCCTAGGTATCTTAATTTTTTTGTTGCATTAATAAATGGGACTGTTATTTTAGTTTCTCATTCTTTGAGTTCATTATTTGTGTATAAAAAAACCCTAGATTTCTGGGTGTTAATTTTGTATTCTGCTATCTTGCCAAATTTGTTAATTAAAACTAGTAGTTTTCTGGTGGAGTCTTTAAGGTTTTCTATGTAAAAACATATCATTTGTGAATAATGAGTTTTACTTCTTTTCCAATTTAGATGCCTTTTATTTCTTTATCTTGGCTTATAACTATGGCTAGAACTTCCAGTACTATGTCAAATAGGAGTGGTGAATGTGGGCATCCCTGTCTTGTTCCTGTTTTTAGGGAAAATGGTTTTAGTTTTTGCCCATTGAGTATTATGTTGGTTGTAGATTTGACATATCAGGCTTTTATTATGTTGAGGAATGATCCCTTTAGTCTCACTTTGCTGAGAGTTTTTATCAAGAAAGCACAATGGATATTGTCAAATGCTTTTTCTGCATCGATTGGCATGGTGATGTGATTTTTATCTCTCAATTTGTTTATGTTATATATCCTGTTTATTGATTTTCAGATATTATATCATCATTGCATCCCTGGAATAAATCCAACTTGGTCATGGTGTATGATCTTTCTAATGCAGTGTTATATCAGATTTGATAGAATTTTGTTGAGGATTTTAGTATGTTCATCAGAGATATTGGCCTGTAATTTTCTTTCTTTATAGTGTCTTTATCTGGTTTTGGGATTTAGGGTAATGCTGGCTTCCTAGAAAGAGCTTGGAAGTGGGCCTTCCTCTTCAATATTTTGGAATAGTATGAGGAGGATAGGTTTTCGTTCTTCTTTGAATGTTTGATAAAACTCCCATGTAAAGCCTCTGGCCCATGATTTTTGTTTACTGAAAATTTTTTGATGACTGCTTCAATTTTCTCCATAGATATTGGCCTATTCAGATTTATTTTATTTGTCCTGATTGAGTTTTGGAAGGTTGTACTTTTCTAGGAATGTGTTCATTTGTTCTAGGTTGACGAGTTTGTTGGAATAGAGTTGTTCATAGGGTTGTTTTTTTTAATGATCCTTTGTATTTCTGTGGGGTCTGTTGTTATTTTGCCTCTTCCATTTCTGATTTTTTTAAAATATGGATCCTCTCTCTTTGCTTCTTGATGAGCCTGGACAGAGGTTCATCAATCTGGATTATCCTTTCAGAGAACCAGGTCTTGGTTCTTTTCTGGTATTAATTTTGTCTCTTTGTAATTTATTTTCACTCTGATCTTTATTATTTCCTTCTTTCTGCTCACTCTTGGCTTTCCTTCCCCTGGCTTCACTCCCAGGGGAAGTGAGGAAAAGGAGGAATTGTCATAAAGTGGAATATATATATATATACACACACACACACACACACACACACACACACACACACACACACACACACACATATTCATTTCATGCTGTCTCAAAGCTCCCTTAGGCTCTCCTCCTTCTTTCTAATTTTTTTTCTCCAGTGGCTGTTCAGTTTGGGAATGTTTCCTGCTCTATCTTCTAACTCACTTATTTGGTCCTTCACTTCTTCTAGTCTACTATTGCAACCTTCCATAGTGGTTTTTTTTATTGTAACTATATCATTCTTGATTTCATCTTGATTCTTACATAAGTTGTTGATTTTCTCATCCATCCAGTTTATGAACTCTATGACCCTTACTCTGAATTCCTTCTCTGACATATTTTATGCATCCATTTCATTTAGTCTGCTTTATGACAATTCCTCCTTTTCTTTCCTTGGGTGTTTGTTTCTTTGTCTTCCTACTTTTGCTATCTTTTTCTGGCCTTGGGCACCTTGATTAGGGTTTGAGGGGTTCAAGACCCTATCATGGCAATGGTTTGGAAATCGTTAGCCCAGAGTCTCTGTTTGCCTGAGTTTCATGCCTTTATTGTCTCTGCTCTGAGTTGTATCCCCTGGTCCCACAGATCTGGTTCCTGCATTTTCTATTTTATGTGCTTGGGCTGGTGGGAACTTGTGCACAGTTCCTCCATTGTGGGATTCCCTGTGAAACTCAGAGCCCTATGTCATGCAATTCATTGTGTAGTCCAGGCATCCATGGCAGGGTGGCACCCTAAGTCCCTCTGGCAGCTCACTTGTGGCATGGTCCTGTGACCTCTGGCTAAGGCACACTGGCTTGATCTGGGTCACCCTGTCTGCCCTTTCCTATGTCCTGGTGTGAGACATTTGCTGGATTGTTCCAGGTAGGCACTTCTCTACTGTCCCAAGGGCCAGGGATAAGTGGGTCTGGGTTGTTCTGGGTTGCACAGTCACGGCTCCTCTGTGGCATGAATGTGGTGCATGCCAGATTACTTTAGGTTGCTTCAGCAGCAAGACCCTGGACTCAGGCTGGGGTGGGTACAGGTTGCTTTGAGTCACACATTCCCCACTTTCTTGTAGCCCAGAGTGATATGCACACCAGGTTACTCCAGTTCGCTCCTCCTAAATGTGGATTGGGGGGTGGGTTGGCCTGAGTTGCTCAGTTTGCACTCCCCTGTCACCTGGGGTGTGATGTGCATCGGGTTGCTCAGGATGGCCTCAACAGTACTGTCCTGGGGACCAGGGTGGTGTGGATATGGGTTTCTCTGGGTTCCACAGTCAGAGTTCCCCTGTGGCCCATACTGGGGCATTATCTGGTTTGCTCCAGGTTTTCCTGACAGCAGGTCCCAGCGCTGGGTAGAGCAAGTTCCAGGTTCTCTAGGTCAGTCTAGAGGCATGGTTCTTGGGTTTAAGGTGAGGGTGAGGTTGGAGCAAAGGGTTCACCCTGTATTGCAATCATTGTGGGGTCTTGGAGCCAGATCCTAGGATGCTGGGTCCCAGCAAGATGGTGCAGGAGCTCACTCTGGTGGTATATGCTCCCTGCAGATATCTGGGAGACTGCTTACTTCTGGGCCATAGTGATGGTTCCATGTGGGTCATGGCTCACAAGTGGTGTTCTCTAGGCATCCCTTATCCTTCCTTATTAAATATTGTCTCCTCTGGCTGGTTAGCAAGAGATGGGTAAGATTCCTCAGGGAAGGAAGAACCTAAGACAGGCACAGTTGCAAAGGGGCCAACAGGAAAGAACTAAAAGGTCAACAGAAGTGGGGCACAGACCCTCACTCACTAACCTTGCAGGGGCCTGAACTCTCACCCCTTCTGAGGGAGGTCTCCTGCCCCCACAGCAGCTTCGCCTCCCACACACAGCTCAGATCCGGACCCAGGTTGCAGAAAGAGACTCGGCCAGCAACAGCTGCTCTATATCTAAATGCAGTCTAGTACCAGGAATGCTCAGTACCTACTCAAGAATAGAAATAACCCTTTCTACTAATGTTTACAGGGTAAACTAAGATTTTCTCTTAAGTATTAAAATCGACAGTAAAATAGTCATCAAGTTTTCAGATTAATTTAAATTGGCCAAGTGAAATAAGGGAATACTCAAGAAAATTTAAGTGTATTGGACAAAAAGCTGTTCCTAAAACATTAACTAAAATATCTATTAGTAGTTCATCTCACTGTAAAATTGCCTAATATCCAAAGAACCTAAAACAGTCATATTTGTGTGCAAACATTAAAATTTAAAATTACCAAGGCTGCAATCTAAAATTTCCAAATGCCCCCATTAATCAAAAAAAGGGGGGTGATAGTGGGATAATATCATGTAAGGAAAAATATCCTGTAAGTAAAATAGATCTAGAAAATTCTTACTCCAGAAAAGTAACTTCCATCTGTAAAGCCAACAGCAGGACACCCATGAAAAACACACATGATGTCAAAATAAGCCAAAGGAAAATCATTTGGGCAAAAATAAAAAGAATCCCAAGTCTAATTTGCAGAGAGGATCCCTTTGTTAACTTTTGGTTGAGAATGTGTTTGTGTGTTTTCAGAGAACAATTCCAAGACCATGTGGGTTCCTGCAACAGTGAGAAACTGACGGGTCTGTTCCAGCCACGAGGACGGTCCAGAGATGGGAGACACTGATGACATCTTGCCATGCTAGCATTTAGCAGCTGTGCATGGCTGCAGGCAGCCCAGGACCAAACCAGAGAGGATGGAACTTGCATTGCCACAATGTGTCCACCATCTGGATACCATTGCAGACATGTACACATAAAATACTATTTGACATTGAAACTGGGACTCAGAACACTTGGCCATTGAAACTGAGACTCAAACATTTTTTGTTCTTGTACGTTTATTTCTAGTATGCAGATGCAAGATATTTTTGAAGAAAAGAAAGAGGGGAGAGTGATTGATATAGAGGCAGGGAGGCATTGAACAGGCTGTCAAGCTACATGGGGAAGGCTGGAGAGGGTGGGGATTGGGTGCTGGGGGAGATTAACCGAAGGACTTGTATGCATGCATATGAGCATAACCAATGAATGAAAGACACTGGGGTGGGAGGGCAGGTGGGGACATTTGCCAAGGGGTAGGGGAGGCTGGGGGGAGGATAATGAGAGAAAAAGGAAAACATATGTACTACTATTAAATCTAAGTTATACTGCAAAAAATATTAAGAAATAAAAAATAAAAATAAAAAAATAAATAAATGAAAGACATTAAATAAATAAATAAATAAATAAATAAATAAATAAAGTCTCTTCATCTGGGTCTAATTTGTTAATTCAGGGTGGATGTTCCCCAATTTAGTTGCTTTTCTGGCCTGGCCCTAGAAGGAGGTACACAACACTGCTGCTTATTTAGTCACCATTTTTTTCTTCTGGTCATTTATATTTTTGAAAAATAAAATCCATTCAAATATTTGAAGACTTAATATAACAATTTTTAAGTTATAAAATATTTATAAATTGGTTTCTATTTATATTTCATAAGTTTCTATTGAGCTCTGGCAATTTGAATTCTCAGTAAGATAGCAGAATAGGCTATCATTTGACAGTATATAAAATAATTTTATAAACATTATTTCAGCTCCAATTAAAGGAAAAATGAGAAACCTACTTCTCTAAATGGGCAAAAATGCACAAATAGCTAGCATAAGGTAATTTATAATAACATTATATATATATATATATATATATATATATATATATATATATATATGCCTAAATGACCAGCTGATCAGCCAGCTGACTGACCGGTTGGTATCTATGACACACACTGACCACCTGGAGGCAGATGCTCAACTCAGAAGCAGAAATGAAAGGCATGGAACATGGAACAGACTGATTAATCGCAGAGGTAATGGGGTAGGGGGAGGACAGGAAGAGATTAACCAAAGGTCTTCTATGTATATCCTGTGGGGATTCGGCTGAAACTGGCTCTCTGACATTCTCCGAGAGGTTCCAAATTGCTAGAGGGCACAGGCCCGGCTGAGGGACTCCACTGGTGCATGAATTCATTCACTGGGCCTCTGGTTAATAATAATCATCATTTGGTTTTAGTAAACAGTTTCTGGGAAAAGATATCTGAGAATACCAGATAGAGTTCTTGATTATACCATTCAATGTAGTAGCTCTTTGGAGTGAATATTAGCATACCCATACTTACTCATCTTGTGTTGATGTTATTAGCCTCCATTATAAATTTTGGTTCAATTATCTCTCACAAATCCTTATTTGAACAGTTTTACATCCAGAAAATATAATGCCTCGATAGCTTGCACTATTTAGAGCAGTGTAAGTCAGATTAATGATGCCTGATACATCTAATATGTAGGTGGTGTTACTTCAGGTTCTAGCAGAAATTTTGTAGAATGAACTAGTTTTTCTTTCATATCATCATCGTACAGTTCTTGATATGTGCAACAAAATGGATGAATCTTGAAAATATTACTCTAAGTAAAAAATCCAGCAACAGAAGGCCACATATTTTATAATTTCATTTAAGTGAAATGTTCAAAACAGGGAAATCTATATATAGATACAGAAAGTATGTCAATGGTGGCTTAGAAATATGGAAACTGTTTGTGGTAGAAAAAAACAGAATATAGAGTTTCTTTTTGAGATGACATCGATGTCCTAACATTGATTTTGGTTTTGCTTGCATATATCTATAAATATGCTATAAAACATTGTATACTTTTAAAATGTGAATCAGATGGTATATTAATTATATTTCAGTAAGCTGTGTAAAAGTGAGGTAAGGGGCTTATACATAGCATCTGATACATTGCATTCATTTAGATTCTTCCTTCTTCTAGGGCCTGACCGACTAATTCATTTTAATGAAAATCATGAGGAACTTATCATATGCAAAACACTGTGCACCATTACTGCAAGAGATAAAAAAATAAAACAGCCATTTACCTTTAAGGAGGTAAAAATAAAGTATTGGGGATGGAATGATGATATAATATTGATGATGATGATGATGATGATGGTGATGGTGATAGCAGAAAAAGGGCTAATAACATTTATTGGACATTTACTATGTGCCAAGAACTGTGTTAATGCTTTCAATGTTATTTTATCTTATTTTCATAATAATCCTGGAGATAGACACTATTATTTCTCCTGACTTTGTTTCTGAGAAAATTGAGGCACACTGAGGTAAAAAACAAACAAACAAAGAAACAAACAAAAACCTAACTTAATTAGGCTCACACATCAAGAAATGGCACACCAAGATTTTCAACCTGGTGCTTAGCCAAGAGTCAATGCTCTTAACAATTATAACAAAAAACACAATACAAAGTAAATTAAAATAAGTATCATGAAGGAGTCAATTAAAAGTGATAGAGCCATTTGAAAAAAAAAAGAACACATCTTGTTTGCAGCTCAGAAAGGATTAGAAAAATCAGTTCACCACCAAAGTGCATAGGTACTAGTATGTTTGAATGTTTGACTACAGTTTTCATGAGTAAAGAAGTAGCTATAAACCTAAATCAGATTAAATATTGCTTTGTAAAATAAATATTACTAAACAGAAAATAACTAGAGTTACAATGACAAAAGTACAACTTTTTCAAGAAAAATTTATAATAAACAAAGGAACTCTCATATCACAAGATATAAAACCAGAACCTCAAAATTTATTCATTCTTAAGTCCAAGCTAATCCTTTTACAACCTGATATGTTTCAAATTCTTTTTTGTGTGCTTGCAATTACATTCTTAATATGGATTACATTGATTGTTGTCCTCTCCCATCTACTTTCTTATTGACTTTCTCACTGCTTCCCTTTCCACAAAGTTAGTTGAATGATATAGCTAAAGTTATTATTCTTATGAGTCACATAAGGCAAATTTTAGTGTTTTTCATATAAGGAAAAATTATTTTGCTTTCAATATGGAGGCTAAATATCAAATGATCACCTGAATCTATTTAGCCTATTGTTCTTTACATATGTCCATATCACTCTTCTGTACCATATACCAATGACTTACATCTAAAAAACAGCATTCCTCTTCTTCATCAAGTCATCATGAGAGCTTTTTAAAATGTCCTTCCCAAAACCTTTCCTGGAAGATTGTTTTGGCTATAATCAGAGGAACAATGAAGCTTTACTTCCTAGTCTGTCAGCATTGCTGATAAGTATGACCTAGATTATTTTCTTCTTTAGTCATTAACTAAAATAAGAATGCAAATGAAATAGCATTTCCTTATACTATGCATAAATGGTCACCTCTGAACAACTGCAGACTATAGGGAAATGTGATTGAAGATGTGAGTTATTTTATGTAAATAATGAAAAACATTCTAGAGCTTTATGTTGTTAGCTTAGGTGATGAGTGCTATGGTATAAAAAATACCCAAAATCTCAGTGGCTTAACACATAGAAATTTATTTCTCACTCTAGAAACATTCACTGCAAGTCCATCAGCTCTCTAGGGCAGGTACCTTATAAATAGTGACTTAGAGACACAGGTTGCATCCATCTTGTAGGTATGTCATTAGGAGCACATTGTTTTCATCATCATGGCAAGTAAAGAGAGAGTTGGATGATCCATTCAAGACTTTTTATGGCTCCACTATAGAAAGGACACCATTTCTGTTTACAATCTCTCTGCAAACCCTCTGCTAGAAATAGTCAAATGGTATTGCCTAACTACAATGGGCTGGGAAGTGATGAGAGCACATTTGATAAGTTGTTAATGTCTTTGTTATTTTCCACAAATGATAACTTTCATTTTTAATGAACAACAATTTTTGAAAAACTCTATATGGATACAAAGTATCCCTTAAATATAAGAAATTTATCAGCTTGTAGATATATAGATTACATACATTATAAAACACATGTTATGAAGCTTCAATGGTATCTAACATATTATTACATTTATAATTTTTCAAGAACATTACTGAGAGTTTTTGCTATTTCCACTCCAAAAATTTGAGGAGCCAATATGTTATTTACCTACTAGATGTTTTCAATTTTTATAATAGTTTTGCTTGTGATTCAAGGGACCAGACACAAAATTGGCAATTAAAAAAAAACAGCTATTGACTCTCATCAAGCCAAAATATTTTGTACATACAACATTACAATTAGCCCATATTCTGTAAAAGGTATTTTTGAAATATCAACTTATAAATCATATTACTCTGATATATAAAAATGTAAAGTAAAAATAATTTTCAACTTATTTCAGCATTAGTGGGTAACATGAATCAGCAACAGAAGGGAGGCATGGATTCTTAGTAAAATATGACATAGGAAGATCAATGATATCATTATCTCCAAAATTCATCTTTTATTTTAATTCACTAGTAATGCTTAAGACAACAAGCTTTAAAACAGTATATTTACTAAAATTGTGGCAGTAGTTTTATATAACAAGACACACCATATACTAGAGGTATGGCACTCAACTTGCTTATACTAAAACAGCTTCAATATGAAGGCATTAAATATTTTTTAAACCTTCTTTTTTACATGATAAATATTTTGGCAAGTGTGAAATTAAACACAGTAATGAAGTTAATACAGAAAGAGTAAGAAATTACAAACTTGAAACTTGTATTTTAAGCATAAATCACATAAAAAGGATTACCAGTTATATAGAATATTTGTGGATAATCAAAAATGATTAATAGTATAAAACATGCAAAATATTTCAGAACATTTACTAATCAAAAATACCAGTGTCTATTTAAAATTATTCCCTTCCAATTGGTATCAAAGATAATGCAAATCATGTTACACTCCAATGAATGCTAAATTCTATTCAGTACTGTTGAATTAGAGGTAAATTTCATGAAATTGGGGGCTTACATATACTGTTAAGTTGTTGTTTTTCTTGTTCACTTAAAGTAGCATACAACAATATACCAGAATTTCATTAAATAAGAAAAGAATGGCTGCTGCACTGGCAAAAAAATAGAATGTATAAGGATAGGATCAAAGCCACACTATTCAGCTAGCCAAAGTGATAACAAACTCTTTCTCCCCCCAAAAGCCCTTTCCTCATGTAAACAAAAGTTTATTAAGGAGAACAATGAAATAAATTAAACTTATCTTCAACAATAAGGATTTTGAGACATCAATATTTAGTCCATGCTTCAAAAATATCCATTATGTTTGTCTTGATCTTTCGGAATATGTTTAAACATATACCCAAGTTAGATAATTTTAAAATTACATACATTTCTGTCATAAATATTATCTAAGACATTTTACTTTAATTCCAAGCATTTTAACCACTAGTTAAACAGGGTTTCAGGTGTCAGAGTAAACACTGGAAGGAAAAACACACAAACAAAATCCTATATATAAGCCACAGGCAATAATTATGGCCCTTTCTGACACAGTGGCATTTGACTGGAAATTCAAAGTCCAGGAATAATTCTATTAACACAGTGAAACTCATGTATTGTGGTAAATGGGCCCTAACATTCACAGTTGGATTTTCTTTTAGGCCTTGATTTTTAAATAGAGAAATCAAATCTTGCTTTATTTCATCTTGATGTTATCCTGACTTGTGACTTAACTCAACTTCTTTTTCTTCTTCTTACTATGTTTCTTGTGATGTTTCTTTTTCTTTGCTTTTTCCATTCTTTCTTCTTGCTCTTCATTTCTTCTCTTCTTTGTTTGGATCTCCTCTTTATAATCTGATTCTGATGAGGACTCTGATGATAGAGGTTTATCCTCAGGGTGAGTCTTCTTTCCTTTTTTGTTGACACTTCTAATATACTTTTCTTTCTCTGTTTCATCCTTTGACTTCTTTTTCTTTTTTCCAGATTCCTTGCTTTCTGATTCAGATTCATATGTAGTGCTTTCTGATGATTTGTATGAATGCTTCTTCTTTTTCTTTCTCTTTTTCCCTTGTTTCTTTTTCTGAACCTCATAATCTGAAGAACTGCTGGAAGAATCAGAACTTGATGAAGAAGATGAAGACTGATAAGATTTCTTCTTTTTTCTTTTCTTTCATTCTCTTTTTCTGGACGAACCCTCATTTCCACTTAATGCTTTCTCCCTGGTATGCTCTAGTTCTTTCTTCCAATTCTCATTCATTTTTTCTTCAAATTCTGCCAATGCTTTGGAGCCTTTCTTTTTACTTTCTATTTTTTTCTTCACTTCTTCCCAGGTGGGTCTTGGTCGATTCAGATAATCTTGTATTGTTGGGCCTACAGGTTGAGACGGGCCCCTCCATCTGGCCATTGCTATAGGATTCATATAGGCTACCCGATTATCTCGTTTTCCCATGGTGCCTAATGGTTACAGAGCAGACTCTCAGTTGCTAAGGTGAATAAGGTTAGACACACTCTTTAGGTTCTTCATTTGCTGGTATACCAAGTGGGCTCTATTCTGTGAGAGAAGCAGATGGACTGATAATAAAGCAGCTTTAATATAAGACAAAATAAATACATAAGCTTACCTGTCCACTGCTATCACATCTTACAGTAGAAATTTTCAAAATCTTAAACCTTAGGAACAACAAATATACATATTTAAGATTTTTGCATATTTTAGACATTGTGGTACAAATAAACATGAAGTGTTTTATATAAACTCATGTAAGATTCTGTTATAATACATACCTATTTATCTTTCTTTGATTCTGCCTTATATGTTATGAGGAGAGAGACAAATTTTTATTGCAAAATTCTATACCAGGCAAACCTTTACAACTTATAAAAGTGCACCACTATTTATTCCATTCTTTGACAGCAGCCTAAAAATTCACATATACCTGAACAAAACTTTTCTCCCTCAACTTTCACATCCAATCCATTACTAAATCTGGTTGTGTAATCCTCCATAATAGGTCTCATATCCATTCACTTATCTCCATATATAATGTTAAAAAGTTAATCCAGGAACTGTCATCTCTCCCTTAGGTTATTAATCTCTAGTATCTATTAAGTGTTTATTTTCTACTAGAGACTGGTTAGTGTTTTGCAATGGATTATCTCATTCAATCTCTAGACTAATACCAAGAGGTTGATTCTATTATTGTTCTTAATTCATAGACGGAGAAACTCTGGCATAGAGAATTTTAATAACTTAATAACTAGAGAATTTTAGTTACTTAGATAAAGTAACAGCTAATAAATGGCAGAACTAGAATTTATTTTTTAAACATATTTAATCTTTATTGTTCAGTTTATTAATTACATTGTTCCCCCTTTTTCCCCCCTATAGCTCCCCTCCACCTGGCACCCATCCCACCCTCTGCGTTACCTCTCCCACACTATCCTCTCCCATAAGTGTATAATTTTTGTCGAATCTCTTGCTGCACCTCCCACACCTCTTTTCTCCCCAAGAACTGTAAGTCCATTCCCTCTTTATGCCCATGATTCTGTTATATTCACCAGTATATCTCATTCGTCATATTTTTAATTCACTTGATTTTTATATTCATTTGTTGATAGATGTGTATTTGTTGTTCATAATTTTCATTCTTACCTTTTCCTTCTTCTTCTTCAAGAATATCTTTCAGCATGTCATATAATATTGGTTTGGAGGTGATGAACTCCTTCAGCTTTTTCTTATCTGTGAAGCACTTTATCTGACCTTCAATTCTGAATGATAGCTTTGCTGGGTAGAGTAATCTTGGTTGTAGGTTCTTGCTATTCATCACTTTGAATATTTCTTGCCACTTCCATCTGGCCTGCATAGTTTCTGTTGAGAAATCCGCTGACAATCATATGGGTGCTCCCTTATAGTTAACTGTTTTTCTCTTGCTGCTTTTAATATTCTCTCTTTGTCTTATGCTCTTGAAATTTTAATTATGATGTGTCTTGGTGTGGTCCTCTTTGGATTCCTATAGTTTGGGGTTCTCTGTGTTTCTTGAATTTTTAAGTCAATTTCTTTTAGCAGATGGGGGAGGTTTTCGGTCACCATTTCTAGAAATAGGTTTTCATTATCTTGCTCTCTCTCTTTTTCTGGAACCCCTATAATTTGGATGTTGGTATGCTTGAGGTTGTCCCAGAGGCCCCTTACACTATCTACAATTTTTTTTATTCTTTTTGCTTCTTGCTTTTCTGGCTGAGTGGATTTTGCCTGTTTGCATTTCAAATCTTTGACTTAGTTCTTGTGGTCCTCTAGACTGCTTTTAGGTCTTTGTATAATATTTTTTATTTCAGTCAATGTATGCTTAATTTCTAGTTGGTCCTTTTTCATATCCATGAGGGTCTCATTCATATCCTCGAGGGTCTCATTCATATCCTCGTAGGTCTCGTTCATTTCCTCATAGGTCTTGTTCATTTCCTTAAAGGTCTCATTAAGTTCATCAGCCTTTTCTAGGAGCCTCTTGCAAAACCTTATAACCATGGTTTTGAACTCTATGTCCAGTCATTTTTTTTCATCCATTTCTTTCACATCTGATTTTTTTCCATGTCTCTGCATTGTGGCTGCTTCCCTGAGTTGGTCAATTAGCTTTGTGTGATAGATGTCCTCTAAGGGACAGTGGCTCAGCCTCCCCAGTTACCTGAGATAGATACTCTTGGTGTAGCCCTTTATGGATTGCACAGTGTTGTTGAAGTTAAGCCTAGATTATTGTTATTAGCACTAAGAGGGTTTGACCTCCAGGCCAATTGTCTGTGAGGATCAGTTGTGCTCAGGTTGGATGGGCAGAGTCTCTGGGCTGAGCAGGCAGCCTTTTAGAAATTTCCTATCAGCTCTGCCTTATGTGGCACCTGGGACTCTGTGTCTGGTGGTAATGGCTGCACGCACCTCTGAGAGAAAGCTGCCATCAAGCTCTACTCACTGCTAGACAATTCAGCCTCTCCCCAAATGAGTCTGCATACCCAAAGTCTCACCCAGGGTTGTAAAACAATGCAGTCTGGTGTTTTCCAACCAAGAAAACAAGTCACAAGTCCTCTCTGTGTGCTTGCGTGCTTCTGCTATTCCCAAGTTTACACGCCCTCTCCACAAGCTTGCAGACCTCTGCAGTTCCCGAGTTTCAGCATGCTTCCTTACTGTCCAGTTTCACCCCGTATGAGTGTGGGTTCCCCGGACCTCGCCCAGAACTGGAGAATCAGTGCAGTGGGGCACCTTTGTCTCCCTTCCTTTTCGAGAAAACCAGCCAGGTTTGCAGCCGCCCACCCTATCCACTCACACGTGCGCAAGGCTCCAAACCTCTGACTCCACACGTATCCTCAACTCTGCCCTCCACTCCTCCTCTGAGTCACAGTGTCCTATCTTTACTTTTATTTGTGGAATTTCCATTCAGCCAGCTTCCCGGTGATTCTGGATGATGTTTGTTCTGTCGTTAAGTTGTAGTTTTGAAATTGTTGTGTGGGGCAGCAAGATAGGTGTTTACCTATGCCACCATCTTGGTCTTTTTCTTCTGGTAGAACCAGAATTTAAACCAAAGCAGCCAGACCCCAAATCCTTCACACCTAACACAACATTATTTTGCCTCCTTATATAAATCTCTACCCTTACTCCTTTCCATTCCAGTGCCACACCACAATCAGAAGGATCTTAAAATACTACAGTGGGTTTACATTTTAATAATATCAAATCCAGACTCTTATAAATTTCCTATATGATTTGTCCTGCGTATTTCTGTTGCTTTTACCTAGGGTTACTCACCACTTTTCTCAATTCTACCTTCTCTAATCTCCTCTTGCTTTCTGAAATATGCTAGCTTAGTCTTCATAGCCAGTTCCACATCATCCTTCACATCTCAGTATAAATGTCAATTCATCAGAAATGCAACAATTAAGTTGAACATCATACATTGTCAATTATAGGAAACAAAAACAGTCAAATACCAGCACTTTCATATGGCTCAATCTTATACTAACGAAGGTCACTTCTGTATTTACCTCTTATCCTCATTATTCTGTATCCCAGTTACTTTTTACTTTATGGATAGCACTTAGTAAATTGGAAATTATTTTATTTCTCTGATTATTTAGATGTGTGTTGTGTTTGTGTACCCACCACTTAATATAAGACCCTGAAGGGTAAAGGCCATGTTTGGTGTGCTTTATTCACCATGGTGTTTCCAGTACCTGGACTATACTAACTACTCAATAAATATTTGCTTAATAATTAAAAAATGGATAGATGGATGAATAATTCTGAGAGTATGAGTATCCAGAAAAGCCAATTGGAGTTGCTGATGTCTTTATAGGAACTGAAGGATAAACAGTTTATCCAAGAAATGAGAAATGGAGGACAATATGTGAAAAAAGACAAGGATCTAAAAAAACAACAACAACAACAAACACCATGTATTTAGTGTTGATGGAGCATAGAGGTGACAAGAGGTGAGGTTGCATAGGCAGGAACTAGCTTGATCATGGAGGCTATCTCAGCTCATTTTAAAATCTTAGATTTTGTCCTGTAGTTGTCAGGAAGCCAATAAAATATTTTAATTAGAAGAGAAAGATGTTGAGCCATATCATGGATTTTTCTGTCAGTGGCAATCTTGACTCTAATCTTTTATTTTCATATTTTTAAAAACGTTATTGATTGATTGATTGATTGATTAAGGTATTACACATGTGTCCTTATTCCCCCATTACCCCCACCTCCCATTCATGCCCCCACCTGTCTATTGTCTATGTCCATTGATTAGGCTTATATGCATGCATATAAGTCCTTTGGTTGATCTCTCCCCATTATTCTTCTACATTCCCTGAGGTTTGACGTTCTGATTGATGCTTCTCTGTCTCTGGATCTATTTTTGTTCATCAGTTTATGTTGTTCATTATATTCCACAAATGAGTTAGATCATGTGATATTTATCTTTCTTTGTCTGGCATATTTCACACAGCATAATGCTCTACATCTCCATTCATATTGTTGCAAATGGTAGAACCCCTCCCCTTTTTTACTGCATCATAGTATTCCATTGTGTAGATGTAACACAGTTTTTTAATGCACTGATCTATTGATGGGCACTTAGGCTGTTTCCAAATATTAGCTATGGTGAATTGTGCTGCTATGAACATAGGGAGGAATATATCCTTTTTGATTGGTGTTTCTACTTTCTTGGGATATATTCATAGAAGTAGAATTGCTGTGTCAAATGGGAGCTCCATTTTTATTTTTTTGAGGAAACTCAATACTGTTCTCCACAGTGGTTGCACCAGTCACCATTCCCACCAGCAATGCAAGAGGGTTCCTTATATATATAATTGATTTTTTTACAGAGAGGAAGGGAGAGGGATAGAAAGTCAGAAACATCAATGAGAGAGAAACATCGATCAGCTGCCTCTTGCACACCCCCTACTGGGGATATGCCCACAGCCAACGTACATGCCCTTGACCAGAATCGAACCTGGGACCTTTCAGTCTGCAGGCCGACGCTCTATCCATTGAGCCAAACTGGTTTCGGCATGAGGGTTCCTTTTTTTTCTGCATCTGCACCAGCACTTGTCATTTGTTGATTTGTTTATAATAGCCATTCTTACAGGCGTAAGATTGTTCTGTTTTGATTTGCATCTCTGATGATTAGTGACGTTGAGCAGTTTTTCATGTCTCTTGGCCTTCCTTCTGTTTTCTTTCAAAAACTGTGCTTTTTGAT
This sequence comes from Antrozous pallidus, assembly GCA_027563665.1. Taxonomy (NCBI): domain Eukaryota; kingdom Metazoa; phylum Chordata; class Mammalia; order Chiroptera; family Vespertilionidae; genus Antrozous; species Antrozous pallidus. Next base: position 83,544,378 of record CM050509.1, read on the forward strand.
CAGTCGCCCGTTTTTTTATTGGGTTGCTTATCTTCTTTTTATTAAGCTGCATGAGTTCCCTGTAAAGGCTGAAGATTAAACCCTTATCGTTGATATCATTGGTGAATATGTTCTCCCATGCAGTGGGCTTTCTTGTTCCTTTATTGATGGTCTCCTTTGCTGTGCAAAAGCTCTTTATTTTTATGTAGGCCCATTTGTTTATTTTCTTTTTAGTTTCCATTGCCCTAAGAGCAGTATCAGTAAAGAAATTGCTTGAGCATATGTCAGAGATTTTTCTGACTGTGGATTCCTCTAGTATTTTTATAGTTTTTATTGCATGTTTAAGTCATTGATCCATTTTGAGTTTATTTTTGTGTATGATATAAATTGGTGGTCTAGTTTTATTTTTTATTTTTTTGCTTGTACTTGTCCAATTTTCACAAAACCATTTATTGAAGAGACCTTCTTGACTCTATTGTACATTCATGCCTCCTTTGTCAGATATTAATTGAGCATAGTGATTTGGGTCAATTTCTGTGTTCTCTATTCTATTCCATTGACCTATGTATTTGTTGTTGTGCCAGAAGCAGGCAATTTTGAGAACGGTGCCTTTGTAATACCGCTTGAAATCTGGTATTGAGAGCCCACCTACTTTATTCTTCTTTCTCAGAATTGCTGTGGCTATTCTTGTTTTTTTGTTTTTGCATTTATTTATTTATTTATTTATTTATTTATTTATTTTTATTCCAGATGAATTTTTGGAGAAAAATTTCTAGGTCTGTGAAATATGCCATTGGTATTTTAATGGGGTGTGCATTAAATTTATAGATTGCTTTGGGTAGTATGGACATGTTATGATGTTGATACTTCCAATCCATGAACATGGTATGTTCTTCCATCTATTTACATCTTCCTCGCTCTCTTTTGTCAGTGTCCTGTAGTTTTCCACATATAGGTCTATGACCTCCTTAATTAAATTTATTCCTAGGTATCTTAATATTTTTTGGTATAATGATAAATTGGATTGCTTTTTTAGTCTCCATTTCTGTAAGTTCACCATTGGTGTATAGAAATGGCATAGATTTCTTGGCATTAATTTTGTATCCTGCTACATTGCTGAATTCATTTATTAAGTCTATTAATTTTTGTATGGAGTCTTTGTTTTTTTTATGTACAATATCATTTCATCTGCAAATAAGGAAAGCTTTACTTATTCCTTTCTAATTTGAGTGCCTTTTATTTCTTCTTCTTGTCTAATTGCAATTGCTAATATTTCCATTACTATGTCGAACAGGAGTGGTGAGAGTAGGCATCCCTGTTTTGTTCGTTTTCTTAGGGGAAATGGTTTTAGTTTTTTCTTATTTGAGTATGATGTTAGTTATGGGTTTATCGTATACTAGAGGCCCGGTGCACGAAATTCGTACACTGGGGATGGGAGGTCCCTTAGCCCAACCTGCCCCCTCTCACGTACTGGGATCCCTTAGGAGATGTCCTAATGATGGCTCACCCCTGGCCTGTCCAAAACCGAAAGCCTCTGATGGAGGCTTTCTTCCTTGGACAGGGCATCTCAGGCAGGGGACCCCAGCTATCTGTTGCCCTGCAATACAGCTCATTGCTGGTTGTCCCCGACCCCACGCCAGCCCCAGCCCAAGCCTGCTCCAAGGCCGGGGTGGGGGGAAGCCTTTTCCCTTCCTCCATGCGGCCCCGGCCAGGGATGGAGAGACAGCGCTCATGGCCCCAGCCATCCAGTGCCACCCATTCCCTCCCCGTTCCCTCTCTCTGTCAAGCTGGCCCTCATCACCTGTTCCCTCCCTCCACCAAGCCGGACTGCACTCCCTGTTCCTTCCCTCTGCCAAGCCAGCCCACACTACCTGTTCCCTCCCTCCACCAAGCTGGCCTGCACTGCCTGTTCCTTCTGACCACACGGCCCCAGCTGTGGGCACCAAAGCTGTGCTTGAATCTCCGGCCAGCCCGTTCTCTCAGGGGCTGTAGCCATCTTGGTTGTGGTTTATTTGCTCCTACTTGGCTTGTGGGCGTGGCTTTTGAGCATAACGGAGGTACAGTCGATTTGCATTTGACTCTTTTATTAGATAGGATAGGTTTTATTATGTTGAGGTATGACCCTTCTATTCCCACCTTGCTGAGAGTTTTTATCAAGAAATGGTGTAGGATTTTGACAAATGCTTTTTCTGCATCAATTAATATGACTACGTCATTTTTATCTCTCAATTTGTTTTTGTGGATATATCACATTTATTGATTTGAAGATATTGTACCATCCTTGCATTCTGGGATAAATCCTGCTTGGTCATGGTGTATGATCTTTCTGATGTAGTGCATGATTTGATTTGCCAGAATTTGTTGAGGATTTTGGCATCTATTTTCATGAGGGATATTGGCCTGTAATTCCCTTTCATTATGTTGTCATTATCTGGTTTTGGTATTAGGGTGATGCTGGCTTTCACAGAAGGAGTTTGGAAGTGTTCTTTCCTCTTGAACTTTTTGGAATAGTCTGAGGAGTATTTAGTTCTCCCTTAAATGTTTGGTAAAACTCCCGTGAAGCCATCGGGCCCTGGGCTTTTGTTGCTGGGAGCTTTTTGATGACTGCTTCAATTTCTTCCATAGTTATTGATCTATTGAGAAGTTTAGATTCTTCATGATTGAGATATGGAAAGTTATATTTTTCTAGGAATATGTCCATTTTCTCCAGGTTGTCCAGTTTGTTGGAATAGAGTTGTTCACAGCATTTTTTAACAAATTTTTTGTATTTCAGTGAGGTCTATTGTTATTTCAACTCTTTAATTTCTGATTTGGTTTATTTAACTCCTCTCTTTGCTTCCTGGTAAGCCTGGCTAGAAGCTCATAAATCTTGGTTTTGTTGTCTTTTGTATTTTTTTGTCTCAATGTCTCCACTCTGATCATTATTATTTCCTTCCTTCTGCTTACACTGGGCTTTTCTTGTTGCTCTCTTTCTAACTTTTTGAGTTGTAGGGTTAAGTAATTTATTTCCATTATCTCTTTCTCTTTTTTTTCTTTTTTTGCAGTAGGCTTGTAGAGCTATGAACTTCCCTCTCAAGTTCCCTGTCAAGATTGTTTTCGCTGGGTCCCATAGATTTTGGATTTTTTTTGTTTTCATTGTCATTTGTCACCATGATGTTTTTTTTTTTATTTCTTCCTTGATCACTCTGGTATCCCAGTCATTGTCTAATAGCATGCTGTTTAGTTTCCATGTGTTTGATTCTTTTAGATTGTTTTTATTGTAGTAGATTTCACGTTTTATGCCACTGTGATCTGAGAAGATGCTTGATAAGATTTCTATCTTCTTGAATTTGAAGAGACTTTGCCAATGACCCAACATATGGTTCATCTTTGAGAATGACCCATGTGCACTTGAGAGGAATGTATGTTCTGTGGCTTTGGGGTGAAATGTTCTAAAGATGTCAATTAATTCCATCTAGTCTAGTGAGTCATTTAGGATTGATTTTTTTTTGCTGATTTTTTTGTTTAGAAGATTTGTCTAATGGTGATAGTGGGGTGTTAAAGTCTCCTAATATGGTTGTATTGCTGTCAATCTCTCCCTTGATATCCTCCAGGAATTTTATTATGTACTTGGGTGCTCCTGTAATGGGTGTGTATATGTTTACCAGAGTTATTTGTTCTTGTTCGATTGCACCCTTTAGTACTATCAAGTGGCCTTCCTTATCTTTTGTTATGTCCTTCACTTTGAGGTTTAATTTGTCAGATATAAGTATTGCTATCCCAGCTTTATTTTTTTTTTCATTTCAATTTGCCTGAAAAACCTTTTCCATCCCGTTACCCTTAGTCTGTGTGCATCTTTTTTTCTGAGATGGGTTTCTTATCCAATCCATTGGTATATGGGTCATGTTTTCTTATCCAATCCATTATACTATGTCTTTTGATTGGGGCATTTAAACCATTTACATTTAAATTTATTATTTATAGGTAATTATTTGTCACCATTTGTATTCTTTACTCCTGTGTACCTTCTTGACTTCCTTTTTTTTTTTAAACCAAACCCTTTAGCATTTCTTGTAGTGGGACCCTTGAGTCCACAGGCCAATGCTCTATCCACTGAGCCAAACTGGTTAGGGCCAAACTCAAAAGTTTTACACAGCAAAGAAAACCATCAACAAAACAAAAAGACAACCTACTAAATGGAAGAAGATATTTAAATGTGATGCATCTATTAAAGGTATTATAGCTAAAATCCTATATAATAAAAGAGAAACATGCAAATTTGACTGTACCTTCACTCCTGATTGGCTATGCTACCAGCCAATCAGGAGTGGGGGTGGGGCCAAGTAGGGCGAGGGGTGAAGATGAAACGGTGGTGGTAGCTAGCGCCCAGCCCCCGGGCTCTGTGAGGGGAAGCGGCAGCAGCAGCAGCGGTGGTGGTGGTGGTGGTGGCCGCCGCAGGAAGCACCTGGCCCCCGTGTGCGGTGAGTGGAAGTGGCGATGAGCGCCCAGCCCCCAGGGCCGGGTGGTCGCAGGCACACGGGGCTGAGCTGAGCAGGACGATGGCTGGGTGCCCAGGGCAGGCTGGGGGTGAGCCATCAGTTGGACATCCCCTGAGGACTCCCAGTATGTGAGAGGGGGCAGGTTGGGTTGAGGGACTACACACCCCCAGTGCACGAATTTTGTGCACCGGGCCCCTAGTACAATGTATAAAGAACTCATACAACTTAACACACCAAAACAAAAGAAACAAATTTAAAAATGGGCACAAGATTTGAATACACGTTTCTCCTAAGAGGACATACAGATGGACAACATCACTAATCATCAGAGAAATGCAAATGAAAACTACAAAAAAAGAAAGAAAGAAAGAAAAGAAAACTGCAGTGAGATATCCCCTCAGCTTTTAGAATGGCTTTCATCAGTAAATCCACAAATAGCAAGTACTGGCGAGAACGCGGGAAGAAGCCAACCCTCATCCATTCTTGGGACTGTAAATAGGTGCAGCCACTATGTAAAACAGTATGGAGATGCCTCCAAAACTTAAAGCTAGAGCTGCCCTAAAAATCCAGCATTTCCACTTCTGAGTATCTGAAAAAAACAAAAACACTAATTTGAAAAGATTAAGCACCTCTATGTTCATTGCAGCACTACTAGTAATAGCCAGGATATGGAGGCAATTGAGATACCCATCAACAGATGTATAGATAAAGATGTAGTATGTATGTGCACACACACACACACACACATATGTACAACTGCACACACATTGCTATTATTATTCATCAATAAAAATAATGAAATCTTGCCATTTCTGACAACATGAATGGACCTAGAGGGTATTGCAGTAAGTGAAATAAATTAGAGAAAGATAAATACCATATGATCTCACTTACATGTGGAACCTTCAAAATGAATAAACGAAATAAAAGAGAAATAGATCCATATGTATAGAGAACAAGCTGATAGCTACCAAAAGCAATGGGTGGGAGAAGAGAATTTAAAAATTATTATTCAAAATAAGTTATTGCAATAATGGTTACATAATTAGATAAGAAAATGTTAAAAATTTAAAGTAAAAAACACAAGATTTGGAATACCTAAGGAGAAAATGCTGATATAAAACCAATGATGTAGGAGGCCTTCAGAACTACGGAATCTGTGTTCTTTTCTCATAAGCTAAAGCACACCGAGAGAGGAGAAAAGTGACACCAATGAAGACTCTTGCTCAAATACTCTTTTTAAAAGTATTGTATTCTGGCTTACCTTCTGTTTCTATACTAGAAGAAAAACTTGATTCGCTGCTTCTCTATTTCTTTGCACTATGCTAATTTTGTATAAAGATTACATATAAACTAGAGACCCATTGCACAAAATTCATGCATGTGAGTGTGTGTCCCTCAGCCCAGCCTGCAATCTCTCCAATTTGGGACCCCTTGAAGGATGTTAGACTGCCCATTTGGGCCCTATTCCACTAGGATTGGGCCTAAACGGGCAGTGGGACAACTCTCACAATCCAGAACTGCTGGCTCCCAGCTGCTCGCTTTCCTGCCTTTCTGATTGCCCCTAACTGCATGTGCCTGCCAACCTGATCACTCTCTAACACTCCCCTGGCAGCCTGATTGATGCCTAAATGCTCCTTTGCCAGCGTGTTTGCCCCTAACTGCCCTCCCTTGCAGGCCTGCCCCCACAACTGCCCTCCCCTGCAAGAAAGGGTCCCCCCAACTGCCCTTCCCTGCAGATGCAGTTGCCCCCAACTTCCCTCCTCTGCCAGCCTGGTCACCCTTAACTGCTCTCCCCTGCAGGCTTCATTGCCCACAACTGCCCTCCCTTGAGGGCCTGATCCCTCTCAACTGCTCTCCACTCCTGGCCTGATCACCCACAACTGTCCTCCCTTGCAGGCTTTTTCCTTCCCAACTGCCCTTCCCTGCTGTCCATCTTGTGGCAGCCATCTTGTGTCCACATGGGGGCAGCTACCTTGTGTGTTGGAGTGATGGTCAATTTGCCTATACTCTTTTATTAGACAGGATAGAGGCCTGGTGCATGGGTGGGGGCCAGCTGGTTTGCCCCAAAGGATGTCCCACATCAGGGTGGGGGTTCCCTTGGGGCATGGGGTGGCCTGGGTGAGGGGCCTGTGGTGGTTTGCAGGCCAGTCATGCCCCTTGGAGACCCAAGTGGAGGCCTTGGTATCTGGTATTTATTTACTTTCTATCATTGAAACTTTGTAGCCTTGAGCAGAGCCAATCTTCCTGCTTGCTACGTGGCCACAGCCATTTTTGTTGGGATTTATTTATCTTCTATAATTGAAACTTTGTACTCTTGAAAGGAGGCCTAGGCTGGCCAGGGTGTATGGAAAGCTTGACTTCCTCCATTACTAGGAAAAACCAAGCCTCCTGCTCACTCCATGGCTCCAACCATCTAGGTTGGGTTAATTTGCATACTCTCTCTTGATTGGCTGGTGGGCATAGCTTGTGGGTTTAGCAGAGTTGTGGTTACTTTTGTATATTACTGTTTTATTAGATAGGATTGTGACGGCCCTGTTTGTAATCTGGGTCTTATAATAGTTATTTGCTCATTCATTATTGCAAAAACTCCTTTTTCATGATAATATACAGGGTTTGGCAAAAGTAGATTTATAATTGCATGTGAAACACTTTATTCTTATGTTTTTATTTATTAACTAGAGGCCTGGTGCACAAAATTCGTGCACAGGGGGTTGGGGGGTGTCCCTCAGCCCCTCCTGCACCCTCTCCAATCTGGGACCCCTTGAGGGATGTCCAATTGCCCATTTAAGCCTGATCCTAACTGCTCCCCTGCCAGCCTGTTTGCCCCCAACTTTCCTCCTCTGCCAGCCTGGTCACTCCTAACTGCCCTCCCCTGCAGGCTTGATCACCCCCAACTGCCCTCCCTTGCAGGCCTGTTCCCTCCCAAATGCCCTGCTCTGCTGGCCATCTTGTGGTGGCCATCTTGTGTACCCATGGGGGCAGGATCTTTGACCACATGAGAGAAGCCCTCGTGTGTGTTGGAGTGATGGTCAATCTGTGTATTACTCTTTTATTAGATAGGATAGAGGCCTGGTGCATGAGTGGGGACCGGCTGATTTGCCCTGAAGGGTGTCCTGGATCAGGGTGGGGTTCCCTTGGGGTGTGGGGCAGCCTGGGTGAGGGGCCTATGGTGGTTTGCAAGCCAGCCATGCTCCCCAGCGACCCTAGCGGAGGCCCTGAGATATGGAATTAATTTATGTTATACAATTGAAACTTTGTAGCCTGGAGTGGAGCCTAGCCTTCTGCTCACTCCGTGGCAACAGCCATTTCTGTTTGAAACTTTGTAGCCTAGAGTGGAGGCCTAGGATAGGCCTACAGAAGTTTGGCTTCCTCCATTGGCCCAGCAACCCTAGCCTCTATTCTCTCTCCAGCTCCATGGCTGCCGTCATTTCTGTTGGGATTATGTATCTTCTATAATTGAAACTTTGTAGCATTTAGTGGAGGCTTAGGCCAGGAATGGCAGGTGGAAAGCTTGGCTTCCTCTGTTGCCGGGGAAACCCAAGCCTCTCCCCTGCTCTCAGTGATGGCAGCCATCTTGGTGGGGTTTATTTGCATAATTTTCTCCTGATTGGCTGGTGGGCATGTCTTGATCAGCGGTATGGTCAATTTATATATTATTCTTTTATTAGATAGGATTTTAGTATTTTCCATATGAGCAGCTGTAAACCTCCTATTGCCAACACCTGCATTATGTGTTAGACACTATGTAATAGGCCATGGAGATTATGGTCTTTTAGTAAACTTAAATACTCATTATATAAATATCAAACAAATGAGTATGTAATTATATTTGTGATTTGAATGATGAAGGAAATGTACCAGATTCTATGAAAGATGTAATAAGGGACCAAATTCGAAATGGAAGGTCAACTCTGAGGCACTAACATATAATCTCAGACCTAATAGAGAAATTAGAGCTAGCCAGATGAAAAAGTTAAAGATAGAGTAATTTAAAAAGTAAAAGTTTATTGAATGTTCTAAGCAGCAGGACTAGCAGATGCCAGGACCTTGGGGTAAAAAGGAAAAGCCAAATAGAATGCAAAATATCCACATTATTATATGGTTGGAAACCAGTCATCATATTAATTTTTCACCTTGAAAGTGCTTGTATCTATGTTACTTTTTATTGAACATGCTCAGGTAAAAGTCAATATGAATTTGACTTAATTAAAGTATACCTTAATGTTTCACAATGTAATTTCTGTGGTAAATATTACCAAGTTTATTTTTAGAGACATATGTATTTTATAAGCTATTTCATTGAATTTTCAGTGATGTTTAACTGTAGACAAATTCTCACAGACACATGCACTTAAATGAAATACTTTTTAAATAGTTGGCACCCTGGCAAGATGGCTCAGTTGGCTGATGTATCATTCCTTACACTAAAAGGTTGAAGGTTTGATTCTGGTCAGGGCACATACCTAGATTGTGGGTTTGATCCTCAGTCAAGGCGCAAACAGGAGGCAACCAATTGATATTTCTCTCTTCTCTCTCTCTCTCTCTTCTCTCTTTCTTCCCTGCCCCCCATTCTTCTCTCTGGGAAATCAATACAAACATATCCTTGGGTGAGGTTTTTAAAAAAGTTTGGAAATTTCTCCAAGCCTTAATCTAAAGTACCCAACTTTTCACAGTGGTCTGGACATTTGGATGAGGCCTCCAGAAAAAAAACTGGGTGTTCTCTGTTCACACTAGCTAATATAAGTTTTTGTCCCATGCTACTAATTTAAAAATTTTAATGCCTCTTATAATGCTACTTAAAATAGCTAAGTTAGCAACGAGTTACTAAACTATCACATAAAGTCTTTACATATATACTAACAATACCTTTAATTAACTCACTGTTTTGTCATTTCACATTGAATGATGACATAGAGAACAGCTACAGCACAATCTAGTTCGTAGGCCAAATAAGAGACAAAGGGTTTATAGAGAACTTTAATGATATTTCACAATTTCTTAAAAATATTTAGCTGTAGCAAGTGTATGTATTATGTATGATATTCTTTCTTTTAAATAAAACTCAAACATGAACACATTCTATTCTAGCTGCTAAAATGACTTTTGAATTAGCAATTATTGCTCTTATTCTGATTGGAGTCAACATGATGGAAATGTGTGCTGTATTGAAACCCAACTCCTCATGTAAATTCCTTCTAGTAATAGTTGTGTCATGGTGCATTTGTCATTCAAGGGGATAGGTGTAGGATTTGAAATGCTACTTCCTCTTTTTTCCTTCCATGGAACTGTCAAATGAGAAGAGATCAATCTCTACCATTTTTAAGAGTTATACCAGTGAGTTTATACAGAAACAAAATATTGGATATGCAGCAGAAAAGAATGGTTATGAGGTGGTAGAAACTCTAGTTGCAAATTTTAGCTGTTTATTTTAAAAACGTAAGTATTTCACTCTCTTATTTACTATGTTGGATATATTTACATTTTGGATTTTATGTTAAAAACAAATCATTGTTATTATTTAGCTTTTATGCAAATAAAGTAAAATGCTTTTTAAAACAAACTTTTAATTTTAGAATAGTTTTAGAGTTACAGAAAAGTTGGAAGTACAGTACAGATAATCACTGTAGCCTTGCACCAAGTTTCATTTATTGCTAATATCTCACATTAATATGGACCATTTAACACAATTAATGAGCCAATATTGATACATTATTACTAACTAAAGTCCATTCCCTAATAAAATCTCCTTAGTTTTTAGCTAATGTCCTTTTTCTGTCTGAGGAATTCAACCAGGATACCATATTGCATTTATTCATCATGTCTCCTTGGCTACTCTATATTGGCAGTTTCTCAGAATTTTCTTGGTATTAACGATTTTGACTATTTTACTGATCAGATATTTATTAGAAATACTGATCAAATATTTACTTTTTAGAATGCTATTTAATTTGGAATTATCTGATGTTTTGCTCATGGTTAGAGTCAGGTTGTAAGTTCTTGAGAGGAAAAAATTAGGTAAAGTACCTAAATCATATGTCAAGGTTACATAAGAAGGTAACTTATTGATGTTAACAGTAATCACCTGACTTAGGTAGTACTTGTCAGCTTTATCCATTCTAAGTCTATCCTCCCTTCCCATACTGTACTTTTTGGAAGGAAGTCACTGGGGCAATGCACACTTAAGGAATGGAGACTAATGTGCCGCCACATCTTTGATGAGGGAATATTTACATAAATTATTTGGAATTCATGTATATTGGTTATTTGTCCATTCATCCACATTTATTTTTTCAATCATTTATTGGTATCAGTATGGGCCATAAATATTGATTTTATACTTTAGGTAATATTTTAATACTACTTTATTTATTATATTGCTAAAATTGTTCCAGCTTTACACTTTGGAGACTGTTTTAGTTGAATCCTATGTCGCTTTGACATACCCCCTTCATCTTGCTCCTTAAGCACTTCCTTACTTTATGGCTGTACAAGATGCTCCAGGATAATTTTCATATACACTGCATTAGCCCTATACTTTGAGACCTTCTTAGCATGCACAGCTAATACATATATATGAAATTATTTAATTATTCAATCACATATGAAGTTTTAACTATCTGGCACTTGAATGGCAAATATAAATTATTTAGACATGATATGCAGAACATTGTGTTGACAATAATGTGACATCTAGTTACATGGCTGACTCATCATCAACAGAGTCCAGGTGATGGTTATTTCTGGAGTCATAGGAATAAATCTCTCTTGCACATATTTCTGAAACAGTGTGAAAAGTCTAAGAATATATACTGTATAGGCTATTGAAAAGAACAAAAGCCCTCAGAATAACTAGCTTTGCCGAGTCAGGAAGCCATAAACAGAATGGCATTATTTATAGTGCCAGTATCAATATTTCAATAAACCTTCTATAGAAAAACATTATATACATAAGGACAAATTCAACTAAGTATTTTCCAAGAAGGTACTGTGTTTTTCTCTGTATAAGATGCTATTTTTTCCTAAAATTGTTAGACTGAAATTGAGGGCCCTCTTATACATGGAAGTCAGCTGAGAAGGGAGTTGCACAGTTGTGTAGCTACCCATACCTTGTCGAACAGGCTTCCTCCAATCATGAGCCTCACTGTTACTGATGTCAGCTGATGCCATAATTGGAGGTGGGGGTGGAGAGTGTGCAGATGCAATAGGGACTGGAGTGTTCTGAGCTCATAAAGATGTCAAAAAATACAAATATAAATACTGGTAAGCAATTGTCTTACTCTGCAAAATTCAAACTGAATGTAATCAGCTATGCAAAAGAGCATGGAAACAGAGCTGCAGAGAGACAATTTGGACTTTCTTCCACTGAGTGTATGATCATACAGTGGAGAAAACAGGAAGAACAACTTCTTAAGATGCCAAAAAAAGAAAAGGCCTTAAGAGGAAAACCAGCAAAATGGGCAAACTTGGAGCAGAGGCTTAAGACTTGGTTTATGGAATAGTACCAGAGAGGCTTATGTGTGTCAACCAAGCTTATTCAATGTCAGGCAAGAATGTTTGCAAATGAAATGAACATTGTTGATTTTACAGGAAAGGCAAAATGGTGCTTCAATATCATGAAGAGAGAAGGGTTGGCCATGAGAACACAAACAAAGTTAGCTCAGAAAATGCCACCAGTTTATGAGGATGATCTCACATATATAGATAGTGATTCAGACCACAGCAGTGATACAACAGAATTTGAAGAAATTGCTATGTCTGGAACTAAAAGTGACGAAGAAGAGAACAGTGATGCAACAGAGGCTGAATACAGTGATATGCTGCATAATATCATATTACTGGTATGTAAACATTGCCTGCGGTAATTACTAAATAAAAATGTGTTCTGTTTTATGTTTAAAATATTGATTTCTTAAATATGGGTTGGAAAAGTGAGGGGCATCTTATACACACACACACACACACACACACACACACACACACACACAAAAAATACGGTACTTATTTTGTTAGTGCATTTGGTAAGTTTTGGTTACTCCCTAGTGACTTTTTGAGTCTTGCTCGACAAGTGATTTTGACCTATAATGCATGTTTACACATGGTAAGATGTAGCTATAGATGATGTAACCAAAAGTTTCTAGGAGCACTGTAAATTCCAGTTCCCCTATTCAAGGGGCCATCTAGCATGAACCAAAGCTAATAGAATTCTAGCTTCTTTCCTTCTATGTGACATGACTATTATGCAACCACACCTCAAAATTATGGTTTACCACATATCTTCTTCCCATTGTCCCAGTTTCTAGTTAGCAAACATTTCATAATGTGAATTTTATAGAAACCCTTAGCAAGCTTCCTCCATTCACAAAGCTTTGTACTTCAGTGTTTTTTGTTGTGGTGGTGGTTGTTGTTTTAGTACTGAGCATGTAAAATCAAGTCCATTCACACTTGACCAGGATCTAAACAGAATATCATTCATATATTAAATTTTCAAAGGGAGATAGAATTGCACCTTCCATTTATTGTTTATAATTTGATCTACATTTTAATGTTAAAGTGATACATTTTTTATTAGAGGATAACAATATGCTTCTTCAGGTAAAACACTGTGTTTCAAAATTGATTTGTAGTTTAAAATGTGTCAACTTTTCCCTAGTATCTAGTTGTGTTAGAATACACTTGTCATCTCTCATAACAACTTCTACAAAATAAGGTTAACGTAGGAAAATAAATACCAGGGCAATTCTTTTCTGTTTTCCCAGAGAACACAGCTTAAAACACATGTATTGCTACATAGCTTTTAATAGCTTTACATGTACCAATGTTTCAGTCACTACCTTCTGTACTCTGTCAACTCACATGAATTTTGTAATCCTATATAATAAAGAGGTAATATACAAATTGACCATCACACCCTCACACAAGATGGTCACAAGATGGCCACCACAAGATGGCTGGCAGTGGAGGGCAGTTGTGGGTGATCAGGCCAGCAGGGGAGGAAAGTTAGAGGTGACCAGGTCAGCAGGGGAGGGCTGTTGGGGGCTATTGGGCCTGAAGGGGAGGGAGGGCAGTTGGGGGCAATTGGGGTGAGAAAGGAGCAGTTAGGTGTCAATCAGGCTGACAGGGGAGTGGTTAAGGGTTGATAAGGCTGGCAGGCAGAAGCAGTTAAGGGCAATCAGGCAGGCAGGTAGGTGAGCGGTTGGGAGCCAGCAGTCCCAGATTGTGAGAGGGATGTCTGACTGCTGGTTTAAACGGGCAGTTGGACATCACCCGAGGGGCTCCCAGATTGGAGAGGGTGCAGGCTGGACTGAGGGACACCCCCCCACCCCATGCATGAATTTCATGCACCGGACCTCTAGTGTATTTATAAAAACAGAACTGAGAATTACATGTAATGCATATATATAGGGTGTCCCAAAAATGTATACACATACTTTGAAAATTATAAAGGCAATATTTATTAAAATATGTTTCCTTTTAAAAATTGAGCTATCAGCTATGTGTGTATACATGTTGGGGGACACCTGTGTATGAATATACCAGCTATGCAATAGCTAAAAGCATCACAGTTATTTATTGAAGCTGAGTACATTTACATGTCATATACTTTCTCACATTAGAAATGACTATATATAACACAGTTCGTAGAAATTCAAAGATGAGAACACATAGACTTATGTGGTACAATACTTAAATTAGAGATGCTTATTGGAAATAATAGTAAGGTGTGCTCAAGTGCATCACAAACTGAAAATTTGTATTAGCATTACATTATTATGCTGGAATCAAAGGGAATTATGGTTCCATAATTGGTCTGATTAGCAAAACTATGTGGAAGAGATTACCAAATTTATACCTGGGAACAAGGGGGAGTTCTTCATTAAAGGAAGAGCACTGGGGATGAGTTTGTTTGATAAAGGCAGATAAAGTATCTTAAGAAAATTCACTAGAAAGACTATATAACTTAAGTAATGCAGCAAATCATCATTACCATTAGAGGTGAAAGCCCAGCTCCCCCATTTACTTGCTAAATTGCTCTCCTACAAATCATGTAAACCTCTCTGTGTCTCAGTTCTCACATCTGAAAATTGAGTTGATATATGATCATTCTGTTTACAACCCATTCTCCTGGTTCCAAGTTCAAATGAAATATTCTTTGGTCATGGTTTCAAAATTGTAAAAGACTTGATAAATGTAAAGACTTGATATTATTGTTATTATTATCAGGAATCCTATATAATAAAAGGCTAATATGCAAATTATCCCCTAGACCAGGAGTGTGACTGGGAGTTCTACCATGGGGTGGGCTGGCCTGCCAACTGCCTGTGCTCCCCCGCCCCTACCGGGCCCCAACTGTGCAGAAATTCATGCACCAGGTCTCTAGTCATATAATAATTATTACAATCATTCATTATTCACCTTGAGGAGAAATCATTCCAATTGTTTTGTACAAATTATGTCATTTAATTCTCCCAACTCCATGGAGTAGTTACTATTATTTTTCCCCTTTGACAGATGAGGAAATTCAGTCTAAGGAAGTTTAAGAAATTTGTCCAAAGCCTCAAAGCTAGTACATGCTACATTCAAGATTGGACCCCGAGGAGCCTGACTTAAAGTCTGCATTATTAAAGAATGTTTTCATATAAAAAGTGGCTGCAAATTTTAGCTAAAGAATCTAATGAAAGTAAGATGGTTATTTGTAACTGTATAGCTATCCTTAAATTTCAGAAGGTCACAGGACAAATGCTCCCTTGAAAGAGCAGAATAGAGTCTTATGTTAATAAAATTTAAATTGGTTGAAAATATCAGTTTCTATAAATTGGGTCTGTTGAGGCAGGTGTTTCATTCATTTATCCAATCAACCAAAAATGTTCCAATACATGATGTACCTTTTGGGGTGAGAGTAGAGAT
Source organism: Antrozous pallidus (assembly GCA_027563665.1). Taxonomy (NCBI): domain Eukaryota; kingdom Metazoa; phylum Chordata; class Mammalia; order Chiroptera; family Vespertilionidae; genus Antrozous; species Antrozous pallidus. The sequence goes on from CM050509.1 coordinate 83,559,743, forward strand.
GAGAATTTAGCTTAAAGTAGTCAATGTATTTATTTGCACTACATTCTGGTTGGATAGAACAATTTTTATAATAATGAAGACAGCTTGGAAAAATTGAAATGAACAGAAACTCAGAATCACCATTAATTAAGTTATTATGTTCAACTTCTTTCCTCACCCAACCTGATTACCAGAACTGTTGAAATGCACTGATTCATATTTCTCTTCTCTCTTCATACCTGCAAGTGCAGTGATGCTTAAGGACCAGTGTTAACTATAATCAGCAAAAAAACAAACAAACAAACAAAAAAAAACAAATGGAAACTATCTAAATCAGCCTGGGTAATTTATAAACTTTAAGAGTTTCTTCCTTTAATATTTCAGATTACTGACTATCTACCTATGTTTCTTTATGTGGCTGTATATGTTTCTGTTATTTATATTCATAGATAGTCATTTTTAATTTACTTTTCCCTTACTATATTGCAGATCCCTAATGGGTAAAAGTTATAGCACTGCCCAGACTACCATGCTACATCCTCTGTTTTGGCATATATTCTGAGTCACAGAATTTGCTAACCTGACAGTGAACAACATGTGATTTCAATTATTTTTACTTATTTATTATAACACTAGTGGCCCGGTGCATGAAATTCGTGCATGGGGGAGGGAGGGAGGGAGGGAGGTTCCCTCAGCCCAGCCTGCACCCTCTCCAGTCTGGGACCCCTCAGGCCTCTGGCTCTTAACTGCCCACCTGCCTCCCAGCCTGATCCCCCTGACTGCTCTCCCCTGACAGCCTGTTTGCCCTAACTGCTCTCCTCTGCTGGCCTGGTCCCCCTAACTGCTCTCCCCTGCTTGCCTGATTGCCTCTAACCTCCTCTGTCTTGGCCCCGCCAACATGGCTTTGTTGGGAAGGATGTCTGGAAGGACATGTGGAAGGTGGCCAGGAAGATGTTCAGTCTAATTAGCATATTACCCTTTTAATAGCATAGATGCTACCTTGTTCTAAAAATGAAAGTTGTTCCCATGTTTTCCTATCATGGAAGGGGAGCCCACAGTAGCATCCTGGGTTCTGACCAGGGTTTATGTGCTTGTGCTTTATCTCAGCAGCTGTGATTCCTAGAAGAAGTCTCTTGGATATACCTTGAACATTTCTATCAAATTTGCCAAATCATCCTCCAAAAATGTCGAACTCCCACCATTTACCATGCATGTGCCCTCGATCCCAATTTGATGCCAATATCATTGATTTCTCCCTAGAAGCTTCCCTCCTGTCAGCCAAGAATGCTTGGCACTTGAGCCAGCCTCATTGTTCAGCTGGGGCCTTGATTTCCCGAGATAGAATTAGAGGAAGAAAAATAGTTTTCCTCAACCTTTCTGAGTTCTTAGTGGAGGCTCTTGTAATGAAAGACAGATCACCAAGAGAAAAACAAAAGTTCATTAACATGTGTACCTCGTGTATATGTGGGAGATCTCAGGGAAAAAGGAATAACTCCCCAAGCTGACTTAGAATGCAGATTTAAATACCTTCTTCCTAGGGAAGGGAACCGGAGATGTAGGCCTCCTAGAGGAGAGTAAATGATTTTTAGGAAAGATGAATGGGGGTGGAGAGAAATAGTTTGTAACAAAGTTTGGGTGTTATGTCCTGTGACAGGAGTCAGTCTTCTCTGCCTGATGACACTTCTCCCATCAAGGGGACCTATGACATTTAAGCTCCTTTAGGGGGGTTCCAATTTTAGACAGATCAGGAGACTTCAATGAAATCCTCTGCATGCACTTGCAGTTTTTCAAGAATCTGCAGCTCAAGATCACCAATATAACAATAAAGCATATGTTGGGAGCTGGCATGTTCTCTGACCTTCAGAATAAACCCCAAAAAAGCTTGTTTCCTCTCTCAGATGATTTGCCACAGTAGGTTATTCCCTGGAGATGGCATTCTGGGAGTGGTCATAACATACCCTGTGTATGTAGAAAGGTGTGGGACACATCACTAAATAATCCAGGGACAGTTTTCTCATCTTGAGGAAAGAGAGATAAAGTTATAATAGTTTATCTCCCTTTCCACAGGTTTCTTGTGGGTTTGTGTCTCAGCTTCCCCCACCCACAGCGCCTCACCCCCCAGCCTATGCATCCGGCCTTTGGGCTGCTGAGTGCCAGGCCTGTGGGTTTGTATCTCCAGTCCACCCCCCTCCCACCCTCCAGCCCCAGATCTGCCGTGGCAGGGCTTGGGGGCTGCTGAGTGCTGGCCTCCCTGCTGGTTTGTGTCTCAGATCTAGCCCCTCTCAGCCCCAGCGCCCCCATGGCCGGGCTTGCAGCTGCTGGGTGCCAGCCTCCCTGCTGGTTTGTATCTCCAATCTGGGGGACGCTGGGTGCTGGCCTCCCTGCAGGTTTATGTCTCCAATTCGGCCTTTGCAGCTCCAGCACCTGGGTGGCAGAGCTTGTGGGTGCTGAGTACCGGCCCCCTGTGGGTTTGTGTCTCTGATCCAGGGGCTATTGGGTGCCAGCCTCCCAGCAGGTTTGCACCCCGTACCCACCCCACCCGCTGAGCCCCCCGCCAGCCCAAGGCCTAAAGCCCCCGGCACTGCCCGCCCCACCCTGCCACTTCCACATCCTCCCCACCCCCCCCTCAGTACTTCAAACTCACTCCTACAGTGGGGTCTGTCAACAAAACTACATTTCCCAGAATTCATGGTGCCCACTGATACCCTGAAGAAACCAAGAGCACCGTGAATTTTCTCCACCCAGTGGTGGCCACCAGAGTCTCCACACACCCCAGAGACTGGCAGCAGCCCCCCTCACTCCCATCGTGGGTGCTGGGATGGGGGGCATGCATGGACTCCGGGTGTTCATTTGCATTTGATTCAGGCACCATAAATGTAAGGAGGGCTGGCCCTTAAGTACCTTGTTGGCCACGTTTATAGGGTGGTGGTTGCTTTCACTGCACTGTGGCCACACCCCTGCTAGCCTCGACCTCTGTGTGCTGGCCAGGCTCCCATCCTGCCCCACCCCCTGCTCTGCTCTGCCCTCTGCTCCGCCCCCTGCTCTGCTCTGCCCCCTGCTCCGCCCCCTGCTCTGATTGGCTGGTAGCATATCTAATCAGGAGCCAAGGTACAGTCACATTTGCTTGTTATTCTTTTATTAGATAGGACTAGTGGCCTGGTGTACAAAATTCGTGCATGGAGCGTGGTTCCCTCAGCCCAGCCTGCACCTGCTCCAGTCAGGGACCCCTTCAGGGATATGTGACTGTTGGCAGTCAGAGATGTCTGACTTTTGGCAGTAGGACATCCCTCTCGCAATCTAGGAACACTGGCTCCTAACTGCTCATGGCCTGCCTGACTGATTACCCCTAAACCCTCTGCCTGTCTGCGAGATTGCCCCTAACCAACTCTGCCTACCTGCCTGATTGCTCCTAAGTGCTTCCAGCTGGCCTTATTGCTCCTAACTGCCTCTGCCTTGCCCCATACCTGGGACCCAGGCTTTCCTCCATCTGGCCAGTTATAGGCACCCAGGACCTGGGCCAGTTTCACTCAGGCTGGCCGCAGCCACAGGCACCCACAGGCAACCAGGACCACAGGGCATTCTGCCTAACCCCAAGGCCAGAAAGGACCCCAGCCCCTCTATGTGCCTGCCTGGCCGAGTCCCACTACTCTGACTGCTGTGGCTTAAGGAACTTTGCCATATATGTTCTCCCCAGCCTCCTGGGGAGAGGGTGTGAGCTGAAAAACTGGTGATGCTGCAGCCCTGCTGAGGGTATGCCTTCCTCAGCATCTCCAGAAGCCAGAGCACCTGGTAGGAAGGCTTCCAGCTCTGATCCTGGCCTGAGGAGGCAGGGAGCCGTGGAGTGTGTGTGATGCTTGGAGAAAGGGTGACTTTAATGGACTCACACACACTGCCACTGACAACGGCATGAGGTCATAGAGACTGAAGGAGCAGAGAAATGAATCCAGAACTGGGGGGTCCTGCACCAACCCAGCAGGCGGGCGCCTCTCTGACAGTACACCTTGCAGACAGCATTCCCCGCCCCTCCACAGGGCCCCCACCTGGGGAGCACAGGCATGCTGCGCCACTGCCACAGCCACCTCATCTCGGCCCACAGTGCTTGCCCAGTCCCGCCCCTCCATTGGGCCCCGGCCTGGGGAATGCACACATGCTAAACCGCTGCCGCAGCTGCTGCCAACCGGGCTGCGGCGCCCGCCCTGCCCTGCCCCTCCATGGGGCCCCAGCCTGGGGACCACAGGCTGCACCACGGCCACGCCCCCACAGGCCTCGCAGGCCTCGCATCCTGTCCTGCTGGCCATGTCCCCTGCTTCTAATTGGCTGGTAGCATAGCCAATCAGGAGTGAAGGTATGGTCAAATTTGCATGTTACTCTTTTATTAGATAGGATTGCCTGTAGCAGTTGTCATGCAGTACTCAGGAATATAGAAAAGTTCCACATTAGGAAGTCAGCTGTTTTCACTTAGACACCCCTGAATCTTTTTCACCTTTGACACATAAATAATATATAATTATTATATATTAGTGGTCTGGTGCACAAAACTCGTGCATGGGGGGGTGTCCCTCAGCCGAGCCTGCACCCTCTCCAATCTGGGACCCCTTAAGGGATGTCCGACTGCCCATTTAGGCCCGATCCTACCAGGATCGGGCCTAAATGGGTAGTGGGACATTCTTTTTACAATCCAGGACTGCTGGCTCCAAACTGCTCACCTGCCTGCCTCCCTCATTGCCCCTAACTGCTTCTGCCTGCCAGCCTGATCACCTGCTAACCACTACCCTGCCAGCCTAATTGATGTCTAACTGCTCCCCTGCCAGCCTATTTGCCCCCAGCTTCCCTCCTCTGCTAGCCTGGTCATCCCTAACTGCCTTCCTCTGCAGGCTTGATAGTCCCCAACTGCCCTTCCTTGCAGGCCTGGAACGTCCCAACTGCCCTCCCCTGCTGGCCATCTTGTGATGGTCATCTTGTGTCCACATGGGGACACAATATTTGACTACATGGGGGCAGCCCTCTTGTGTGTTGTAGTGATGGTCAATCTGCGAATTACTCTTTTATTAAATAGGATTCAAATTTTAGTGGCCATAAAGTTTTGTCGGGACACAGCCATCCTGTTCCTTTGGGCTTTGCATGCTAGGACTGTAGAAGTTGAGTATTTGAGGCCATGTGTAGCCCACAATAATTGAGCCGCACTCTGGCTCCTTATGACAATGGCATTTGGCCCCTGACCTAGATAAATTCTGCGGTGTTATTATGTGAAATGTGCATACTGTAAAATATAGGCTTATAAAATGAAAACATCTTACTTCAGTATTCATAGTCATTTTAAAGGGCACTTTTATTTGTAGTACCCTTCTTTCCCCACATCCGTCTCCTTGCTTCCTTCAGCCGCCCTCCTTCCTTGTTCCTCCAGAGGCCCAGCCTGCCCACCCCACCTGCTCCGCCCACCCACCCCGCAGGGAAGCTGCAAGGCCAGCGGGTCCTGGACCGAGCTTGCAGGGCACAGGGTCTTGGGGCCCCTGTGCCCCCTTCCCCACCTGCATTCAGCATGCTGGTATCCGGAAGCCTGGTGCTGATTCTGTGGTGACAGGGAAGGAGGAGGGGGCATCCGCCAGGGGGGAGAGGCATAGGCAGTCCCAGCAGGCCACAGTGCCCCACGGAGTGGACTGCCGTTTGGCTCACAGCCCCACCTCGCATTTCTCTCCCATTACCCAAGGTGCCCCTGGAGCTCATTTGCATGTCCCACGTGACAGGTAAACCCCACACCTCAGTCACAGCCTAACAGAGCAACCTACATGTGAGCCTCATGAGGGGATATCATGGCATAAAATTCCCCTAACCATCCCAAGGTCACTGAAGAAGATTGCAACTCAGTCAACAATAAGTGTAATGAGAGAGGGAGCTTACCGGCTCTTAAGTACCATGTGGGCAGCTTATAGCGTGGTGCTTGCTTACTCAGCACTGTGGCCACACCCCTGCCTGCTGGCCACACCCCCTGCCTGCTGGTCACACCCCCATCTGCTGGCCACACCTGCTGTCCACATCCCCTGCCTTCTGGCCATGCCTGCTGGCCATGACCCCTGCTCCTGATTGGCTAGTAGCATAGCAGAGGTACGGTCAATTTGCATGTTACTCTTTTATTAGATAGGACTAGAGGCTCAGTGCGCAAAATTTGTGTACACATGGGGGTGGGGTGAGGAGGTCCCTCAGCATGGTCTATACCCTCTCCAATTTGGGACCCCTTGGGGATGTCTGAATAAACTGGCAATTGGACATCCCTTTCACAATCGAGGACCGCTGGTTCCTAACTGCTCGTCTGCTGCCTGTATGATTACCCCTAACCACTCTAATTGCCTGCTTGATCACCCCTAACTTCCCCCCTGCTGGCCTGGTCACCCCCTACCTGCCCCCCTGCTGACCTGGTCAATGCCTAACTGCTCCGCTTCCAGTCTGGTCACCCCCTAAGTGCTTATCTGCTGGCCTGGCCACCCCTAACAGCTTCTGCCTCAGCCCTCGCCACTGTGGCTTTGTCTGGAACGAAGTTGGTTGTACTGAAGATGTCCAGTTGACCTGGTCTAATTAGCATGTTACCCTTTTATTAGTATAAATAATTACCTGAACCAGGAATCTGAAGATTCCTGTATATTTGACTTACTCCAAACTCAGTAACTCTATATACCTGTTTTTCTCTATGAAAGAAATCAATTATAAATTGAAATCCCTCAATAACCCTGAATATGAGCATACAGATTACTTATTCAACCCTTTAAATTTTCTAACAAACAACCAATGTATTCTGTATGTCTTGATCTGTTCCAAACTGTTTGATGTTGAAATTCCTAATCATGGAAATAAATTTGATATCCTAAAAATTAGAGAAACACCAAAAATGATTTTGGCATACTGAAATGGAAGAAAACTTGCTTTTCATCAGTATGAATTACAGCCTTAGTTAATATTATAAAATATATCATGGTTCCATAACTATTTTGACCATAACACAATCAAAGAAGGAAAATATCTTTAACATTAAATCTATATGGCATAAAATATACAATTTGAATATAGGTGATTTGCTTATTCACTCAACAAATATTTAATGAGCCAGGCACTCTTAGTGTTAAACAATACACACAAAGTCCACAACTTAAATTAGGCTTACAATTTAGAGGCAGGATATAATTAACAAATTTGGGCTTTGTTTCAAATATGTCAGAATGAACTCACTAAGACTTTAATAGAAAATACTGGGTCTGGAGGCACTGGAGAAACAAGTTAAATGATGTCATGAAAAAATACGCAGCTACATCCAAAATATGGGACATTCTATAAAACAGTTAATCTTTTCTAAAATTACATGGAGAGAAATGAAAATTGTTGTTGTAGAAGAAAAGTTTAGAGAGACATAATTAAATGCCATGTGTGAACCTTGATGTTTTCCTAATTCAGTATGAGGTTCCTTTTCAAGAGGTAGAAATGTTCTAAAATTAAACTGTGGTGATGGTTGCATAACTTTTGTAAATTTGAAGTAAATTATTGAATCTTGCATTTAAAATGAAAATTAGCCCAGCTGGCATGGCTTAGTGGTTGAACATAGATCTATAAACCCAAATATCATGGTAAGATTCCAGGCAGGGCACATGCCTGGGCTGTTGGCTCCATCCCCAGTGGGGGTGCAGGATGCAGCCAATCAAAGATACTCTCTCATCATTGATGTTTCTATCTCTCTCTTCATCTTCTTTCATTTCTTAAATCAATAAAAATATATTAAAAATAGAATTATAATCCATGTAAGGCTTTTTATAAAAGATTATGAGGGGGCATCAATAGATATCAAATATGTATAAGTAATCACATAATTATTTTAATTACATTAAGTGTTATAATATTGAGATTATGGAAGATAATGCTTTTATTTTAAATATATATTGAGGTATTTGACATGTAGTGTTATGAAGTTTGTAACCTTCAAATTGTGCAACAAAATGGAGAAAACAACAAATTAATAAGAGGTCTGGACTCTAGGTTGTGCATATATAGATGTTCACTAGAAAAGTCATTCATGTTTTCTAGGTGCTTGAAAACTTCCTAATAAAGAGTTAGAAAATATATTACTTTTTAAGAGGGAGGCAGAGAGAGAGAGAGAGAGAGAGAGAGAGAGAGAGGGAGGGAGAAAGAGAGAGAGAGAGAGAGAGAGAGAGAGAGAGAGAGAGAGAGAAAGAGAGAGAGAGAGAGAGAGAGAGAGAGAGAGAGAGAGAGAGAGAGGGAGGGAGGGAGAGAATTACTGGAGAATATTACATAAGGAGTAATATGATCTTTGTTTTTGGCAATCTTAACAAATTGGACCTGCTTACTGTATGATTTCATTAAGACAGATGTCTCTCAATTGTTGAAAACTGAAAAAAAATGAGTGTATTGGGAAATAGCTGATTATACAGCTACAGATAGACTTGTCCTAATGTCCTATGTGTAGCAGTATAAATAGTAGTCATGCAATTCACCTTTCCATCCTGCTTCCTATCTGTTCCACATTTTACCTTGCAAATTCAGCTGGTTCACTTATTTTTTAAAGTCTTTATTGTTGAAAGTATTATATATGTCCTCTTTTTCCTCCATTGACCTCTAGCAACCAGTCTCTCCCCTCTAGCACAGGCCTTCCCCCCTCTATTGTCTGTGTGCACTCGCTATGCTTATATTCATACAAGTTATTTGGCTGATCTCTTAGCCACCCCATGTCTTCTCTCTGAGGTATGACAGTCTGATTGATGCTTCTATGTCTCTGGATCTATTTTTGTTCAATCAGTTTATGTTGTTCATTATATTCCACAAATGAGTGAGATCATGTGATACTTTTGCTAAGCGAAATAAGCCAGTCAGAGAATACATATTGGATGGCTGAGTTTTGTTGTGAACATCACATAAAGTCCCTAATGCTCTTGGCATAAACGCCAAATAACTGATTCTAGGGGCTCTGACCTAAATAATCTGGTCATTGCTTATCTCTTCAACTTTACCTTCTGAGCCATTCATTTTCCTCCTTCTCTGCAGGTCAAACACAATGGTCTTTTTTTTTAGTATTTTTGGGTATGACATATTCTAACCAAGGCCTTTGCATGTACTATTACCCTCCAAGTGGAACTTAAATATTATTTATTTAGAAAAGCCTTTCTAGATGTCCTTGAAAGAGTTAGGTCTGTCAATTATGCTCTGAAGGAACCTTGTACATTTCTTTTAATTGTCACTGAAATGATAATTATCTAATTATCTATGCAATCATTTATTTAGCACCATTTCCCTGCACCATATTTCGGGTTGTATATGGAAAGGATCTATGTGCATTGTGTTCATCAGCTCACAACTGAAGTTCTAAAACAAAGTCAGCATATAAACATGCTATCCTATCTAATAAAAGAGTAATATGCAAATTGACTGCACCTCTGCTACATCAAAAAGCCACACCCATCAGCCAATCAGGAGCAAATATGCAAATGAATTCAACCAAGATGGCTGCGACCACAGAGAGCATGAGGGAGGCTTGGGTTTCCTTGGCAATGGAGGAAGCCAAGCTTTCTGCCTGCCCTTGGCAGCCCAGGCCTCCACTCAATGGTATAAAGTTTCAATGATAGAAGATAAATAAATCCCAACAGAAATGGCTGCTGCCATGGAGGGAGCAGAAGGCTTGGATCAGTTCCAGGATACAAAGTTTCAATTGTAGAAGATAAATAAATACCAGATGCCAGGGCCTCCATTTGGGTCACCAGGGAGTGTGGCCAGCCTGAGAACCACCATAGGCCCCTCACTCAGACCACCCCATGCCCAAGGGATTCCTCACCCTGATCCAGGACACCCTTCAGGCCGAACAAGCTGGCCCCCACCCATGCACCAGGCCTCTATCCTATATAATAAAAGAGTAATATGCAGATTGACCATCACTCCAACACACAAGATGGCTGTCTCCATGTGGTCAAAGATCCTGTCCCCATGTGGACACACCATGGCCACCAAAAGAGGGCCAGCAGGGGAGGGCAGTTGGGAGGGACCAGGCCTGCAAAGAAGGGCAGTTTGGGTGATCAAGCCTGGAGGTAGGGCAGTTAGGGGTGACCAGGCTGGCAGAGGAGGGAAGTTGGTAGTGAGGCCTTCAGGGAAGGGCAGTTGTGGGAGACTCATACCTGCAGGAGAGAGCAGTTTGTGAGACCAAGCCTGAAGGGGAGGGCAGTTAGGGGCAAACAGGCTGGCAGGAGAGCAGTTAGGCATCAATAAGGCTGGCAGGGGAGTGGTTAAGTGTTGATCAGGCTGGCAGGCAGAAGCGGTTAGTGACAATCAGGAAGGCAGGCTGGCGAGCAGTTGGGAGGCAGAAGTCCTGGATTGTGAGAGGGATGTATGACTGCTGGTGGGATCGGATCTAATTGGGCATGCGGACATCCCTCGAGGGGTCCCAGATTGGAGTGGTTGCAGTCTGGGCTGAAGGACAACACTAATCCCCCCATGAATGAATTTTGTGCACCAGGCCTGTAGTTGTTTATATAAAAAAATTACCTCTCAATCCTATTTTACCTATTATCTTCTGCTTCATTTCTCTATTGCACTTTTTAAATCTAAACTCCTGGAAAGAGCTGTTTATTCAGAGTTTTCAACTCCTCTACTCCCACTCTTTCTTTAAAAAACATCAATGGAGATGTCACCTTAACTACTTCATGAGAACTACTGTTGGCCGGGTCACCAATGACCTCCACATCACTAAATCTTGTGGTCAATTTGCATTATTTATCTTTATTTCATCATTCAACATCACTTAAGAAAATGAGTCAATCCCTCCTCCTTAAAAGACTTACCTTCTTAAAAGGCTTCCAAAATCACACACTCTTGGTTTTCATTCACCTTCCCAGTGTCTTCTTTTTAGGCTCCTTTTCAAGTTCTTCCATTGGAACCAGAGATAAACAAAAAAATCAGAAAATGTTTGTTAAACTTCTCACATTAAGCTGGCAGTAAGTTTTGTTAAAGTACCAAAAAAATGTAACCAAATTTAAAGAGATGCTGAAAAGCATGGATGGACCTGGAAAATATTATGCCAAGTAAAATAAGCCAACCTGAGAAAGACAAATATCACATGATCTCACTTATTTGTGGAATGCAATGAACAAAAGGAATTGACCAACAAAATGCAATCAGAAGCAGGGAGGTGTGGAACAGACTGACATACCTCAATGTGAGGTTTGGGGGGACAAGAAGATATAAAGCAAAGATCTTATATATTTACTAGAGGCCAGGTGCATAAATTTCCTGTATGGGGAGAGGGTCCCCTCAGCCGAGCCTGCACTCTCTCCAACCAGGACCCCTCAAGGGATGTCCAACTGCCAGTTTAGGCTGAAACTGGCAGTCTGACATCCCTCTCAAAATCTGGGATCACTGGCTACTAACTGCTCACTTGCCTGCCTGCCTGATCACCCCTAACTAACCCCCCTACTGCCTGGTCACCCATAACTGCCCCCCCATTGGTATAGTTGCCCCCAATTGCCCCCCCACCAGCCTGATCGGCCCCAACTACCCCCCAATAGCCTGGTTGCCCCTTATTTCACCCCCTGCAAGTGTGGTCACCCCAAACTCCCCCACCCCCGCCAATCTGGTTGCCCTTCACTGCCGCTCCTTGCCTGTCTGGTCACTCCCAAGTTCCTCTCACTGGGGACCGAGTAGTCCCATTCCCATGAAGAGTGCCTCTTGGTCATTTGGTTGCCCCTCACTTACCTCCCTGCTGGCCTGTTCAGCCCACACAGCCTGCTGCTTGTTTGTTTGTTCATCCCTCACTAAACCCCCTGACAGCCTGGTCACCCCACACAACCTGTTCGGTCATCTGTTTGGTTGTTTCACATGCAATGGTCACCTAGCCTTTTATATATATAGATATGCATAGCCTATGTATATGGGCAATAGGGTGGTGAAGACCTAGGGGATGGGTGAATAGGGGCTTGGAGAGGGGGGAAGGAGGAAAGTGGAGATTTCTGTAATACTATCAATAATAAAAATATATTTTAAAATAAATAAAATTATTGGCAAATTAAAAAAAAAGAGATGCTGATCAGAAAATAATTTTATTTCATTCAGGCCAAATAATAACCCTACTTAAAAGGTTAGGATTAACACCTTCTCACCATTATAGATATTTATTATATTGAAATAAATACTTATTGTAAGTGATTATAGATTGCTCCCTGATTTCAAACTTTACCTATAATTAGTGACTTAATGCATTCTTTCATCATTGCATATGAAAACTCCTCATAACCTCAGTGGAATAACTGTTCTGAAACTGATTTTCTTTTCTTTTTGTATATAAATACTTTCAATTCAGAATATATAAAGTTATCAGATGTTTGGAAAAAAGTTTTCAAAACAAGAATCAATGAGTCTACTTTTAAGATCTTAGCTATGAATAGGTGAGATCATTACCCATTTCATAAAGACCCCCAAATCTGTAACAATCCTATCTAATACAAGAGTAATGTGCAAATTAACCATCACTCTATTATACCCAATAAGCCATGCCCACCATCCAATCAGGAGTGAATATGCAAATTAACCCAACCAAGATTGCTGTGGCCATGGAAAGAGCAAGAGGGAGGCTTGGGTTTGCCCTGCAATGGATGAAGCAAAACTTTCTGTACACCCTGGCCAGCCCAGGCCTCTACTTCAGTCTACAAAGTTTCAATTACAGGAGATAAATACATCCCAACAGAAATGGCAACAACCACAGAGCTGGAGAGAGCAGGAGGCTAGGGTTGCCTCCAGCAATGGAGGAAGCCAAGCTTCTGCAGCCCTGGACTACACTGGCCTCAGCTTTAGGCTACAAAGTTTCAATTATAGAGGATAAATAAACCCCAATAGAAATGGCTGCTGTCACAGAGTGAGTAGAAGACTTGGCTCTGCTCCAGGATACAAAGTTTCAATTGTAGAAGAAAAATAAATCCCAGGTACAAGGGCCTCTGTTTGGGTCACTGGGGAGTGTGGCTCTCCTGCACACCACCAAAGGCCCCTCACCGAGGCTGCCCCACACCACAAGGGAACCCCTACCCTGATCCAGGACACCCTTTAGAGCAAACAAGCCGGCCCCCAACCATGCACCAGTGAACCAGGCCTCTATTCTATCTAATAAGAGAGTAACATGCAGATTGACCATCACTCTAACACACAAGATGGCTGCCCCCATGTGGTCAAAGATCCTGTCCCCATATGGACACAAGAAGTCTGAAACAAGATGGCCAGCAGGGGAGGACAGTTGGGAGAGACAAAGCCTGCAAGGGAGGGCAGTTGTGGGAGATCAGGCCAGTGGGGGAGGGAAGTTGAGAGAAACCAGGACTGCAAGAGGGAGCAGTTGGGGACAATCAAGCCTGCAAGGGAGGGCAGTTAGGGGTGACCAGGCCTGCAGGGGAGGGCAGTTGGGGAGACCCAGACCTGCAGGGGAGAGCAGTTGGGGGGGACCAGGCCTTCAAGGAAAGGCAGTTAGGGGAGACCAGGCTTGCAGGGGAGGGCAGTTAGGGCCAAAGAGGCAGTCAGGGGAGCAGTTAGGCATCAATCAGGCTGGCAGGGGAGTGGTTAGGGGATAATCACACTGGCTAGCAGAAGTGGTTAGAGGCAATCAGGCATGAAGGCAGGAGAGCGGTTGGGAGCTAGCAGTCCTGGATTGTGAGAGGGATGTCTGACTTCTCAGTAGGATTGGGCCTAAATGGGCAGTCGGACATCCCTGGAGGAGTCATAGATTGCAGAGAGTGCAGGCTGGGCAGAGGTTAAACCCTCCACCCCCTGTTCATGAATTTTGTGCATTGAGCCTCTAGAGTATAAAATAAAAGTAAGGTCCCTTAGAGTTTGTAATTCTTCTGTTGCACAATCCTGTCTTCTTTGCTCAAGAAGTTTGTAGTCAATTTCAGAATCCTTTCCAGGAGCCAACTTCTTAATTTGGATTATAGACAAACCATTCATGGAAAAAGATACAGAAAATAAAAAACCACAAGGTAGAAAAGGATGAAGAGACAAAGATGCAACCAGTGGGAACGTTTTGAAAATCAGTCCCTGGTTGTATTTTTTGGTTCTTTCCAGGCTTCATCAAACCCTTGCTACTCCCACCAGGCTTTGTGGTTCTCACCCAATACTCAAAGTTTTATCCAAAACTCATGACTCCCCATCACCCTAACCACTCCATTATCTTCCACCACACCCTTCATTTCTCTCACAACAACTGCCAAGCAGCAGTCTGAGCATCTGGAAACCACCTGAAACCCAGTAAATTTAAACAAAACTCTTCCCCAAGCCTGGTCTCCTGCTTTATATTTATATAGTGCTTTCAAATCTACAAAGTAAATTAACAAAGAACTATATTTGGGTCAGTTGTATAAAATAATTTAATTATCCAAAACAATCTAAAAATAAATTAATTTTCGACTTTCCTGAGTGTCCTTAAACTTTGATGACCAACCTAGAATGCCTTCTGATGGCAATACCAGACATTACTTTAAGACAGTAACTCACAGGATGATTCTAAGATCCAGGGTGAACTCCAAGATCCTTTCAGGGAGTCTGCAAGCTTCTTCTTTTTCCAACTATATTATATGTGAGGTCTGATTTTCTTCATTTTTTTTCAATTAAAATATCATATCACAACAGATTGAAAGTAGAAGTAGATATGGGAATTATTAAGTCAGCATTAACAATATTTAAAAAATTAAAATAATACACCTCTGCTCACTATTTTTTTTTAATTTGGAAAATATAGTTACTTTTCATAAAATATTATCTAGTGAAAATATAATGGTCTTATTGGTGTTTTCAAATATTTCAAACATTTAGCAGTTTTAGTTTATAATGCTAAAAAGTTTTCTCTTGTTATTTACCACATAAACAAATGATCTTTAGGGTCTTCAATAATGGTATCTAATAAAAGAGTAATATGCAAATTGACCATACCTCTGCTATGACCACAAGCGATACTCACAAGCCAATCAGGAATGAGTATGCAATTTTATCCAACTTAGATTGCTGCAGCCACAGAGTAAGCAGTAGTTTTGAGTTTCCCCAGCAATGGAGCAAGCCAAGCTTCCTGCACACCCTGGCCAGCCCTGGACTCTGCTCAAGGCTACAAAGTTTCAATTATAGAAGATAAATAAATCCCAACAAAAATGGCAGCAGCCACAGAACTGTAGAGAGCAAAAGGCTTGGGTTGCCCTCGGTGATGGAGGAATCCAAACTTCTTGGACTGTCCTGTCCTCCACTCAAGGCTACAAAGTTTCAATTATAAAAGGTAAACAAATCCAATACCAGGGCCACCACTTTGGTTGCTAGGGGGCATGGCCAGCCTGCAAACCACTACAGACCCCTTACCCAGGTGCCTCCATGCCCCAAGGGAACCCTACCCTGATCCAGGACACCCTTCAGGGCAAACCAGCTGGCCCCCACCCATGCACCTGTGCACCAGTCCTCTATCCTAGCTAATAAATGAGTAATATGCAAATTGACCATCATTCCAACACACAAGTTTGCTGCCCCTATATGGTCAAAGATGGCTGCCCCCCTATATACATAAGATGGCAGTCACAAGATGGCCAGCAGGGGAGGACAGTTGCTCTCAAGAGGGCAGTTGCTTACAAGAGGGCCTGCAAGGAAGAACAGTTGGGGGCAATCAAATCTGCGTGGGAGGGCAGTTAGAGGTGATCAGGCAAGCAGAGGAGGAATGTTGGGAGCGACTGTGTCTGTAGGGAAGGGCAGTTGAGCAGGACCTAGGCCTGCAGGGGAGGGCAGTTAGGGGAGATCAGGGTGGCAGAGTAGTGGTTAGGGGGTGATAAAGGCTGGCAGGCAGAAGTGGTTAAGGTCAATCAGGAAGGTAAGCAGGTGAGCAGTTGGGAGCCAGCAATCCTGGATTCTGAGAGGGATGTTTAACTGCCCAGTAGGATGGGGCCTAAATGGGCAGTCGGACATCCCTTGAGGGGTCCCAGATTGGAGAGGGTGCAGTCTTGGCAGAGGGACACACCCCCCCATGCACGAATTTCATGTACCAGGCCTCTAATTTGTAATAATAAAGAGGAATCCTAAAATGAAAAAGCTTGATAACCTTTATATATATATATTGTTTTTTTCTATTGATTTTAAACAGAGTGAAATGGGGGAGAGAAACTTCCATGTGAGAAACATCAATAGGTTGCTACACCCGCATCTGGACTGGGGAACGAAACCTAAAATCAGGCACGTGCCTTGACCTGACAACCTCTCTGTGCTTGGGGGTGATACTCAACTGAGTTACACTGTCCAGTGCAGAACTTACATTTTAAATATATATATGTTTTTATTGATTTTAGAGAAAGGGGGAGATAGAGCAATAGAGAGATAGAAACATAGATGAGAGGGAAACATTGACCAACTGCCTTCTGCATTCCCCACACTGGGAATTGAGCCCATAACCCTGCATGTGCCCTGATCAGGAATTGAACCATAATAAAAAATGGTATACAGACATTGGAGTCTGATTCAAACACTTGTTCCACCACTTCTGGTTATAACATTAACATACACCACTCTCAATAGATTCCCTGCTCTTACTTTCCCATTCCCCATCTCCTAAATCCTTTTTCTATTGTACATTCTCATTTAAATACTCATTTCTGGAAAAAGTTTGAAAATGTCTATATAATAGGAGTTTGGGGGTAGCAATCTGTTTCTTGGAGAAAATTAGGGACATAAAATAACTATTCCATAGGTCAAGTACATTAATTTTACTTAGATTGTTTTATTTGAGGTTATTATGCTTGATCACAGAATTTGGGGTATATGATGGACATTTATGGGATAACAGGAATATCTCCTAGTAATATCTTCTCTTTGGCAACATCACATACAAATTTGCTTCTGCTTCTGAGCAGGAAAGGCATTCTCAGATACTTTTATTCTCTCTTCTTTGCCTATGAGCACAGACTACTGCCTCCTGTGAGATTGGCAGCCAATTTGCCCTCCCTCAAATTCACCCCAATTCTGTTATCTTTATACAAATGGTGTCAAATTCCTCAATGCTCTCTGTGATTTGTGCACAACACTGACCAATAAGAGACCTGGAACTACCAATATAATCAATGAAAAAAAAACTACCAGAAACACATGAAATTTTGCCCAGCAATGAATAAATACAAAAATAAACCACAGGTTTATTTAAAGGTAGCAATGTTCTTTGAAAAATAGTGCTGCTCCAAAGTATAATCCACTAACATTCAAAATTAACAACATAAAAGGTATTTTAAAAATATTTTATTTGATTTCAGAGATGAAGGGAGAGGGAGAGAAGGGTAGAAACATCACTTATGAGAGAGACTAATTGATTGGCTGCCTCCTGCATGACACCTATTGGGGGTGAAACCCATAACCCGAACATGTGCCATGACTGGGAATGGAATCATTACCTTCTGGTTCATAGGTCGACTCTCAACCATTGAGCCACACTGCCTGAGCAAGAGGTGTTTTATTTTATTTTATTTTTTTTTAATTATTTTTTATTGATTTTTTGCAGTATAATAGTAGTACATGTTTTCCTTTCCCCCTCCCCCTTATCCTCCCCCCAGCCTCCCCCACCCCCCAGCACATATTCCCAGCTTCCCCCCCTCCCCGCCCCAGTGTCTTTCATTCATTGGTTATGTTCATATGCATGCATACAAGTCCTTCGGTTGCTCTCCCCCCGCATCTGCCTCCCATCCACCCAAGCCTCCCCCTGTAGCTTGACAGCCTGTTCAAGGCCATCCTGCCTCTATATCAATCACTCTCCCCTGTTTCTTTTCTTCAAAAATATCTTGCCTCTGCATACTAGAAATAAATGTATAAGAACAAAAAGTGTTTCAGTCTCGGTTTCAATGTCCAACTTTTCTGAGTCCCAGTTTCAGTGTCAAATAATTCATTATCTGTATAAGTCAGCAATGGTATCCAGATGGTGGACATATAGTGTCAATGCAAGATCCATCCTCTCTGGTTTGGTCCTGGGCTGCCTGCAGACATGCACAGCTGCTGACTGCTAGCATGGCAAGGTGTCGTCAGTGTCCCCCATCTCTGGACCGTCCTCGTGACTGGAACAGATCCATCAGTTCCTCACAGTCGCAGGAACCCACATGGTCTTGGAGTTGTTCTCTGTAAACACACAAACACATTCTCGACCAAAAGTTAACAAAGGGATCCTCTATGCAAAATAGACTTGGGATTCTTTTTAATTTTTGCCTAAATGATTTTTCTTGGGCTTATTTTGACACCAGGTGTGTTTTTTCATGGGTGTCCTGCAATTGTTTTTACAAATGGAATTTACTTTACTGGAGTAAGAATTTTCTAGGCGTATTTTACTTACTCGATATTTTTTTTCCCTTACATGATATTACCCCGCTGTCCCCTCCCCTTTTTTGATTAATGGGGATTTTTGGAAATTTTATATTGCAGTCTTGATAATTTTAAATTTTAATTTTTGCACACAAAGTGACTGCTTTAGGTTCTTTGGTTGTTAGGCAATATTACAGTGAGATGAACTACTAATAGATTTTTTAGTTAATGTTTTAGGAAAAGCTTTTTGTCCAGTACACTATAATTTTATTGAGTATTCTCATATTTCACTTGGCCAATTTAAATTAATCTGAAAACTTGATTACTATTTTCCTGTCAATTTTAATACTCAAGCAGAAATCTTAGTTTACCCTGTGAATACTAGTGGAAAGGAATATTTGCAATTTTGAGTAGGTCCCGAGCATTCCTGGTAATAGACTGAATTTAGATATAGAGCAGCTATTGCTGGCCGGGTCTCTGTCTGCCACCTGGGTCCCCGTATGAGGTGTGTGTGGGAGGCGAAGCAGCCATGGGGGTAGGAGACCTCCCTTAGGAGGGTTGAGAATTCAAACCTCTGCAAGGTTTGTGGATGAGGGTCTGTGCCCCACCTCTGTTGACCTTTTAGTTCTCTCCTGTTGGCCCCTCTGCGACTGTGCCTGTCTTAGGTTGTTCCTTCCCTGAGGAATCTTACCCGTCTCTGGCTAACCAGCCATCCTCCGGGGCCAAACAGGGTGATGTGAGGTTCAATTCTGTCTCCTTTGTAGTCTATGCCCCCCTGTGGCCTCCACATCCAGTACCTGCCTTGGGGTCCCCTCACCTGCTGGCAGGGTCCCGGTACTGATCACATATCTCGGGGGACCCAGGTTTCTTCTCCAGAGAGGGCCCAGCTCACACCATTGGTGGAGATACAGATCCATGGTGCCAGCTGCCCAAAGGCTTCAGCCACAGCTGGAACTGAAAACTCTGGCATCAGCTGTGTGTATTTGGATAGTAACAAGAAGGTCCCTCTTGGCAGAAAGGGCAAGAAGGGCCAATATAGAATGCTCGGATCCCTTCCCAGTGCCTTAATTCCTTCTGAAAGGGATTAATTTATTTCCTATCCTTTTTTAAGTTGCTGCCCAACATTCAAAGAATTAGTTTGTAAGTTTATTTTGGGATAATTGTATAATATGCTGTTGTCAAATATCAAATATTATAATGACATTGTAGAATAATATCATGTAAGGGTATTATGGTGTCATGGGAGGTTAAGGAAGGCCTAGCCTAAGGACTGGTCTCCATAGGATATGACAAGCTCTAGGCCATGTCAATTCAATGTCAGACTAGCTGCCATTTTTTAATAATTTTATATAAACTTTGTCAGGGATGTAAAAACACAAATCACTTACCTCAGTTCAAGAGTTCAAGTATATTGACTTTTCCACTTACTCCCACCACCTGCCACTTACCCTGAGGTTTGACATTCTGATGGACTTTTCTCAGTCTCTGGATCCATTCTTGTTCATCAGTCTATGTCATTGATTGTATTCCTCAAATGAGTGAGATCATGTGATATTTGTCTTTCTCTGCCTGGCTAATTTCACTTAGCATAATGCTTTCCAAATCCATCCATGTTGTTACAAATGGTAGGAGCTCCTTCTTTTTTTCCGCGGCGTAGTATTCCATTGTGTAAATGTACCATAGTTTTTTAATCCACTCATCTGCTGATGGGCACTTCGGCTGTTTCCAAATCTTAGCTATGGTAAATTGTGCTGCTATGAACATAGGGGTACATATATCCTTTCTAATTCGCCTTTCTAATTTCTTGGGGTATATTCCTAGAAGTGGGATCACTGGGTCGAATGGGAGCTCCATTTTTAGTTTTTTGAGGAATCTCCATACTGTTCTCCACAGTGGCTGCACTAGTCTACAATGCCACCAGCAGTGCACGAGAGTTCCTTTTTCTCCGCATCCTTGCCGGCACTTGTCATTTGTTGATTTGTTGATGTAAGCCATTCTGACAGGTGTGAGATGATACTGCATAGTTGTTTTGATTTGCATCTCTCGGATAATTAGTGACTTTGAGGAAGTTTTCATATGTCTCTGGGCCTTCCTTTTGTCTTCTTTCGTGACGATTCTATTTAGGTCTGTTGCCAATTTTTTTATTGGATCATTTGTCCTCCTTTTATTGAGATGCGTGAGTTGCCTGTAGATGCTTGAGATTAAACCTTTATCACTGATAACATTTGCAAATATGTTCTCCCATACAGTGGGTTTTCTTGTTGTTTTGTTGATGGTTTCTTTAGCTGTGCAAAAGCTTTTGATTTTGATGTAGTCCCATTTGTTTATTTTCTCTTTAGCTTCCATTGCCCTCGGAGCAGTATCATCAAAGAAGTTCTTTTGGCATATGTCTGAGATTTTTCTTCCTGTAGATTCCTCTAATATTTTTATGGTTTCCTGTCTTACGTTTAAGTCCTGTATCCATTTTGAGTTTATTTTTGTGTATGGTGTAAGTTGGTGCTCTAGTTTCATTTTTTTGCATGTATCTGTCCAATTTTCCCAACACCATTTATTGAAGAGACTGTCTTGACTCCATTTTATGTTCCTGCCTCCTTTGTCAAATATTAATTGAGCATAGTGGTTTGGGTTGATATCCGGATTCTCTATTCTATTCCATTGATCTATATGTCTGTTCTTGTGCCAGTACCAGGCTGTTTTAAGAACAGTAGCCTTGTAATACAGCTTGAAATCTGGTATGGAAATCCCACCGACTTTGTGCTTCTTTCTCAGGATTGCTGTGGCTATTCGGGGCCTTGTTTTGTTCCAGATGAATTTTTGGAGAGTTCTTTCTAGGTCTGTGAAATATGCCATTGGTATTTTAATGGGGAGTGCATTAAATTTATAGATTGCTTTGGGTAGAATGGACATTTTAATTATGTTGATTCTCCCAATCCACGAACATGGAATGTTCTTCCACCTGTTTACATCTTCCTCTATCTCTTTTTTCAGTGTCCTGTAGTTTTTCACAAATAGATCTTTTACCTCCTTAGTTAAGTTTATTCCTAGGTATCTTAATTTTTTTGGTGTGATGGTAAATGGGATTGCTTTTTTAGTCTCTCTTTCTGTAAGTTCACTATTAGTGTATAGAAATGCCATAGATTTCTTGGCATTAATTTTGTAGCCTGCTACATTGCTGAACTCATTTATTAAATCTACTAACTTTTTTATGGAGTCTTTCGGGTTTTTTATGTACAATATCATGTCATCTGCAAATAAGGATAGCTTAACTTCTTCTTTTCCAATTTGGATGCCTTTTATTTCTTCTTCTTGTCTAATTGCAATGGCTAATACTTCCAGTACTATTTTGAACAGGAGTGGTGAAAGTGGGCAACCCTGTCTTGTTCCTGTTCTTAGGGGAAATGGTTTTAGTTTTTGCCCATTGAGTATGATGTATGCTGTGGGTTTATCATATATGGCTTTTATTATGTTGAGGTATGATCCTTCTATTCCTACCTTATTGAGAGTTTTTATTAAGAAAGGATGTTGGATTTTGTCAAATGCTTTTTCTGCATCAATTGATATGACTATGTGATTTTTATCTCTCAATTTGTTTATGTGATGTATCACATTTATTGATTTGCGGATATTGTACCATCCTTGCATTCCTGGGATAAATCCTACTTGGTCGTGGTGTATGATCTTTCTGATGTACTGCTGGATCCGATTCGCTAGAATTTTATTGAGGATTTTGGCATCTATATTCATGAGGGATATTGGCCTGTAATTCTCTTTCATTGTGTCGTCTTTATCTGGTTTTGGTATTAGGGTGATGCTAGCTTCATAGAAGGAGTTTGGAAGTGTTCCATCCTCTTGAATTTTCTGGAATAGTCTGAGGAGTATAGGTTTTAGTTCTTCCTTGAATGTTCGGTAAAACTCCCCTGTGAAGCCGTCTGGCCCTGGGCTTTTGTTTGCTGGAAACTTTATGATGACTGCTTCAATTTCTTCCACAGTTATTGGTCTATTGAGTTGTTTAGATTCTTCTTGATTGAGTTTTGGGAGGTTACATTTTTCTAGAAACATATCCATTTCCTCCAGGTTGTCCAGTTTGTTGGAGTAGAGTTGTTCATAGTATTTTTTAACAATCCTTTGTATTTCAATGGGGTCTGTTGTTATTTCACCTCTTTCATTTCTGATTTTATTTATTAGGGTCCTCTCTCTTTGCTTCTTGGTGAGTCTGGCTAGAGGTTCATCAATCTTGTTTATCCTTTCAAAGAACCAGCTCTTGGTTTCGTTGATCTTCTGTATTGTTTCTTTGGTCTCTATATCATTTATTTCTGCTCTGATCTTTATTATTTCCTTCCTTCTGCTTACACTAGGCTTTTCTTGTTGCTTTCTTTCTAACTCTTTGAGTTGTTGGGTTAGATAATTTATTGCTGCTGTTCCTAGTTTTTTGTAGTAGGATTGTAGAGCTATGAACTTCCCTCTCAGAACTGCTTTCACTGTGTCCCATAGATTTTGGATTGTTGTGCTATCATTGTCATTTGTTTCCATGATGTTTTCTATCTCTTCCTTAATCTCTCTAGTAACCCAGTCATAGTTTAATAGCATGCTGTTCAGTCTCCATGTGTTCTATTTCTTTGGATTGTTTCTATTGTAGTTGATTTCCAGCTTTATGCCACTGTGATCTGAGAATATACTTGATATGATTTCCATCTTCTTGAATTTGGAGAGACTTTGCCTATGACCCAATACATGGTCTATCTTTGAGAATGACCCATGGGCACTTGAAAAGAATGTATATTCTGTGGCTTTGGGGTGAAATGATCTGAAGATGTCAATTAATTCCATCTGGTCCAGTGAGTCATTGAGAATTGATGTTTCTTTACTGATTTTTTGTTTAGAGGATCTGTCCAATGGTGATAATGGGGTATTAAAGTCTCCTACTATGATTGTATTGCTGTCTATCTCTCCCTTGATGTCCTCTAGGAGTTTTTGTATATATTTGGGTGCTCCTGTATTGGGTGCGTATATGTTTACAAGAGTTATTTCTTCTTGTTGAATTGCTCCCTTTAGTATTATGAAGTGGCCTTCTTTATCTCTTGTTATGTCCTTCACTTTGAGATCTAATTTGTCAGATATAAGTATGGCTACCCCAGCTTTTTTTTCATTTCCATTCGCCTGAATAACTTTTTTCCAACCTTTCATCCTCAGTCTGTGTGCATCTTTTTTTCGGAGGTGGGTTTCTTGTAGACAGCAGATACATGGGTTGTGTTTTCTTATCCAGTCTATTACCCTATGTCTTTTGATTGGAGCATTTAAACCGTTTACATTTAAAGTTATTATTGATAGGTGCTTATATGTTGCCATTTTTGTTCTTTGCCCCTGTGTTCCTTCTTCACTTCCTATTTCTTTTTACAGCAGATCCTTTAGCATTTCTTGCATTGCTGGTTTGGTGGTGACGAATTCCCTTAGTCCTTTTTTATCTGTGAAGCTCCTGATTTGACCTTCAATTGTGATTGAGAGCCTTGCTGGGTACAGTATTCTAGGATTCAGACCCTTCCTTTGCATGACTTTGTAGATTTCATTCCACTGCCTTCTGGCCTGATAGGTTTCTGTTGAGAGATCACTTGTTAGTCTGATGGGTGTTCCTTTGTAGGTGACTTTCTGTCTCTCTCTGGCAGCTTTTAAGATTCTTACTTTGTCATTGGTGTTTGCCAATTTAATTATAATGTGCCTTGGCGTAGGTCTTTTGGGGTTTATTTTGCTTGGGACTCTGTGAGCTTCTTGGATTTGTGTGGGTTTTTCCTTTCCTATACCAGGAAAGTTTTCTGTCATTATTTCTTCCAACAGGTTTTCTATTCCTTGCTCAGTTTCCTGTCCTTCTGGAAGCCCAATTATACGGATGTTGTTTTGTTTCATGTTGTTCCATAGTTCTCTTAGGCTCTCTTCCTGCTTTTTAATTTTTTTTTCTAGAAGGTGCTCTACTTGGTTATTTTTTCCTACCTCGTCTTCTAGCTCACTGATGCGATCCTCTGCTTCTTCTAGTCTACTCTTAATACTTTCTATTGAGTTCTTTACTTCAGCAATGTCATTTTTCATTTCTTCTTGGCTCCTCTTCATTTCTTCGTGGCTTCTCTTCATTTCTTCATGGCTCTTCATCATTTCTTCCTGGGTCTTCCTCATTTCCTCTTGGGTCTTACTCATATTATCAAATTTGTCTTCCATTCTTTTCAGCCACCTTATGACCATTTCTCTGAATTCTTTCTCTGACAGGTTGTTAACTTCCATTTCGTTTACCTCCTTTTCTGGCGAGCCTTGCTTTTCTTTCATATGTGGGCTATTTCTTTGTCTTCCCATGGTCTCTCTTCTCTGTGTATGTGGTTATGTAGTTCTCACTCTCCTGTGTTGATTTAAAGGCACAAAATACAACACAACCAGGTGCAACGCACCAGGCACTGAACCGGAATGTAGTCAAAGTAATTGTAATTCCAAATAAAGGTGACCGCCAGAGAAAGGCAAATTTGGTGATAGGTGGGAAAAAAGAAAGAGAACCTCCCCCAGACCCACACAGACACTCACACACCCACACTCACACAAAAAAGAAAGAGACCCCCCCCACACACATACACTCACCAAAAAGAAAGACAGGAATGCCAAAATGATAATGGGAAAAGGGGGAGAAGAAAAAAAGAAATAAAAGGAGTAAATTATAAATGTGGGGTGAAAACTCCTATAGGATAGCCCCTAATCCGAACCAAAACCTGCAACAAGTACTTGGAGATTGATACAAATTACATACAACTACTAATATCAAGAGAGGTGAGGGAACACAGAAGCAAAAATCTATCTCAAAAACAATGCAGATGAGGACAACAAAACAAGAAACAACACCAAAAATAAAAATAACCCCCCCTACAAGACAAACCAAAATAACAGAATAAGCAAATCAATCTCATAAACCTGCTTAAAAAATCAATATAATCAACAGTCAAGTAAACAACAACAACAGGACAGGGCTAAAAACACTTTAAGATAGTGAAGTCAGAGAAGCTAGAGGTATATATGCACTTGGATTAGGTGGTTAGAGATTAGATATATCAGTGGGGTGAAATTTTAACAGGGGGTAAGGCTAAAGAATTAGGTAAATCTAAAGCGGGAAAAGTGTAAGGGAAACAAGGCACTAAATAGGGAAAGGTTAGCCAGAGAGTGGTGGTATAAAGGTGAAGTTGAGGTAGAGTAAAAGATACTAAAGTGTAGATGAAAATAGACTGTATTCCCAAGGTCGAAGAGAAGATATAATCAATTCCCTGTCACATAAGAGTCAATTTGTGATTTGGCCCCTGGGTGGCAGTGTTTCTAGATTGACTTCTGGATCTATTGGTCCTCTTTATCCCGAACTAAACAATACTGCCTCTCTAATGGTGACTGCTGTTTTAGCAGCCAGAACCCTCCCAAAATCTTCCGGGCTTCCCCCCTCTGTCAGGTCCAAACCGATTGCGCTCCAGGGATCAACTCTGTCACCAGCTCCAAGGGCCCTCTCCCACGTTCACCAGCTTCAACAGCCACAGATTCTATTTCAGGTGCAGATCTCCAGGTTTTGAGTTCCAAGGTGCAGATCTTCCAGACTGCCAGCCCCCTCAGTTTCGCGCCCAAAGTACCCCCAGGGAAATCTGACCTTTCCTTGCTGGAGTTTAGAGCTCCCTGGGCTCTGCGCGCCACCTGGTCGCCGGTGCTCCGGGAGCCCCAGAGGTCCCGCCGGTACCGCGCACGGCAGCTGTATGCTTTCCGGCTCCTCTCGTTCAAGATGTCTTGGTCCGCCTCCGCGCGCCTCCTCGCACAGTTGGCTCAGGGAGAGAACCCAGCCGTACTGGGGCCTCTCAGGCTGGGGAGGCCAGCTCAGCAGTCCTCTATCTTCTCCTGGAGCACAGCTGTCCCCCTAGTCGCCGACAAATGCTCCCTGTGCGACTCTCAGTTGCTCTCTCCCTCTACCCTGTGAGCAGATTCAGATGGAATCCCTCCGTTCCGCCGCCATTTTTTTCCTGAGCAAGAAGTGTTTTAAAAATTCAGATTTCTGTATTCCATCTCAGATCAACTCAATTAGAATATCTGTTAATGAGAGGTATAAATTTATAATTTTAATAATTTTCTCAGATTATTATGGTATAAAGTTTGAACACCATTGCTATAGGGAAAATTTTAACAAGAAACAATCAAAAGAATAGGAAAAATAAGCATATTCTGTATCATCACCTCTTTCTTTTATTGATTGCTAATGGATGGATGATGTCACCCGCATTCCCTTCCACACAGACATAATATTTTCTTCTATCAATCTAAAGACTATTTATTATTCTGTCAGTGTGCCAGTATTATCAGGGTTAGGAAAGCTAATCCAAACTAACTAAAGTTATGAGATATCTAAACTAAAGTCATCAAGTATAAATTATAATGCCCATCTATTTGTAATAGGAAATATTGTAAATATAAGAATGTTCAGTTAGATAAACTCCACATTCTGAATCTAATAAATAGTACACATACAAAACTTAATTATAACAATAAATTACCATGGTGAGTCTGGAATCATCACAAAATATGTCAGTAAATATTTGTAATGATTACTGCTTCAATTTTCATTTGATATACCTACCTACCTCCACCACTGGCTTTGGACTGTAATATTTCAATCTTTTAATTACCAAGACATTGCAAGGAACTCACTGCTAGATCTCTGATGTTTTTTCTAATGCAGTAATTTTCTTTCTGATAATTCAGTCTATTGTTAAATTATTAGATTTTACCCTTTCAATTTATGATCACATTCTACTCATGCCTCCCTGAAACTCATCCAAAACTGTGGGTGTTTCTAAAGGAAATTATCTACTCATAAGCAGTTTCTTGGATTAATGTTGCAGGTGGCTCATCCCAGCATGGCTTTTAAATTTCCATAATTTAACCTTAAATTTATGATACCATTTTAATGATTTTACAAGGTACTTGGAATTCTGAGAGTATATTTTTAAAGAGCTCTTCAGAATGTTCAGTATAATATCTACACTGTAATGTCATTATAAGAGTAAATGTTTAATAGCAGTGGTTTTATACTAGAAACATATTATAATAATTGGAGAATGTTTTCAAAATTTCCCCCTGTCTCTGTTAAAAGACATTTCCTAAAGATAGCAAATAAGTATGTGAAAAGGTGCTCACTGTCATATGCCATTAGTGAAATGGAAATTAAAACAGAAACAAGATACCACTACATAGCTATTAGAATAACCAAAATGCAGAACACTGCCATCAAATGTTGACACTGATGTGGAGCAACATGAACTCTCATTGTTGGTGGAAAAGCAAAATGTAAAGCCACTTTGGGAGACTTTTGACTTTTTTTAAAATAAAACTAAACTTACTATTACCTTTCAATCCAGCAATCATGCTCCTTAGAACATATTCAAAGGAGTTGAAAACCAAGGTTTACACAAAAATCTGCACATAGAAGTTTATAGCAGCTATATTTATAATTTGCCAAAACTTGGAAGTAGCTAAGATATCCTTCAATAGGTAAATGAAAAACAAAAACAAAAACAGTGGTACATAAGATATTGGAATACTATTCAGCACTGAAAGGAAATGAGCTATCAATCCATGAAAAGACATGAAAAATACTTAAATGAATATTACCAAGGGGGGAAAGTCAATATGAAGAAGCTCCATATTGAATAATTCAAAATGTATGACATACGGGCACAAAGGGAGACTCTATCACCCTATTTAACAAAAATTTCAAAGCAAATATTAAAGGAATATATATCTCAGTGACATTCCATACACACACATGTGATTTTAGGAGGATCTTATAAATAATACACATTGCTATTGGATTCTGTGTACCAGATACGGCCCTACATGCAAAATATTATTCTTAATTCTTTTCTCTATCTGATCTATCTTCCACACCATCAACTCTATTTACCTTCCTTAAAAAAAAAGAACCCTGATTCAGTCACTCCTTAATCTGAATTACTTAGTTTACCAGAAAGACCCTGGCCTCAACCTGCTTCTTCAAACTCATCTCCCCTAAACTTTCTTGCTCTTATTATCTGCCTTTCCTCCCTATATCACTAAGATTCCTAGGCCTCAGGAAAAAAAATAGTATTCCCCAAATATTCCAGGACTGTTCTTAAGTCTTTGACTTTAAACAAACATGTTGCTTCCTTTGCCTGGAATATTTTTTTCCTTTAATTTTTGACTCTTCACATTGTCCTAGTAGGAAATAATTTATTTCTCCTTTATATTCACAATATTCACTCATTCATTCAACAAATATTCCTTGAGTGCTTACTATGTACCCAGCACTGTGCTAGAAAATTCTGGTGATTTCACAATACAATCACGGTCCCTAACCTCATAGAGTTTAGAAATGCTCATATTAAATAAATAATTAAAATTGTAATAGTGTAATAAAATGTATACGATTTAGTGAGAGTACATAACTAGTACTTAGTCTAAATAATCAGGGAACAACTCTGTTTGAAAGATGAATAATAATTATCCAGGTAAAGGAGTTGCAGGCCTGTTCAGGGCAGAAGGAAAACATATATGATGATACTGAGGCAGGAATGAATTTGGCTCCTTAAAGATTCAATAGACAAAATGACTAGAGAATAGTAGCATGGGATAATACTGGAGAA
Source organism: Antrozous pallidus (assembly GCA_027563665.1). Lineage (NCBI taxonomy): Eukaryota > Metazoa > Chordata > Mammalia > Chiroptera > Vespertilionidae > Antrozous > Antrozous pallidus. The sequence continues at coordinate 83,588,710 of CM050509.1, forward strand.
ATGGGCAGGAGCCTGATCATGAAGGATCTTGTAGAAAATATATATTTTGAACTTTGTCCAAAAAGTCATGGGAAGAGGAATGTTTTTTGGTAACAGTGATTTTTATTTTCTTTATGCTCATTTAAAATTTGAATAAACTTTTCTAATGGTAAAAAATAACAATAAAAGAGGTATTCAAAAAGTCCTCCAATAACTGTCACCTCAGAGTGAAGTCCAACCCCTCGGCCAGTGTGTGAGACACAGTGGCTCCTGGCACATCTGCCATCTGTTGCTCTAGGCTTACCATGTAGCAACACACCATTCCTAGTATTCATGGGGATAGTTTTGAACAGAGGAGAAATAGGCATGCTCATATTTCTATTTTAGGAAAATCACTCTCAATAAGAAAAAAGAATGAAAAATCACTCTCTCTATTAGGAGAAAAATAGATAGGAAATAATATGACTGCAGAAGGAATATTAAGCTAGGTGAGAAATGATGGTTATCTGCACTAAATTGCAGCTAGAATGCCATGGCTCTTGAATAGCACCCTTAACTGAGCATCACACAGTATGACCAGTGTGAAGCCACTGAAATTTTTAAACAGGGAAGTGAAGTGATCATGCATTTATTTTTAAGAGATCACCTTGTGCTTGTATGAAGAAATTATATTAGTGTGCTAAGAAAAAATATAGGGCGATAGTTTAGGAAGTAGTCCTGGTATGATAGTTAATAATTGGGTAGTGGTGCCCCTGATTTTTGTTGCTCAGTAGTTAGAGTGTCATCCCAAGCACCAAAGGATCATGGGTTTGATTCCCGGTCAAGGGTGCATACCTGGGTTGCAAGTTTAATTCCTAGCCCAGGTTGGAGTGCATGCGGAAGTCAACCGATTAATGTCTCTCTCACATCAATGTTTCTCTCTCTATCCCCTCTCCTTCCACTTTCTCTAAAAATCAATGGAAAAAATATCCTTGGGTGAGGATTTAAAAAATAGGGTGGTGGCAATAAATAAAGATGATCTGAATTAGGAACTTGGCATTAGGAGACAAATGCAGAAATGAGACACTATTTTGTAGGTAGAACCAAGTGGAATCATAACTGATTGGATCTGGGGTAAGAGAGAAAAAGGGAATCAAGGATGATTACCAAGTACTATCTGGACCTTGGCAGATGGAGGTGCCATTTGTTGATATGGGGCTCATTAAAAAGATTAGTGGGGAAAAGTGGGTGAGCAAATTCGGTTTTTGCACATGTTAATTTTGAGATGCCTGTTAGATATCCAAGTAGAGATTATGAATAGGCAGTTGATGTACTGAGGCTGAGGTCAAAAGTGATATACTTTATACCTCAGTTAGTTTAGACTCTGACACTACATGAAGTATGTCTTTAAAGCAACAATAATGATCTATTACAATGATTTCAAACACATAAGAGGTGCTCAAAGTACCTGTTTGTTTATTTGAATTAAAATTTGTAGTCAATCTTAGTTCCTGTTTTAGCACAACTCTAATCACATAATTAGTTCAATTTAAAATTTACTCAGTGATCTATATGTTTTGTCTTTACAAAACAAGTGGTTTTGTAATTTTTTTTTTTTTACTAACTTGACATAGCTCCTGTCACTGGGCTTTTGGAGTAAGAAGTACCTGTAACAAAAATTCTCATAAAAACACATACATGGTAGAACTTACCTAGCTGGGTGATAAGACTGGGGAATCTCCTCCCCCTAAAACACTATAAACCTGCACAAAAGTAACACAAGCAACTATTTCTGCAGTCTAGAAGTTGATCAAAAAGTTTATTCTTGAAGAATCACTGATGTTGGGGTACAAAGCCCTGGAGCTTCTTCATAATCCACATCCCAGTTCATTTAGTTCAGATGTTCCCCCAGGATTTTTTCATTGAAAACCACAAAACACTTCTTAGAGAAATTAAATAATATCTAAATAAACAGAGAAACAGTCCATTCTCTTAGATTGGAGGGCTTAATATTATCGAGATGGAAATTTTACACAAATTGATGGATACACTAAATACAACCCCTATAAAAATCCTGGCTGGCTTATTTGCAGACACTGACATGGACAAGCTAATCCTAAAATTTATATGGAAAAACAAGGGAGCAAGATAGCTGAAACCAATTTGAAAATGTGGAACAACATTGAAGAGCTCACACTATCAATTTCTAAACATAGGATAAAGGCACAATTAATCAAGATAGTGTAGCACTGACACAGAAACAGGCATATCCTATCTAATAAAAGAGTAATATGCAAATTGACCATCACTCCAAGACACAAGATGGCTGCCCCATGTGGACACAAGATGGCCACCACAAGATGGCCTGCAGGGGAGGGCAGTTGTGGGCAGTAAGGGGTGAATAGGCCAGCAGAGGAGGGCAGTTGGGGGAGACCAGACCAGCAAGGGAGGGCAGTTGTGGGGTACCCAGGACTTCAGGGGACGGCAATTGGGGGGGACCAGGCCTGCAGGGGAGGGCAGTTGTGAGCGATCAGGCCAGCAGGGAGGGAAGTTAGGGGTGACTGGGTCAGCAGAGGTGGGAGGTTAGGGGTGACCAGGTCAGTAGGGGAGGGTAGTTAGGGGCAATTGGGCCAGCTGGGGAGTAGTTAGGAGTGGATCAGGCTGGCTGGGGAGTGGTTATGGGGTGATCAGGATGGCAGGAAGAAGCGATTGGGGGCAATCAGGTAGAGGCAGGCAAGTGGTTGGGAGCCAGCGGTCCTGGGTTGTGAGAGGGATGTCCGACCACCCGGGCCTAAATGGGTGGTCAGACATCCCTCAAGGGATCCAAGATTGGAGATGGTGCAGGCAGGGCTAAAGGACACTTCTTCCCCAGCCCCCCATACATGAATTTTGTGCACCGGGCCTTTAGTATATATATATGCTAGAATAGAGAATTCAGAAGTAAAACCTTATGTTCATAGTCAATTTATTTCCCACAAAGGTACCAAGACAATTCAGCTGGGAAAAGGATAATCTTTTCAACAAAAAATAGTGCTGGGGTAATTGGATACCCAAATATATAAAGAAATTAGACCCTTACTTCATACCATATAAAAATTAACTCAAAATGGATCACAGGCCTAAATATAAGAGTTTAAACTATAAAAATTCCAGAAAAAGATATGTGAAAATTTTCATGATCTCAGGTAGGGCAGAGTTCTTAAATATAACATTGAAAGTATAATCCATAGAAGAAAAAATTATATATTGTAGTTTATCAACTTTTACTCCTAAAAAGTCACTAATAAGAGAATAAAAATATAAGCCCCAGACTAGAGGAAAGTATTTTCAAATCATAGAACTAATAAATGACTTATAAACAGAACATTTGAATAACTCTTACAATTCAATAATTATTAGGAATATAAAAATTCAATTAAAATGAACCAATTATTTGAAAAGATAATTCCACTAACAAAATATATAACTGGCAGAAAGAGGAGATAAAAACATATGCAGCATTATTAGTGATTTAGGGAAAAATAAATCAAAATCCCAAGAAGAAACTATTATGCATCCATTAGAATGGCTATAATAAAAAAGACAAGTGTTCAGAAGGATGCTGAGAAAATGGACCACTTGCACATTGCTGTGGGAACAAAACATGGTACACCTACTCTGAGAAATATTTTGTCAATTTATACACAAATTTACCATGTAACAGTATTTTATTTCTAGGAATTTGACCCTAAGAAATGAAAATATATGTCTAACCAGAGACATGTGCAGGTATAGTAGCATTACCCGTAATAGCAAAACAATTCTGTCAAAAATCTAGTAAATGGAGGAGAACTAAGATGGCAGCAAAGGTAAAACACCTATCTTGCCGTCATAATCAGCAATTTTAATACTACAACTTAACAAAAGAACAAACACCTTCCAGAATCACCAGAAAGCTCGCCAAGTGAAAATTCCACAAATAAAAGTGAAGATAAGACACCGTGACTCTGAGGAGCGGCGGCGGACAGCATTGAAAGATTCGCGCGGAGAGAGAGCTTTGGAACGCGCGCCGCGGAGTGGGCGGGCAGCTGAAAACCAGCCAGTTTTCTCGAACGGGGAGACAAAGACGTCCCACTGGACTGATTCTCCAGCTCTGGACGAAGTCCAGGGAACCCACTATCATACGGGGTGAAAACTGGAGAGTGGGAGGGCACACCGAAGCCTGGGTGCTGCCTGGGCTGCAGGCTTGTGGAGAAGGCAACTTGTGCACGCACAGCTGGGCTGCATGACGGCACAGAGAGCGCTCTGCGACTTGTCTCTCATTCGGAAAACCGTCAGTCTGCTTTGTTTTACCACCCTGGGTGAGACATTGCGCATGCAAAGTCATTTGGGGAGAGTCTGAATTCCCCGGCAGCCGGTGGAGCTCGGCAGCGGCTCTCTCTCAGAGGTGCTGGCGGCTATTGCCCCCAGCACAGAGTCCCCAGGGCCACAGAGGGCGGAGCTAACGCTGTCTGCTTGGCCCGGAGACTCCGCCCATCCAACCTGAGCACAGCTGAGCTTCACAGAGAATTGGCCTGGAGGCCAACCCTCCAAGTGCTAACAACGATTAACTGAGCTTAACTTCAGCAAGACTGTGCAGCCCATATCCACCTCAGGTAACTGGGGAGGCTGAGCCACTGTCCCTAGTAGGAAGTCTACCACACAAAGCTAATTGACCAACTCAGGGAAGCAGCCACCATGCATAGTCTTGGAAAGAAATCAGATGTGAAAGAAATGGAGGAAAAAAAAGGACTGGACATGGAATTCAAAACCACGGTTATAGGGTTTTTCAAGAGGCTCCAACAAAAGGTCGAGGCCTATAAGGAAATAAGCAAGACCACAAAGGAAATTAATGAGTCCTACAATGAAATGAACAAGACCCTCAAGGATATAAATGAGACCTGCAAGGAAATAATCAAGACCAACGTGGAAATGAATGAGTCCTACAAGGAAATGAAGGAGACTCTCAAGGACATAAAGGAGACTCTCAAGGATATGAAAAAGGACCAACCAGAAATTAAGCATACACTGACTGAAACAAAAAATATTATACAAAGACCTAAAAGTGCTCTGGAGCACCCCAAGAACCAAGTTAAAGATTTGAAATACAAAGAGGTAAAACCCACTCAGCTGAAAAAGCAAGAAACCAAAAGAATCCAAAAAATTGAAAATAGTCTAAGGGGCATCTGGGACAACCTCAAGCATACCAACATCCGAATTATAGGGGTGCCAGAAAAAGAGAGAGACCAAGACAATGAAAACCTATTTGAAGAAATAGTGACTGAAAACTTCCCACACCTGGTGAAAGAAATTGACTTAGGAGTCCAAGAAGTGCACCGAACCCCAATATATAGGAACCCTAAGAGGACCACACCAAGGCACATCATAATTAAAATGCCAAGAGCAAAAGACAAAGAGAGAATAATAAAAGCAGCAAGAGAGAAACAGTTGGTTACCTATAAGGGAGCACCCATACGATTGTCAACGGATTTCTCAACAGAAACGATGCAGGCCAGACGGGAGTGGCAAGAAATATTCAAAGTGATGAACAGCAAGAATCTACAACCAAGATTACTCTATCCAGCAAAGCTATCATTCAGAATTGAAGGTCAGATGAAGTGCTTCGCAGATAAGAAAAAGCTAAAGGAGTTCATCACCACCAAACCAACATTATATGAAATGCTGAAAGATATTCTTTAAGAAGAGGAAGAAGAAAAAGGTAAAGATGAAAATTATGAACAACAAATACACATCTATCAACAAATGAACATAAAAATCAAGTGAATTGATAGGCTGTTGAACAGGATAGACTGGTGAATATAACAGAGACATGGACATAGAGAGGGAATGGACTGACAATTCTTGGGGAGAAAAGGGTTGTGGGAAGTGCAGCAAGAGACTGGACAAAAATCTTGCAACAATGGGAGAGGACAGTGGGGAGGGGAGGTGAGGGTGGAGGGTTGGATAGGTACAGGGTGGAGGGGAGCTATAGGAGGATAAAAAGGGGAAACAATGTAATTAATAAACTGAACAATAAAGATTAAAAAAATGAAAAAATCTAGTAAATGGATGAACAAAATGGTATGACTATATAATGAAATAGTATTAATCAATTAAAAGGACCAATATATTGGTACATGCTACAACATGGATATACCTCAAAAATTTTATGTTGAATGAAAGAAGCTAAACACAATGGAACATACAGTATGATTCCACTTATATGAAATGTACAGAACAGACAAATTTATAAAGACAGAAAACAGAAGAGTGTTTTTTTAGAGCTTGGCTGTGGGAGAAGGTATTATCTGTTAATGGGCTCCAGAAAACTTTTTGAAATGAAAAAATTTTAAAACTGAACTGTGGGGTGATGGTTGCAGAATTCTATAACTTTAGTAAGATAATTGAATAATAATAAATGTAAGGGATATAGTAAATGTAAGAGATTGGTAGACTTCCTTTAAGGCATGTTTATGCCTACTGTATGTAGTAATTTTCATAATTTCTCCATCTACACTATCATTCCTTACACACCAATGAATCACAAGCCTGTATCTCCAGATCTAACTGTTCAGCCTATTTCTAGGTACCTGTCATACTACTCCCTACAAAAGTTAACTCCTCATCACCACCTCTGAGTAAGTTATCCTTCTTAATTTTTCCATAACTATTAGTGGCACCTGTATCTGTTCTGCATTTCGCACTTCAGTATTGCTTTCAATCCCACTAACTTTATCCCCACATTAAATGAGAAACATAATCAAACCAATATTTTCTAATCAAGCATCTTAGCATGTCTTGATAATTTTAGATGCTTACATACAGATACTAAAGTAATCTTCCTCAAGTACAATTTTTCACATCACTACTGTTCTTGAAAACCTATAGTAAGCTTAAGTATATATATATATATATATATATATATATATATATATATATATGCATTGTTTTCTTTCAAGCAAAATTATCTGCTAAAATATTTAAACAAAAGCAACTGTGGAAGGTGTCATGTACATGTAAGCAAAGTTAATATATTGTTGATTACAACTCCTGATATTTTAATGTGTACTTATCCTCTTTACTAAAAGAACACAACTAAATTCATACACATAGTATTTTGTAACCTGCTTTCATGACTGAAAACTATATTTTAATTATGTAAGGAAAAATATTACTTGATTTCAGAGGATGGTGGCTGGCAGGACAGAGGTGAGGGAGAGGAAGTGAATGAGTGAGGGTATGAAAGGAGAGTGTGTGGGAGGTTTGGAGAAAATGGCGGCAGAACAGAGGCATGAGATTTGAATCTGTTCCCAGGGCAGAAGGAGGGAGCAGCTGAAGATGACACAGGGAGTGTTTGTTGGTGAGTAGGGGAACAGCTGTGCTCCTGTAGAAGATAGGGGACTGCTGGACTGGCCTCCCCAGCCTGAGCGGTCCCAGTACAGCTGAGTTCTCTCGCTGAGCCAACTGCACAAAGGTGGACCACGACATCTTGAAGGGGAAGGATCTGAAAATACACAGCTGCAGTACTGGCTGGACCGCTGAGACTCCCATAACATTGGCGCCCAGGTGGGGCCGACCCACAGAGTCTAAGGGGCTCTGCGCTCCAGCACAGAAAGGTCAGATTTCCCTGGGGGTACTTTGGGCGAGAAACTGAGGGGCCTGGCAGACTGGGAGATCTGTGTCTTCGGAACTCAAAGCTGGGAGATCTGCACCTGAAATAAATTTCTGTGGCTGTTGAAGCTGATAAATATGGGACAGGGCCCTTGGAGCAGGTGGGAGAGTGAATCCCTGGAGCGCAACCAATTTGTACCTGACAGAGGAGGGAAACCCAAAAGATTTTGGAAGGGTCCTGGCTGCTAAAACAACAGTCAACATTAGAGAGGCAGTATTGAATACCACAGGGACAGCGAGATTTTAGTTCAGGCTAGAGAGGACCAGTAGACCCAGAGGTCAATCTAGAAACACTGCCACCCAGGGTCTGAATCACAAATTGACTCTTGTGTGACACAAGGAATTGACTTTATTTTATCTTTATTCGACTTTGGGAATACAGTCTATTTTCATCTACTCTTTAATATCTTTTACTCTACCTCAACTTCACCATTATATTACCACTCTCTTGCTAACATGTCCCTATTTAGTGCCTTGTTTCCCTTACACTTTTCCTGCTTTAGATTTACCTTAATTCGTTCTTTTTATCCCCTGTTAAAATTTCACCCCACTTATATCTCTAATCTCCAACCACCTACTCCAAGTCCATATATACCTCTACATTCTCAGACTTCACTATCTTTTTTTTAAATTATTTTTTATTGATTTTTTGCAGTATAATAGTAGTACATGTTTTCCTTTCCCCCTCCCCCTTATCCTCCCCCCAGGCTCCCCCACCCCCCAGCACATATCCCCAGCTTCCCCCCCTCCCCGCCCCAGTATCTTTCATTCATTGGTTATGTTCATATGCATGCATACAAGTCCTTCAGTTGATCTCCCCCCGCATCTGCCTCCCATCCACCCAAGCCTCCCCCTGTAGCTTGACAGCCTGTTCAAGGCCATCCTGCCTCTATATCAATCACTCTCCCCTGTTTCTTTTCTTCAAAAATATCTTGCCTCTGCATACTAGAAATAAATGTATAAGAAAAAAAATGTTTCAGTCTCGGTTTCAATGTCCAACTTTTCTGAGTCCCAGTTTCAGAGTCAAATAATTCTTTATGTGTATAAGTCAGCAATGGTATCCAGATGGTGGACATATCGTGTCAATGCAAGATCCATCCTCTCTGGTTTGGTCCTGGGCTGCCTGCAGACATGCACAGCTGCTGACTGCTAGCATGGCAAGGTATCGTCAGTGTCCCCCATCTCTGGACCATCCTCGTGACTGGAACAGATCCATCAGTTCCTCACAGTCGCAGGAACCCACATGGTCTTGGAGTTGTTCTCTGAAAACACACAAACACATTCTCGACCAAAAGTTAACAAAGGGATCCTCTATGCAAAATAGACTTGGGATTCTTTTTAATTTTTGCCTAAATGATTTTCCTTTGGCTTATTTTGACACCATGTGTGTTTTTTCATGGGTGTCCTGCAATTGTTTTTACAAATGGAATTTACTTTACTGGAGTAAGAATTTTCTAGATGTATTTTACTTACTCGATATTTTTTTCCCCCTTACATGATATTACCCCGCTGTCCCCTCCCCTTTTTTGATTAACGGGGACTTTTGGAAATTTTATATTGCAGTCTTGATAATTTTAAATTTTAATTTTTGCACACAAAGTGACTGCTTTAGGTTCTTTGGATGTTAGGCAATTTTACAGTGAGATGAACTACTAATAGATTTTTTAGTTAATGTTTTAGGAAAAGCTTTTTGTCCAGTACACTATAATTTTCCTGAGTATTCTCATATTTCACTTGGCCAATTTAAATTAATCTGAAAACTTGATTACTATTTTCCTGTCAATTTTAATACTCAAGCAGAAATCTTAGTTTACCCTGTGAATACTAGTGGAAAGGAATATTTGCAATTTTGAGTAGGTCCCGGGCATTCCTGGTAATAGACTGAATTTAGATATAGAGCAGCTATTGCTGGCTGAGTCTCTGTCTGCCGCCTGGGTCCCCGTATGAGTTGTGTGTGGGAGGCGAAGCAGCAGTGGGGGTAGGAGACCTCCCTTAGGAGGGTTGAGAATTCAAACCCCTGCAAGGTTTGTGGATGAGGGTCTGTGCCCCACCTCTGTTGACCTTTTAGTTCTCTCCTGTTGGCCCTTCTGCGACTGTGCCTGTCTTAGGTTGTTCCTTCCCTGAGGAATCTTACCCGTCTCTGCCTAACCAGCCATCCTCTGGGGCCAAACAGGGTGATGTGAGGTTCAGTTCTGTCTCCTTCGTAGTCTATGCCCCCCTGTGGCCTCCACGTCCAGTACCTGCCTTGGGGTCCCCTCGCCTGCTGGCGGGGTCCCGGTACTAATCACATATCTCGGGAGACCCAGGTTTCTTCTCCAGAGAGGGCCCAGCTCACACCATTGGTCGAGATACAGATCCATGGTGCCAGCTGCCCAAAGACTTCAGCCACAGCTGGACCTGAAAACTCTGGCATCAGCTGTGTGTATTTGGATAGTAACAAGAAGGTCCCTCTTGGCAGAAAGGGCAAGAAGGGCCAATATAGAATGCTCGGATCCCTTCCCAGTGCCTTAATTCCTTCTGAAAGGGATTAATTTCTTTCCTATCCTTTTTTAAGTTGCTGCCCAACATTCAGAAGAATTAGTTTGTAAATTTATTTGGGATAATTGTATAATATTCTGTTGTCAAATATCAAATATTATAATGACATTGTAGGGTATTATGGTGTCATGGGAGGTTAAGCAGGGCGTAGCCTAAGGACTGGTCTCCATCGGATATGACAAGCTCTAGGCCATGTCAATTCAATGTCAGACTAGCTGCCATTTTTTTATAATTTTATATAAACTTTGTCAGGGATGTAAAAACACAAATCACTTACCTCAGTTCAAGAGTTCAAGTATATTGACTTTTCCACTTACTCTCACCACCTGCCACTTACCCTGAGGTTTGACATTCTGATGGACTTTTCTCAGTCTCTGGATCCATTCTTGTTCATCAGTCTATGTCATTGATTGTATTCCTCAAATGAGTGAGATCATGTGATATTTGTCTTTCTTAGAGTATTAAATTTTACAGTAAAATAGCCGTCAAGTTAGTTAGTTACCTATAAGGGAGCACCCATACGATTGTTAGCGGATTTCTCAAAAGAAATGATACAGGCCAGATGGGAGTGGCAAGAAATATTCAAAGTGATGAATAGCAAGAATCTACAACCAAGATTACTCTATCCAGCAAAGCTATCATTCAGAATTGAAGGTCAGATAAAGTGCTTCGCAGATAAACCAATATTATATGAAATGCTGAAAGATATTCTTTAAGAAGAGGAAGAAGAAAAAGATAAAAGTGTAAATTGTGAACAACAAATACACATCTATCAACAAATGAATCTGAGAATCAAGTGAATTAATAAGCTGATGAACAGGATAAACTGGTGAATGTAACAGAATCACGGACATAGAGAGGGAATGGACTGACAACTCTTGGTGAGAAAGGGGGTGTGGGAAGTGCAGCAAGGGACTGGAAAAAAATCATGGAACTTTGAGAGATGACTGTGGAGGGAGGTGAGGGCGGAGGGTGGGATGGGTACCGGGTGGAGGGGAACTATAGGGGGAAAAAAGGGGAACAATGTAATTATTAAACTGAACAATAAAGATAAAATCTTAAAAAAATAAAAATTATGAAGAACAAATACATATCTATCAATAAGTAAATCTAATAATCAGGTGAATAAAAATCTGATGAACAGAATAAACAGGTGAATTATATAAGAGAATCAGGGGCATGGAAAGGGAGTGGACTGACAATCCTTGCAGAGAAAGGGGTGTCGGGGTTTGGAAAGAGACTGGACAAAATTATTACACCTATGGATGAGGCCAGTGGGGGAGTGATAAGGGCAGATGGTGGGGTGTGAAGGGGTGCTATGTGGCGAAAAAAGAGGAACAACTGTAATAATCTGAACAATAAAGGTTTACTAAAAAAAATAGAAGAAGAAATAAGCCAAGCTGAGAGATACAAAAAAAAGAGATATTATGAAGGTGATTATGAACCTCTGAATGGGAGCATTAAAATAAAATAGTAGCCCAGCAAGTGTGCTTCAGTGGTTAAGCCTCAACCTATGAACTCAGAAGTCATGGTTCAATTCCTAGTCAAGGCACATTCCCAGGTTGTGGGCTTGATATTCAGTGTGGGATATAGGAGGCAACTGATCAATGATTCTCTCTCATCATTGATGTTTCTATCTCACTGTCTGAAATTAATATATATCAAATAAAATAGAATATGTAAATCATATTCTATCCAATGTCTGACTTATTGAAAGTGATAGTTATTATTATTTAGTAACAACTATGAATACTTATTACATAATGCTTAGGATAATTATTCATTATTAAAGGACCTGAACAATTTTAATTTACTCCTTAATTTGCCCTTAAGCAAAAATCATTAACATTGGTAAAAATGAGTTTTTAAATACATAATAATATATGTAAAAGTGTGATAACTGCATAATTGTTTGCTGTGTCAAATACCTGGAATCACCTAGAATGTCCATCAATAGGGAAAGTATCAGTTTTTCTAGTCTGTATAAGGAGATTAGAAATTATCTCTAAAATCCCTTCCACCTCCCACAAGGACAATATTTTCACACAGCGCTGTGTTAGGCTTGCTATGATTACTCTAAGCAATAGAAAAGGAAAAGGGAAATCTAAGGTATTAGGTTAGTATTTAAAATTAGGTTTCAATGTAGATTACTGCAAACTTGACTAACATAAAAAGTTGAAAAAATGTGTTGTTAATGTCAAGAATATAAGTCATTATTTACATTGGGAGTTATAATTATATAGAATAAATGTACTTCATTGTATGAAAATTTTATACTCTCAATCTTCATATTGAAATACAAAAGTAAATGGTATCAAAAATAAATATGAGATATAATGAATTTAAAGTTTAGATAATGAAGATTGATCATTTAGGACTGTCAGGAAGTTTGAAAGTTCTCAAGAAAGAAAGGGATCTGTGTGTGGTATGAAATATTAAAACAATACTTGATTTGGAATTTTATTTAAAACTAGAGGTCTAGCCGAAACTGGTTTGGCTCAGTAGATAGAGCATTGGCCTGCAGACTAAAGGGTCCCAGATTTGATTCTGGTCAAGGGCATGTACCTTGGTTGTTGACATATCCCAAGTAGGGGGTGTGCAGGAGGCAGCTGATCGATGTTTCTCTCTCATCGATGTTTCTAGCTTTCTGTCCCTCTCCCTTCCCCTCTGTAAAAAATCAATTAAATATATATTTAAAAAAACTAGAGGCCTGGTGCATGAAATTCGTACACAGGGGAGGGGTCCCTCAGCCTGGCCTGCACCCTCTCAACTCTGGGGCTCCTGCAGGATGGGGCCTAAACTAGCAGTCAGACATCCCTCTCACAATCCAGGACCACGGGCTCCTAACCGCTCACCTGCCTGCCTTCCTGATTGCCCCTTACCACTCTACCTGCCTGCCTAGTCACCCTTAACTGTCTCTGCTTGCCAGCTTGATTGCCTCCTAACCCCTGCTAGCCCGGTTGCCCCCTAATTGACACCCCTGCCAGCCTGGCCACCCCCTAACTGGCCCCTGATTGCCTGATCAACCACTAACTGCCATCCTGCTGGCCTGATCACCCCCTAACTGCCCAGAAGAAAGTTGGACGTCTGGAAAATGTCCAGTCGATCCAGTCTAATTAGCATAATACTCTTTTATTAGTATAGATTGTATTGATTATTTTCCCTTTGGAATAAAAGGAGACATTCTGTAGGTAGATAATGCTAAGTAGGATGAATGGCTTTTTTGCCCTTAAACCTGTCAAGACCTAACATTATTATTACTATGAATGAATTGCCAACATTCGTGTAATTTCCACCCTTATGCATATTAGAATTGGAAAGTCTCTATTTGTATGGTTCCTATACTGCTTTCAAAATAGAAGTCACAATATTGTCAGAATGAAATGTGAAGTGGCTTGAGGCTATGTAACATGAAATATTTCTTTATATACCATCTTGATACATAATAATAAGAAAAATAGCAACCAATATTGAATTTGAATTCTATGTGTCATTATTAGCCCCAGTTTAGAGAGGAAAAACAGAGGCAATACAAGTGAAGTAACCTGCCCAATATTTAATACAACTAGTAAGGAAAAATCAGGATTTTATTCCAGCAATTCTGTCTCTAGAACCTGTATTAAAATCTTAGGACATAAGGTCTCATGAAGAAAATAAAATGCTTAGATTTGATTATTATTGGAATTCTCCTCTTTTACACTTAAGAAAGGGTTTTGTGAATTGTGCATATGTTGTTTGATACTAAAGTGACCACCACCTCTGAGGAACTGTGAAATATATATTTGTTACTACTCAAATATCTGCAGTATGGCAAGACACATTTTTCCTGAGGTTATACTTAATCAAATTAATTAAATATATTTGGGTATTGTGGATGAGAATTATAGAAAATGTCAATTTGAACTTGTTCTATATTTTCTCAATATAATGCAAAATTTAGAAATATTTATTACCACAAATATATGCATGGACTTTAACCATTCAAATCCTTCATTTTTAGGAATTGAATAAAATGCTTCCAAACTTGAAATAAAAAGGGTTTACTTTATTTGAATTTCAGTGTAGAAATTCTTCAAGTGAATACCATGGGAAAAGAGTCTTGAGGGCCCTTATAAAAGCATTTATCTTATGATGTGAATTTACATTTTTTTAAAATGCTTGCTATTTTTTAAGTTGAAAATTAACATTAAAACAAATATCCAAATTAGTAACCAATTTTCCTTCTCTGCCATGGCATTAATTGCAACAGCTCTTTAATATATATATTAATTATATATATATATAATTTCAAAGAAAGGAGAGGGAGATATGTAGAAACATCACTGATAAGAGAGAATCAGTGATCGGCTGCCCCCTGTATGCCCCCCACTGAGGATGGAGCCCACAATGTGGGCATGTGCCCTGACTGAGAATCAAACTGGAATCAAGTCATGATCTCCTGGTTCATGGGTTGATACCAAACCATTGAGCAATTGCCCCTTTAAACTCCATGCAGTTAAGGCTGTAGTACAAAAAAATGTAATTAACAAATAGTTACTTTAAAAATAAAATGGTATACATATAACCCTAATCAATGGACACAGACAACAAGGGGGTGGGGGCATGAATGGCAGGTGGGTCGCCCCCCAACTGCCCTCCTTTGCTGGCCTGGTAATCCCTAACTGCCCACAACTGCCCTCCCCTGCAGGCCATCTTGTGGTGGCCATCTTGTGTCCATATGGGGGCAGCCATCTTTGACCACATGGAAGCAGACATCTTGTGAGTTGAAGTGATGGAAATTTGCACATTACTCTTTTATTAGATAGGATATTTGTGGTAGAAAATATATGGTAGTATGCATAAATTTATTATATGAAGAAAATACATATTTTCCTTTGTACCTAAAATGGTACCTGACATTATACAATCCTATCTAATAAAAAAAGTAATATGCAAATTTGACCGCACCTTTGCCACACACAAAAGCCACACCCACAGCCATGCCCACCAGCCAATCAGGAGCAGATTATGCAAATAAACCCCAATTAAGATGGCCCCCGCCACTGAGAGCAGAAGGAAAGCTTGGGTTTCCCCAGAAACAGAGAAAGCAAAGCTTTCTGCCTGCCTAGGCCTCCACTCGATGTTACAAAGTTTCAATTATAGAAGATACAGAAATGGCGGCAGCCACTGAGCTGGAGAGAACAGAGGCTTGGGTTTCCCTGGCAATGGAGGAAGCCAAGCTTTCAGTCTGCCATTGCTGGCCTAGGCCTCCACTCTAGGCTACAAAGTTTCAAACAGAAATGGCTGCCACCCCAGAGCCAGCAGAAGGCTTGGCTCTGCTCCAGGCTACAAAGTTTAAATTGTAGACACAGATTAATCTCAGATACCAGGGCCTCCGCTTGGTCAATGGGGATTGTGGATGGCCTGCAAACCTCCACAGGCCCCTTGCCCAGGCTTCCCCTCACCCCAAGGGAACCCTCACCCTAATCTGGGACACTTTTCAGGGCAAACCAGCTGGCCCCTACCCATTCACCAGGCCTCTATCCTATCTAATAAAAGAGTAATTTTCAGATTGACCATCACTCCAACACACAAGAGGGCTGCCTCCATGTGGTCAAAGATCCTGCCCCCATGTGGACACAAGATGGCCACCACAAGATGGCCATTAGGGGAGGGTAGTTGGGAGCTTCCAGGCCTGCATGGGAGGGAAGTTGTGGGTGATCAGACCAACAGGGAATGGCAGTTTGAAGGGAGCAAGCCTGCAAGAAAGGGCAGTTGCAGGCAATCAAGCCTGCAGGTTGGGCAGGTAGGGGTCACCAGGCTGGCAGAGGGAAGTTGGGGCCAAATAAGCTGGCAGGGGAGCAGTTAGACATCAATTATGCTGGCAGGGTAGTGGTTATCTGGTATTCAGGCTGGTGGGCAGAAGTGGTTAGGGGCAATCAGGGAGGCAGGCAGGTGAGCAGTTTGGAGCCAGCAGTCCTGGATTGTAAGAAGGATGTCCGATTGCTCATTTAGGCCCAATCCTACCAGGATCGGGCCTAGACAGGCAGTCTGACATTCCTTGAGGGGTCCCAGATTGGAGGGGGTGCAGGCTGGGCTAGGGAACATCTGTCCCCCATGCATGAATTTCATGTACTGGGCCTCTAATTAACTAATAAACTGAAAAAAGCTACAAAGTAAGTATATTACTAGATTCTTAAGGTAGTGCATATACATTAAAAGTAGAACATTGTGGCTGAGTAATATTACATTGTACTTGTATATATGTCCTAATGCTTTTATCCACTGGTCTATTGATGGGCACTTGGGTTGCATCCGTACCTTGGCTATTCTACATGATGCTGCAATGAACATAGGAGGTGCATACAGGGGTGGGCAAAAGTAGGTTGTCAGACATCATTACCTAAAAAATAAATCATAAGTAAGGATACAAAATAATAACATTAATAATAAGACAAATAGCCGAAACCGGTTTAGCTCAGTGGTAGGGCGTCGGCCTTTGGACTGAAAGGTCCTGGGTTTGATTCCGGTCAAGGGCATGTACCTTGGCTGCGGGCACATCCCCAGTAGGGGGCGTGCAAGAGGCAGCTGATCGATGTTTCTCTCTCATCGATGTTTCTGACTTTAACCCTTCCTCTCTGTGAAAAATCAATAAAATATTAAAAAAATAATAAGACAAATAAATAATACAATAATTAAAAAATCAATAACAATACAAAATCAAACTGTGTTTCATGTACTCACAAATGTACAACTACTTTGCCCAACCCTGTATATTCTTTTAGATTAATGTTTTTGGCACAAACAAAATGAAAATAGAATCACAAACACAAGAAATAGACTGATGGTTACCAGAGGGGAGGAGGGTTGGGGGACTGGGTAAAAACGTTCAAGGATTTGAGAAGTACAAATTATAGTTATAAATACTCATAGAGGTGTAAAGTACAGCTTAGAAAATATCTATAATAATAAAAACATAACCTGCTAATTATACCAGATGTCCTTACTGATGGCCTTACAGATAAACCTCCTGGACAAAGCTGCAGCAGTGGGGCTGAGGCAGCTTCTGCTGCGGCAGGGGCTGAGACCCTTGCATTGGGCCTCTAGTAGTCAATAATATTGATATAACTATGTATGGTGTCAGGTGGGTACTGGAAATATTGGGGGGAACACTATTTAAAGTATATGATTGTCTAACCACCATGCTATGCACCTGAAACTAATATAAAATAAATATTGAATGTAATTTTTAAAAATAGACTTATGTAGTTAGAAGTAACCTATATTCTATGGATTATGAAAAAATACTTCCAAAATGAAAATCTGAATAGTTTATTAATGTATTATCTTTGTATGAGGTTTTCACAAGTTTTTATCTGTTTTTATTCTCTGTTCCAGTCTAAACTTTTCTTTGTCAGTTTAAGTGATTAAGTATCAATCCTTGAAAAGCATCTAAACAACCCTCCAAATAGATAATTTTAGAATGATAGCTGTAATTGGACCGTATTTGTTCAATATCATTAAGTTAGGAAAGGGCATTTTCTAAGAGTCACAATTGCCTCAAATCAAGGCCAAAATTATTTTATCTTTAGGATTTCACCATCAATTAATTTATTATTTCAGTGATAAACAAGCAAAGGATATAAAAAGGCAATGCTAAAATAAATAATAAACATATTGAAAGACATTTAATCTTATCACTAATCTAGGAAATACAAATACATAATAATGAAAAGTTAATTTGGTGATATTCATTAAAAATGTGAATAATGATCTCCTCTCTGTGTCTTTTGAGTTACTTTATTTTAATCCTAATCCCAAGATAGGTTTTACTGATTTTAGAGAGAGAGGGAAGGGGAGAGAGAGAGAGAGACAGAGAGAGAGAGAGAGAGAGGGAGAAACAATGATGTATGAGATAAACATCGAACCCACAACCTATGCATGTGCCCTAACAGGAATAGAACTGGCAACACTTAGGTGCTAAGAAAGCTCCAACCAACTGAGGCATGCCAGCCAGAGCCTTTTTGAGTTACATTTAATTTCTTATATAAATTTCAATGTACTATGTGACTTTTTCCAATGTATATAATTTTGACAAAATATAAAATTAGTAAAAAATGTCTTATTAATTGCTTGCAAAAACATTATGGCCAAGAAATAAGAAAAAAAATTCAGAAACAAAACCAAGCAATTCAGTTAATATGATAAAAGTGATATTTTTCAAATAAGTGTAAGACAATAAAATTATAAAATAAAGGGCACCAAGAAAATTAGATATCCTATCCAATAAAAAAGTAATATGCAAATTGACGATATCTCCACTACACCCACAAGCCATGCCCACAAGCCACACCCTCCAGCCAATCAGAAGCAAGATGCAATAAACCCACCAAGATGGCAGTTAATTTGCATACACAGGCCCGGAGCAGCCCGGGTCCCAAGAACATACTTGGGTCCCAGGTTGCCCTTAGTCTGCAGGCCCTTAGGCCTGCACTTAGACCCTGAGTTGCAGAGATCCCAGAACACCCCCAGCCACTGCAAGACTATGGGTGCAGCAGCCAAGCAGCTGCCAATTGGCTGGGGGCGGGGCAGGAACATCTTTGCATTCCCACTCTGCCACAGCCACTTATGTGTGCTCTGGTGCCAAGTAGTGGTTTGGGTCCACGCCCCCAGCCCGGAGCCCACAACAGGAGCTTACTGCTGGCCTCTGGAGCACGCAGAGACCCGTGTGGGGCCCAGGAGTCCCTGCATACTCCCCAACCAGTGCCCATGAGGGGGCTGGCTGCTGGGGTCCAGGACATTGGGAGACAAGGATGTTCCCACCCTGCCCCCAGCCGCTTGCGCTTGCTTTGGCCCCAAGTGGTGGTTCGGGTCCATGCCCCCAGCCCAGCACCCAGGATGGGGGATGGGGGCTGGCTGCCAGTCTCTGGGGTGTGCAGAGACCCTGCTGGCATCCTCTTCATTCCTGCAGTCACTGAACCAGAAGTGAAAACCAAGAGTGCGGGGAGAACCAGGAATGCTGGGAAATGTAGTTCTGGTGGCAGACACATTGCAGGATCTTTTAGACACTATAGCAAAGTGAGCCTGGAACAAGTTACTGTTGAAAACATTATCACATATTGTTTTCATAGCACCTAATTATAAATACGATAAGGCCTATTAAAAACACACACTATACATTCAATTTTGTAAAAGTTCCAGTGATTCTGGAACAAGTTACTGTTGCGGGTGGGAGGCAGAGGGAAAGCAAAGGTGAGAGAGAAGTAAAGTCAGAGTGTTGAGGAAAAATTAAAGGGAAGATATCCTGCAACTTCTAGGAAATCTCTACCAATGGAGCAAAGAAAAAAGAAAAACAAAAAACCTCTATTATTCTGAGTACCAAACCAAACTGGCTTGGGGTCTCAGACAATTTGCTCATAGATTTCAAAGACAGACAGAAACTCCAGGATTGGAGAGGGCTCCCCTGAGGGTTCCCATAATAGACAGGGTTCAGGTGAGGCTGAGGGGCTCATGCCCCGTGCATGAATCTTCGTGCACTGGGCCCCTAGTGTGTGTGTGTGTGTGTGTGTGTGTGTGTGTGTGTGTGTGTGTGTGTGTTTGTGTGGGTATCTTGCAGTATTTACTGCAAAATACTAATTCCTGATGTTACAAAATTTAACATGCATTTTAAACCATTAAAGTACTATAAAATATAAGAGCATTCATTAAAATAGATATTTATCATTTAAATAAGAATAAGTTATAGTACAATATTTGTGGCATAAACCCATTGATTTCCACAGTATATATTTTGAGTAAAAGTATGAAATGAAAGTATACACACATAGTAAATTTTATGCACCACTATATCATCTTCTACCATATGCGCCTGGCACATGGTAGCCACAAAAATATATTAGCTGAATGACTAAATAAATGAGCTCACATGCATTCTTGCTGTGACTATAAGTTGAGATAACTTTTCTGTGGAGAAGCTTGGCAATATGTATCAAAGAAAAAAATGAGTGTACAATTTATTCTAGCACTTCTACCTCTAGGAATTCATCCTGTGACTAATTGTTACAAGCCTGTGTAGTAAGTATGCAGAACTAAATTTTTTTAATAACAGGAAAAATATGTATGTTAGTAGAGAGATGGTGTGGGAAGTATCTGCCTTACAACAGGAATCTGGTCAAATAAATTGAGGTAAATCTTTCCATGGAATATGAATCTATTTCAAAATAAGATGTTGATCATTTACCATGAAAATATACCTGAAATTAATCAATACATGAGCTGATTGCAAAATATAATGTGATATCACATAGATAAAACAGCATATTTAAATAGGCTTGTGTGTATATGTACAAAGATATTTCTGGAAGGACATGCATCAAAATGCTAACAATGTTTATCATTTGGTTGCTAAGACTGCATTTTTACTATCATTGAAATTTTCTATATTATATATTTTTAAATGCTTATATAGTTTGCCAATCAGAAATAAGCAATAAAATTATTTTACAAAATAGAATATAAAAGTATTCCCTAACTTATGATGAATAAATGACAAAGCACAAATCTCATAATAGAAAACAACACAAAGGTTAATCTAACTTTAATATTTTTACTCATTTGAAATGAATAATTCAAAACATTTTATTTTTTTATTCACTACTTGTATTCTGTGAGCAGGTTAGATAGTGAATGTGAATAATTAGGTTATTTTCTACATCAGTGTATCAAATCACCTCTGTGGACTTTTCTGCTTCCATAGAAATATCAAAATATCTTCCAATTAAGTCTTTAAAATATGATATCCTGTGAAATTTTATTCATATACAAATAGGTATTTTTTGTCATTCATAAAAATGGGCTAAAATATGTTCCTTACCTTTCAATGAAAAGTAAACACTGGTCTTTTGGGTTGTACCAAGGGAATTGTTCATAGCCGAAAGAAATCCTGTAAATAAAAATAACACATACCTTTTTTTAAAGTTCATTTTGCAAAGTTTATTCACATATTAATTGACTTGTAAATCATACTGCAATTTGGCTAGAATTCACAATGTTAGAAGGAAATTGGTGGCATAAAACATTGTAAAGTATACCCTGATCGAGGATGCACTTTCATTAGCACAAATCCCCACTTACATCCTGCTGTTCCTGGAATTAAAAACTGCTGCAAAAATGTATAGAGCAAACAGTCTGCCTTTAAATAATACCGCCTAACAATGAATACTCTTTTATTTTATCTACAAGGCTGTTGTAAGCATTGAGAAAGGCTACGAGACAAGTCATCAGCAAGGTTGAGTATATTACATGACAGTTTAAAAAGAGAAATATAGTAAAAATGGTGTAACTGACTCACGGCAATGTGGGTTCTCAAACCTTGTAGGACATAAATCAGGCTTGCCAAACATCACCGACAGCACTTATTAAAACTGCTACGTGGAATGCAATATGCCTGCTTTCTAGTCCCTCGCTCCTTTGCCAATAAACGACTGCCCCTTTATTTTCGGTGTAAAAATGCATGTTTATAGAATATTTCTGTAAACAGATTTTTTAAAAGCATACATAATCACACTACCTAATGATGCCATTTGGAGTATTTTCATCCAATTGTTTAAAAACAGATTTTTGTGAGAGGCCAAACAGGAGTTCTGGATGAGTGGACTGGATGACACTCCTCTTCCCTTGTTAGAAACGATGGCTAGTATTTTTACCACTTATCTAAGCGTTTCCTTTAAAATTTTAAAACTATAAAGACAGAATTTTGAGGGGGAAAACGTCTTCCAGGGGTGTGTGCCTCAGCTACTGAGGAGCGTCTGGGAAGGTGGGCGGAGCCTGGAGGCGGAGTAGTGTTTGGTCATTCATTGGGCTTAGCTATTGTCAATCAAGCATACCCAGCAAATGCGGTGCTAGCTAAAGGAACACTGGGAACTAAATTAATGGGAACGTAGAGCTGAAAGGGGAGAGGGTTTGCGATCAAAACATTGGAGAGATCTCAGGGTCTCACACTGCACCATCCAGCTGCCACACACCTCTGTCCGCTGCAGTGGCGACTTGGAAAGCGTTGTCACCGCTGCTCTAGCACAGGTCTCCACTGCCACTGCTAGCTACCTTCACGCGATCGATCGCCGCTGTCCAGCTGTCCAGCCCACCAGCCCTGCACTACTGCTGCAGTTGCCAACAGCCTTCTCATCCCCAGCCTCCGCCACCCAAGCTTCTGTGAGTCATTTTCTGCCCTTCTCTGGTTTCAGTGGTAGTTGTCACCTTAAGAGGTTTTCAGGCTTGAAAAATGGCAGAAGCGGATCTTAACATGGTCTCGGAACCTGCCGCCCAGCGGGTCGCTGAAGAGGTGAAGGCTAGCTTGGAAACTGCTGCCCAGGGGGTCGCTGAAGAGGTGAAGGCTAGTTTGTCTAGTGATTCCGGGGAAGAATCTGACAGCAGTAGCTCTAGCGGCAGCACTGGTAGCAGCAGCAGCAGCAGCAGCAGCAGCAGCAGCAGCAGCAGCACCAGGGACAGCAGTAGTCTCAGCCACTTATATGGAAAGAGGAGGGTACCTGAACCTTCTAGAAGGGCGCGGTGGGCTCCATCTGGTAACAGTTTTGTGGATCGGCTGCCACAGGCGGTTCGAAATCGTGTGCAGGCGCTCAGAAACATTCAAGATGAATGTAACAAGGTAGACGCCCTATTCTTAAAGGCAATTCATGGTCTTGAAAGGAAATATGCCGATCTCAGTAAGCCTCTATATGATCGGCGATCTCAAATCATAAATGCAGAATATGAACCCACAATAGAAGAATGTGAATGGAATTCAGATGATGAGGTGTTCAGCAGTGATGAAGAGATGCAGGATGACAGCCATAGTGAAATGCCTGCCTTAGAGGGTGAGGAAGAAAAGGATCCTAAAGAAAAACCCGAGGTAAAGGCTGAAGATACAGAGGTTCCTAAAGAAATTCCTGAGGCAAAGGCTGAAGAAAAAGCCCAGTCAAAAGATCAGGAGGCAAAGACTGAAGTAAATGAAGGTCCTAAAGAAGTCCCCCAGGCAAAGGCAGAAGAGAAAGAACAGTCTAAAGCTTCAGAGGGTAAGGAAAGGGCTGCAGCAAAAGAGGCTCCTAAAAGAGTTCATGAGGTCAGGCCTAAAGAAAGAGTGAATCTGAAAAGATCTCGCAAGGGAAAGCCTAAGAAAGGAGATCCTAAAGGCATCCCCAACTATTGGCTGACTGTTTTAAAGAATGTTGACAAGCTCGGGCCCTTGATTCAGAAGTATGATGAGCCCATACTGAAGTTCTTGTCAGATATTAGCCTGAAGTTCTCAAAACGTGGCCAGCCTATAAGTTACACATTTAATTTTTATTTTCTGCCCAATCCATACTTCAGAAATGAGGTGCTGACAAAGACATATATAATAAAGTCAAAGCCAGATTACAATGATCCCTTCTTCACTTGGGGATGGGAAATATATGATTGCAAAGGCTGTAAAATAGATTGGAGAAGAGGAAAGGATGTTACCTTGACAACCACCTACAGTCGCACAACTGCCACTGGAGAAATTGAATTCAAGCCAAGAGTGGTTCCTAATTCATCATTCTTCAATTTCTTTAGCCCTCCTGAGATTCCTAAGATTGGAAAGCTAGAGCCACGACAAGATGCTATCCTTGATGAAGACTTTGAAATTGGTCAAATTTTACATGATAACGTCATTCTGAAATCAATCTATTACTTTACAGGAGAAGTCAAGCGTATATCTTACAATGGTAAAGATTATGGAAACAGAAAATACCGAAAATAAAGAGGCTGCCTGAAAGAACTTTCAAGATCTCAAAAGTAGAAGAGGTGAAACCTGCTTTATCACCTCATTACTAGTATTCCTTACAGTCTTGTGTTTTTGTATTTTCTTAGTAATCTAAAAAATTATCTTAAAGTGTCTAAGTATTAGTTTATTCTACATAGCCTGTTGCAGTGTGATATTCTCCAAAACCTGTAAACTTCTGCCAGTTATTTAAAGAACATTAATTTGGTGCTACAGAGTTTTTATTTTTGTGAAGTCTTTTTGTCATGTTCCTATTAGAATGTATCTGTGAAAACTGTCAGAATTAACCAAGACAAATATTTACTTGATCAAAACAATGTTCCTGAAGTACCAATGCAGGTGTTGTTATTTTTTCCAGCCCATAAATCTAAGGGTTTGAATCTGCTTGCACTAGCTGTGCCTTTATTATTTTGCTATAGAAATACAGTACTTATATTAACTAGAAGAGTGCATTGTGAAATTTTAATGCTTACAAAAATTAGCATACATTTAAGAATGTACCTCCAGACTATCTATCTGTCTATCTATCTATCTATCTATCTATCTATCTATCTATCTATATAACTATGATTTTATTTATGTGACAGTATTCTATAAATTTAATCACAATGAGGTAATTGTTTACCACTGAGGTGTTAATATGCCATAGTATTTTAAAAAGTTTCCTCATTTTATGCTGTGTAATTGTAAAGTTACTAACAACATTCATAATATGCTCTACTTTGCCTTTGACTGAAAATTATCACTTTACATCATTTGATATTTTTATGTACTTCTATTGCAGCCTAAAATAAATAAATGTCAAATAAAGTATACCATGATGTAAAAATCTAACCTTATTTCCTGATTATAAAAAGTAATGCTTATTATAGAAGAAGTAGAAAATATTGAGGAAAATGGAATTTTAAATTTAACTATTATAACATTGTTCTACATTTCCCTGGAAATTCCATTGATTTGTAGAGTGACTGGGAGGGAGAGAGGCAGAGAAATGGGACTGGAGATGAAACAAGACAAGGGAGAAAGAAGACAGGGGGAGATGGGAGGGGGAGGGAAAATGGAGGAAGATGGAATAAGAGAAAGTAGAGAGGGAGAGGGGAGAATGAGTTGAGTAGAGTGAGGAGGAGGAAAAAGTAAGGAAATGGGAGGGAAGTATAAGGGAAAGAGGGTAGAAGGGAGGAGGAAGGAAAAGGAGAATGGGGGAAGAAGGCAGGGGGAGAGGGGTTGAGAGTATAATGGGGAAAGGGGAGGAATGGACTGGGGAGGAGAATGAGGAATGAAAAGGATGGGGGGGGGGCAGGAAGAAGGGGAGGGGGAGGCAGGAGTATTTCACTCAGAAAGGACTTCTATATAAGCTGTTGCTTTCACTTCCAAGAGCAGGACGGGAAAATGACACCGGTCCATGCTCCACCTTGGGGAGGAGGTCACACTTCCAAGTTGGGCTTATTTTTTTTATAGGTAAGATCATCCTCTCAAGCCTTCTTTACAGTGCCGTTGCTTACAAGGCAATTCAAGCTTAATATTTTGATTTGAAATTGGTGTGAGGAGGAGGACCCATAAACTCAGTCTCTCAGAGGTTTTGCTCTGGGCACAAAGGCACAATCTCAATAAATACTAAAGTACTATTTTATTTCACATTTGCCATCTCCTTTTTCACATGTGTTGATTTTCCTTCAAGATCTTACAGGAAAGAGATGTGGTAGGAGGAAGACAGGATTTAGGAATTCCTGGGTCTCTAGGTCATGAAATTACATAATAGATTTTCCCAATCCCAACATATGTAGTTTAGTATTTTGCTTTTATCACTACTTAACAATAGTTCCCCCCCCACCATATCTATAAAAATAAAGATCTTACAAACCACAACCAATTACAAATGTTCGGATATTTAGGTTGTTAGGATTTATACAAAATCAGGAAGCAGCTGATCGTTTTTAGCCATCATATCACAATGTTGAGAATACCTTTGTTTTATTTCTGAGATTTTTGCATACATCAAAGAAATGGGGATGGCAGCAGATTTACTTATATGCCAGGGCCCAAATGAAGACTGTAATAAATATAGTATACTCACTGCTACAGATGTCCCTAATTCAGATATATGCTGGAAAAAATCACTCCAGGATATTTTTCCATTGATTTTTAGAGTGAGTGGGAGGGGAAGAGGGAGGGAGGGAGGGAGGGAGGGAGGGAGAGAGAGAGAGAGAGAGAGAGAGAGAGAGAGAGAGAGAGAGAGAAATATCAATGTGAGAGACACATTGTAAGTTGGTCTTGACCAGAATTGAACCCAGGACTCTTCAGTTACTGGGCTGATGGATGCTCTGTCCATTGAGCCAAACTGGCTAGGGCTGTATTTTCCAATCTTAAAGGAGTGAGTGTCATTATGAATATTTGCAAAATAGAAGCAGAAATGCAGAACATAAAATTCATTCAAAAGCACACTACAGTAATATATGCCCTGTAGGTAGATTGGTGTATTTTTCTCCCAGTCTGTCTCTTGATTGGGTTTTATCACAAGTTCATAGCTCAAATCAAAACGTGAATTCAAGTTGGGTTGGTGTAAGAGGATACTTGGAAAGACAGATTATTGATATTTTTACCTTTTCAGGTTAAGCCTGGGGGATTGGGAGCAGGTGCCAAGAACATTTTCATCAGTAAAGCTAGGATTCTGGAAATGCAAGTGGTCTTTTAGGGGCTATGACCTCCCTGGCTAGTGGAACTGGATAGAGCCCGGGAAACCCATTGGGCTTGCACAATCATTGGACTGCAGTTTTTACCATCACACCATCACACTTGCTCAGTCAATGAATGATGTTAGAAGGAGGAGCTGACTGGTAACACAGCTCAATCGCAGGCATGAGGGCGTAAGAATAGCTTATAAGGAGTCTTTTTTTCTTTTTACTATTCTAGTGCGCTATTTCTATTTGCTGTCATCTAAGGATGTGCCCAGCTGATCCCTCTAAGGCCCCCAACCCTAAAAAGGAGGTCATCATCTCTTCCTCCTCCTCTGCAGTGGTGGCCACTTTCTCCTCTGTAAGTTTTTTCTCATCCAGGATAAAAGTTTGCTCTTTTTCAAGGTGGCAGAATCAGATAAGGAGGGGTTTTCTTAAGCAGCAAGGGGTAATGGTCCCAAGTGTCAAGCTAAGTGACAACACAGATAGTCAAATGATGCAAATTCCCATTTCTGTGGGGGTCTAGAATGCTGTTGTCCTTGCCCTCAAAAGGCCTCAGGGACCATGAGAGAAGCCTGATTTGAAAAGTAATTGAAGGCTCCTGGGGGGAAAGAAAGTATAAACTGTCACTTGATGAGGTATTTGTACCCACTGGCCCATGTATTAGGACAACCTGCAGTGTAATAACTTCAACACACTTATGCATTACATCAATTTTTATGTTTGGTATTTTCATTAGTGTATATTTTAAAATTTCAATAATAAAAGAATTTAAGTATCAAACACATGGATTTTGAAGTATGCTTTTCTTCAAGGGATGCAGAACACAGCAAATTCTCTAAAGCATCTTTGTTGATTGTTATGTAGTTTAGCCCTTATGATGCCTTTTAGTAAGATAGCTTTTGCAGTGTAACTGGGAAAATGATCAGAGCTCTTCACTGAAGTTAATAGTTACTTAGGGGGGAGCATAATTAAAGAGCCTGAGCAAGTGGGTTGGCCTCCATCTCAGAAGTAGGAAGGGTTTAAGTCAACATTGTACCAAGTGTGGTTTATTTATTATGCTCTAGCATATTACAAAATTTTATCACTTGAATAAAGTAGCATAGAATGTTCAAGTACACATTAATATCAAGTTTACTACATTACATTTTTGAATTTTGCATGGCCCAGACTTAAAAGTAAAAGGATAACATAATGAAGCTGTTATTTTCCACTATAATGCTAATAAGAGTGTTTTTCTCATCTTTTACTTGTGGTTTATGCAAATTAAGATGATTAAGTATATGTATTTTATTTGCACTATGCTTCACTGAAAGTTCTCATTTTATTATTATTTAATTCCATCTTTTGATGGTAAAATATGTTTATTATAGAACTAGAGGCCCAGTGCATGAAATTCATGCATGGGGGGATTCCCCTCAGACCAACCTGCATACATTCCATACATCCTGGGGGGATGTCTGACTGTGGGCTTAGGCCCAATCCTGTACTGTTGACTCCTAATCGCTCACCTGCTTGCCTGCCTGGTTGTCCCTGACTGCCTCTGCCTGGTAGCCTGATCATCCCTAACTGCCCCCACCCAGCTAGCCTGGTCACCCCTCACTTCATCTCTTGCCAGCCTGGTTGCCCCCAACTGTCCTCCTCTGCTGGCCTGGTTGCCCCTCACTACCCCCCCTTTTGGTGGCCTGGTTGCCTCTTACTGCCCCCTATGCTGGCCTGGTTGCCCCTTGTGGTTCCCCCAGAGCCTGGTCACTCTACATAGCCTGTTGTTCAGTTGTTTGGTTGTCCCTCACTAACCCCCCTGCTGGCCTGGCTGTAGCCAGCCATCTTGTGAGGGTGTGAGGGTTAATTTGCATATTAGCTATTTATTATACAGGATATTTAGAAAATATACTGAAAAGTATAAAAATGAAACAATGCTAAATTCAAAGGTAACCAAGTTATACATGAAACATATGTACATATACATACATATCTTTAGTAACATGATAACTACTATTCTGTTTCTTTGGAACACTTTCTACATTAGTTTATGTAAACATTGTTTAAAACATATGTTAAAAATGGATATACCATAATTTATTGCATCAGTTTTTTGTATGATGGGCAATTAGGTTAGAAGCATCTTTTTCTAACAGATTAGTAACTTTAAGCACTGTCTTTGAATTAAGGACACGTGTTGTTGCCTTTGTTGAAACATTTTCCTATTTGATAGTTTTTTAATTTAATTTTTTTCTTTCCCTACAGAAGAATTTTAATGTTAATGTGCAGTAGGTACATTTATTTATTTTTCTTTATGGATTTTGAGTACTTGGCTTGGAAAAACTGTTCCACACTGATGGGTTTTTTAATTGCTAATGTTTCTTATAGTGCTGTTATGGGTTCATTCAAAGTTTTAATCATTCTGGGATCATTTTAGAGTGAAGATTCAGGTAGCTATACCACTTCCCCCCCCTCAACACAACTAACCAGTTGTTTCAATGTCATTAATGGAATTATTGAAAATCCACAGTAATTAGTTTCTGCCTTTATTATATGACTAGAGGCACCTGAGCATGGGGGCTTCCCTGGCGCGTGAGCCCTGGTGTCCCAAGGTAGGATAGCGGGGGGAATGAGAATGAACTCTGCAAACAACTAGCATCGTCACCGCACTTCCATCCCAGTCACCCCCACCACCAGGTAGCCAGCAAGAGGTCACAGAGCTTGGTCACAACCACTCACCCCCAGTTCCCCATCCCAGTCTCTGGTCACCATCTCCTAGGTGATCAGACCCCAGCTTGCATGTGACTTGGCCTGGCGCTGCCTGCTCATCTGCTCCACCATCCCTCCATGGTCCTGCTCTTCTTGGTGCACATTGGGGCCAACAGTGCCTCCACTGCCACCAGCTGCCAGTGCCACATCGCTGACTTCCACCATGTTCTGTGCCACTGCCTATTGGTCATCGCAAGTCATAGCGAGCAGTCGAACTCCCAGTCTCCCAGTCAAAATCCTGGTAGAACTCCCAAGGGGACAACTTGCATATTAGGCTTTTATTATATAGAAGACATTCTCTATGTGTTTGGGCCTATTTCTGGATGTTTTGTACAGAAGTGTTATTCTTGTGTCAGTATACATTTTTAAAACATAAATTCCTCATATACATTTACCTATCTGATAAAAATAGTTCCTTATAATACCTTTTAGTGGGTTTTGGTTATTTTCACCTATTTATTTTTTTACAGATGAACTGTGGAATCACTTTTTTTTAAGGCTCTCTTCCAATTAAGGTTTGCTTGAATTTACATGGAGTGGCCAGTTTATTATGATCTCCAAACGCATAATAATCTGGCCACTTAGAGTGTATCTTATATAATAAAAGGCTAATATGCTAATTGTCTCCTCGACCAGAAGTTCGACCAGCAGGCAGGCCAGCCAACTGCTGATGACCCCTCTCCCTGGCTAGGCTGGCTGGACTCCACCCATGCACAAATTCATGCACCGGGCCTTTAATACACACACACACACACACACACACACTGAGTGGCCAGATTCTTATGCATTCAGAGATCATAATAATCTGGCCACTCACTGTACAGATTCATTTACAGAGAATCAGAAATGTCATGTTGCCGAAACTGGTTTGGCTCAGTGGATAGAGCGTCAGCCTGCGGACTGAAAGGTCCCAGGTTCGATTCCGGTCAAGGCATGTATCTGGGCTGCGGGCACATCCCCAATAGGGGGTGTGAAAGAGGCAGCTGATCGATGTTTCTCTCTCATCGATGTTTCTGACTTTCTATCCCTCTTCCTTCCTCTCTGTAATAAATCAATAAAATATATTTAAAAAATGTCATGTTATTCAGCCTTCTTATCCAAGGACAAGAAGTTTATCCATGCAATCAAGTCTTTTTTGAAAAAAAAAAATTATATCCTTCAGTAGACTCTTAAAGTTCACCTGTTAAAATAGGGTTTTAAAAAATATTCAGGTCCTGACATGTTTCTCAGTGGTTAGAGCATTGGCCCATGCACTTAAGAGTTAAGGGTTTGATTCTTATCAAGGACACATACCTGGGTTGCAGGTTTGATCCCCTGCATGGTTGAGGTACATGCGGGAGGCAACCAACCAATCAAAAGATCAATCTATGTATCTCTCTCACATTTATGGTTTTCTCTTCCCCTCCCACTCTTCCTGTCTTCCTTCCTTCCACTCTACGTAATAATTAATGGAAAAAATATACTTGAGTGAGTTCACCTTAGAAAACTCTTTCTATAGCACAGCTGTCAAAATTCAGAACCTGTTACTCAGTTTCTCCTTCCTTTGGCTGCCTTTTCTGATTTTACTATTTTGCTTCTTATTTTAAAATTATTTGTGCTCAGGGAGAGGGAAAGATGGCAGCAGAACAGAAGGAAACGTAATCATTTGTGTCCCAGGCAGAAGGAGGAAGCAGCTGAGGGTGGCGCAGGGAGTGTTTGTTGGTGAGTGGGGGACAGCTGAGCTCTGGGAGAAGGAGGGGGACTGCTAGATAAGCCTCCCTTAATGGAGCAGCTCCAGTGCGGCTGGG
Organism: Antrozous pallidus; assembly: GCA_027563665.1. Lineage (NCBI taxonomy): Eukaryota > Metazoa > Chordata > Mammalia > Chiroptera > Vespertilionidae > Antrozous > Antrozous pallidus. Next base: position 83,619,882 of record CM050509.1, read on the forward strand.
TTCTCTCGTGGAGCCACTGGCTCAGAGGCAGACAGCGCCATCTTGAAGGGGAAGAGCCTGAAAATTTTACAGTTGCGGTACCCACTGGGCGGCTGAGAACCCCCCCCACCCCCACCCCCTGCCCCAGAACATCGGTTCCTAGTTGGCACAGAAGCGGATTCCAAGGAACCCTGTGCTCTGCCACGGAAAGGTCAGATTTCCCCGGGGGTTTTTCCCCAGGGAGATGCTCACCTGGGGAAAAAAATAAAAGAGAAAAAGTCTGGGGTTGTTGGAGCTGGCCAACGTGGAAGAGGGCCCTCAGAGCTGGTGGCAGGGGGGATACATAGAAGGCAACCCACTTGGACCTGACAGAGAAGGCCAGCCTAACAATTTTGGGAGGAAGCGGGCTGCCAAACCCAAGGTGAAAGGGGCTTTCTCACAACATACAAGCGGGACATGAGCGGGACGTGCGCCTGCGTTTGTCTTCTCCAAATTCGAATTTCTCACTGCTCAACCAGGAACGTGGGATCACCTGGTAGGGGATAACCTGGGAGACCACAGGGGCAAGCTGTTTTGCTGAGGCTGGGGATCAGAACAGGTGCTCACCATTAGAGGCAACTCTGGCTTACCCTATTTCCACAAAATAGCAGAAAATACCATAGACATAGCGGGATTTTAGTTCAGGTTAGAGGGGACCAATAGACCTGGAGGTCAATTCAGAAACACTGCCACCTAGGGGCTGAATCACAAATTGACTCTTGTGTAACACAAATTAAGGAATCAATTTTATTTCTACTACTATTAAAACTTTTTTAAGTGCCATTTTATTTCATCTTTACTCTACTTAGAGATTAGGGTTTTACAGTCTTTTTTCATCTATCCTTTAGTATCTTTTTACTCTACCTCAATTTCACCATTATGCCAGCACTCTTTTGCTAACCTTTCCCTAGTTAGTGTCTTATTCCCCTTACACTTTTTCCTTATTCTCTCTTTTTACGCCATGTTAAAATTTCACGCCACTCTTATATCAAATCTCCAACCACCTGTTCCAAGTCCATACACATCTATTGCTTCTCCAACTTCACTATCCTAAATTGTTTTTCTCTTGGTCCTGCTGATGTTGTTTATCTGACTGCTGTATATATCGATATTTTATGCATGTTTGTGAGATTGGTTTGGTTATTCTTTTCTTTTAATTTATTTTTTGGGGGGTTGGCATTATTTTTTGTTTTCGTGTTGTTTACATTGTTTGTTTGTTTTTTTGATAGATTTAAGCTTCTGTGTTCCCTAATCTCCCTTGATATTAGTTGTTGTATGTAGTTTGTTTCAATCTCCAGGTATTGTTGCTGGCTTTTGCTGGGATTAGTGGCAGTCCTTTGGGACTTTCCAACCCATATTTATAGTTTATTCCCTTTTCCAATCTTTTTAGTCCTTTCCTTTTTCCCAATTTTATTTTGGCATTCCCTTTTTTCTTTCTTCTTTCTTTCTTCCTTTCTTTCTTTCTTCCTTCCTTTCTTTCCTTTTTCTTTTCTTTTTTTTCTTTCTTTTGTGTGAGTGACTGCTTTCTCTTACTCTCTTTTTCCCACCTATCATCTAATTTACCTTCCTCTGGCAATCACCTTTAATTTGGAGTTACCAATAATGTTAATACATTGTTCTTCAGTGCCTGGTGGGCTGCACCTGGTTGTGTTGTAGTTTGAGCCTAGAATACTGTATCCAGCAAGGCTATCAATCAAAATTAAAGGGCAAATCAGGAGCTTCACAGACAAAAAAGGTCGAAGGGAATACATTACCACCAAAACAGCAATGCAAGAAATGCTAAAGGGTCTGCTGTAAAAAGCAACAGGAAGCCAAGAAAGAACACAGGGACAAAGAACAAAAATGGATACAAATAACTACCTAGCAATAATAACTTTAAATGTAAATGGTTTAAATGCTCCAATCAAAAGACATAGGGTAATAGACTGGATAAGAAAACACGACCCACATATCTGCAGTCTACAAGAAACCCATCTCCAAAAAAAAGACGCCCACAGACTGAGGGTGAAAGGATGGAAAAAGGTTCTTCAGGCGAATGGAAATGGAAAAAAAGCTGAGGTAGCAATACTTATATCCAACAAATTAGATCTCAAAGTGAAGGACATAACAAGAGATAAAGAAGGCAACTACATAATACTAAAGGGCCCAATCCAACAAGAAGAAATAACTCTGGTAAACATATATGCACCCAAAACAGGAGCACCGAAATACATACAAAAACTCCTAGAGGATATCAAGGGAGAGATAGACAGCAATACAATCATAGTAGGAGATTTTAATACCCCACTATCACCATTAGTCAAATCCTCTAAACAAAAAATCAGTAAAGAAACATCCATCCTCAATGACTCACTAGATCAGATGGAATTAATTGACATTTTCAGATCATTTCACCCAAAAGCCACAGAATATACATTCTTTTCAAGTGCCCATGGGTCATTCTCTAAGATAGACCACGTGTTGGGTCATAGGCAAAGTCTCTCCAAATTCAAGAAGATAGAAATCATATCAAGCATATTCTCAGATCACAGTGGCATAAAGCTGAAAATCAACTACAATAGAAACAATCAAAGAAATCAAACACATGGAGACTAAACAACATGCTATTAAACTATGACGGGGTTACTAGAGAGATCAAGGAAGAGATAGAAAACATCATGGAAACAAATGACAAATGATAGCACAACAATCCAAAATCTATGGGACACAGTGAAAGCAGTTCTGAGAGGGAAGTTCATAGCTCTACAATCCTACTGCAAAAAACTAGAAACAGCGGCAATAAATTATCTAACCCAACAACTCAAAGAGTTAGAAAGAAAGCAACAAGAAAAGAACAGTGTAAGCAGAAGGAAGGAAATGGTAAAGATCAGAGCAGAAATAAATGACATAGAGACCAAAGAAACAATACAGAAGATCAACGAAACCAAGAGCTGGTTCTTTGAAAGGATAAACAAGATTGATGAACCTCTAGCCAGAATCACCAAGAAGCAAAGAGAGAGGACCCTAATAAATAAAATCAGAAATGAAAGAGGTGAAATAACAACAGACCCCATTGAAATACAAAGGATTGTTAAAAAATACTATGAACAACTCTACTCCAACAATCTGGGCAACCTGGAGGAAATGGATAGATTTCTAGAAAGATATAACCTCCCAAAACTCAATCAAGAAGAATTTGAACAACTCAGTAGACCAATAACTGTGGAAGAAATTCAAGCAGTTATCAAAAAGCTTCCAGCAAACAAAAGCCCAGGGCCAGACGGCTTCACAGGGGAGTTTTACCAAACATTCAAGGAAGAACTAAAATCAATCCTCCTCAGACTATTCTAGAAAATTCAAGAGGATGGAACACTTCCAACCTTTTTCTATGAAGCTAGCATCACCCTAATAACAAAACCAGATAAAGATGACACAATGAAAGAGAATTACAGGCCAATATCCCTCATGAATATAGATGCCAAAATCCTCAATAAAATTCTAGCAAATCGGATCCAGCAGTACATCAGAAAGATCATACACAATGACCAAGTAGGATTTATCCCAGGAATGCAAGGATGGTACCATATCTGCAAGTCAATAAATGTTATACATCACATAAACAAATTGAGAGATAAAAATCACATAGTCATATCAATAGATGCAGAAAATGCATTTGACAAAATCCATCACCCTTTCTTGATAAAAACTCTCAACAAGGGAGGAATAGAAGGATCATATCTCAATATAATAAAAACCATATATGATAAACCCACAGCAAACATCACACGCAATGGGCAAAAACTACAACCATTTCCTCTAAGAACAGGAACAAGACAGGGTTGCCCACTCTCACCACTCCTGTTCAACATAGGACTGGAAGTATTAGCCATTGCAATTAGACAAGAAGAAGAAATAAAAGGCATCCAAATTGGAAAAGAAGAAGTAACCCTATCCTTATTTGCAGATGACATGATATTGTACATAAAAAACCCAAAAGACTCCATAAAAAAGTTAGTAGACTTAATAAATGAGTTCAGCAACCTAGCAGGCTACAAAATTAATGCCAAGAAATCTATGGAATTTCTATACAGTAATAGTGAACTTACAGAAAGAGAGACAAAAAAAGCAATCCCATTTTCCATCACACCAAAAAAATTAAGATACCTAGGAATTAACTTAACTAAGGAGGTAAAAGACCTATTCACGAAAAACTACAGGACAGTAAAAAAAGCGGTAGAGGAAGATGTAAACAGATGGAAGAACATACCATGTTCATGGATTGGGAGAATCAACATAATTAAAATGTCCATACTCCCCAAAGCAATCTATAGATTTAATGCACTCCCCATTAAAATACCAATGGCATATTTCACAGAAATATGGAGAAAGAACTCTCCAAAAATTCATCTGGAATAAAAAAAAGGCCCCGAATAGCCACAGCAATCCTGAAAAAGAAGCACAAAGTCGGTGGGATTTCAATACCAGATTTCAAGCTGTATTACAAAGCTACTGTTCTCAAAACAGCCTGGTACTGGCACAAGAACAGACATATAGATCAATGGAATAGAATAGAGAATCCAGCTATCAACCCAAACCACTATGCTCAATTAATATTTAACAAAGGAGGCATGAATATAAAATGGAGTTAAGACAGTCTCTTCAATAAATGGTGTTGGGAAAATTGGACAGATACATGCAAAAAAATGAAACTAGACCACTAACTTACACCATACACAAAAATAAATTCAAAAGGGATACAGGACTTAAATGTAAGATGGGAAACCATAAAAACATTAGAGGAATTTACAGGGGAAAAAATCTCAGACATATGCCAAAAGAACTTCTTCGATGATACTGCTCCTAGGGCAATGGAAGCTAAAGACAAAATAAACAAATGGGATTAAATCAAAATAAAAAGCTTTTGCACAACTAAAGAAACCATCAACAAAACAACAAGAAAACACACTGTAAGGGAGAACATATTTGCAAATGTTATCAGTGATAAAGGTTTAATCTCAAGCATCTACAGGCAACTCACACAACTCAATAAAAGGAGGACAAATGATCCAATAAAAAAAAAGTGGGCAACAGACCTAAATAGAATCTTTTTTAAAGAAGACAAAAGGAAGGCCCAGAGACTTGAAAACTTGCTCAAAGTCACTAATTATCTGAGAGATTCAAATCAAAACGACTATGCAGTGCTATCTCACACCTGTCAGAATGGCTTACATCAACAAATCAACAAATGACAAGTGCTAGAGAGGATGCGGAGAAAAAGGAACTCTCCTGCACTGTTGGTGGGATTGTAGACTAGTGCAGCCACTGTGGAGAACAGTATGGAGTTTCCTCAAAAAACGAAAAATGGAGCTCCCATTCGACCCAGTGATCCCACTTCTAGGAATATACCCCAAGAAACTAGAAATGCGAATTAGAAAGGATATATGTACCCCTATGTTCATAGTAGCACAATTTACCATAGCTAAGATTTGGAAACAGCCTGAGTTCTCATCAGCAGATGAGTGGTTTAAAAAACTTTGGTACATTTACACAATGGAATACTACGCTGCGGTAAAAAAGAAGGAGCTCATACCATTTGTAACAACATGGATGGATTTGGAGAGCATTATGCTAAGTGAAATAACCCAGGCAGAGAAAGACAAATATCACATGATGTCACTCATTTGAGGAAGATAATGAATGACATAGACTGATGAATAAGAATGGATCCAGAGACTGAGAGATTTTTATCTGAATGTCAAACCTCAGGTAAGTGGCAGATGGTGGGAGTAAGGGGGAAAGTCAATATATTTGAACTCTTGAACTAAGGTAAGTAATTTGTGTTTTTACATTCCTGACAAAGTTTATATAAAGTTATAAAAAAAATTGGCAGCTAGTTTGAGATTGAATTGACATGGCCTAGAGCTTGTCATCTCCTATGGACACCAGTCCTTAAGCTAGGCCCTCCTTAACCTCCCGTGACATCATAATACCCTTAAATGATATTATTCTACAATGTCATTATAATATTTGATATTTGACAATGGCATATTATACAATTATTCCAAATAAACTTACAAACTAATTCTTTGAATGTTGGGCAGCAATTTAAAAAAAGGATAGGAAAGGAATTAATCCCTTTCAGAAGGAATTAAGGCACTGGGAAGGCATCTGAGCATTCTATAGTGGCCCCTCTTGCCTTTTTGCCAAGCGGGACCCTCTTCTTACGATCCAAATACACACAGCTGATGCCTGAGCTTTCAGTTCAAGCTGTGGCTGAAGCCTCTGGGCAGCTGGCACCATGGATCTGTCTCTCGCCCAATGGTGTGAGCTTGGCCCTCTCTGGAGAAGAAACCTGGGTCCCCCGAGATATATGATCAGTACCGGGACCCCGCCAGCAGGTGAGGGGACCCCAAGGCAGGTGCTGGACATGGAGGCCACGGGGGCATAGACTACAAAGGAGACAGAACTGAACCTCACATTACCCTGTTTTGTACCAGAGGATGGCTGGGTAGCCAGAGACGGGTAAGATTCCTCAGGGAAGGAACAACCTAAGACAGGCACAGTCGCAGAGGGGCCAACAGGAGAGAACTAAAAGGTTAACAGAGGTGGGGCACAGACCCTCATCCACAAACCTTGCAGGGGTTTGAATTCACACCTTTCCTGATGGAGGTCTCCTACCCCCACGGCGGCTTCACCTCCCATGCACAACTCAGACCGGGACCCAGGTGGCAGACAGAGACTCGGCCAGCAATAGCCGCTCTATATCTAAATTCAGTCTTATTACCAGGAATGCTGAGGACCTACTCAAAAATGCAAATATTCCTTTCCACTAATATTTACAGGGTAAACTAAGATTTCTGCTTGAGTATTAAAATTGACAGGAAAATAGTAATCAAGTTTTCAGATTAATTTAAATTGGCCAAGTGAAATAAGTGAATACTCAAGAAAATTTAAGTGTACTGGACAAAAAGCTTTTCCTAAAACATTAACTAAAATATCTATTAGTATTTCATCTCATTGTAAAATTGACTAACATCCAAAGAACCTAAAGCAGTCATATTTGTGTGCAAAAATTAAAATTTAAAATGACCAAGACTGCAAGATTAAATTTCCAAAAGCCCCCATTAATCAAAACGGGGGGATAGTGGGGTAATATCATGTAAGGAAAAATATCCTGTAAGTAAAATACATCTAGAAAATTCTTACTCCAGAAAAGTAAATTCCATTTGTAAAACCAACTGCAGGACACCCATGAAAAAACATACATGTTGTTAAAATAAGCCAAAGGAAAATCATTTAGGCAAAAATAAAAAGAATCCCAAGTCTATTTCGCAGAGAGGATCCCTTTGTTAACTTTTGGTCGAGAATGTGTTTGTGTGTTTGCAGAGAACAACTCCAAGACCATGTGGGTTCCTGTGACAGTGAGGAACTGACCGGTCTGTTCCAGCCATGAGGATGGTCCAGAGATGGAGGACGCTGACGACACCTTGCCATGCTAGCAGTCGGCAGCTGTGCATGGCTGCAGGTGGCCCAGGACCATACCAGAGAGGATGATCTTGCATTGCCACGATGTGTCCACCATCTGGATACCACTGCTGACATGTACACATGAAGAACTATTTAACATTGAAACTGGGACTCAGAACAGTTGGACATTGAAACTGGCACTCAAACGTTTTTTGTTCTTATATATTTGTTTCTAGTATGCAGAGGCAAGATATTTTTGAAGAAAAGAAACAGGGGGAGTGATTGATATAGAGGTATGGTGGCATTGAACAGGCTGTCAAGCTACAGGGGGAAGGCTTGGGTAGATGGGAGGTGGATGCTGGGGGAGATCAACCGAAGGACTTGTATGCATGCATATGAGCATAACCAATGGATGAAAGACACTGGGGCGGGGAGGGGGGCAGGTGGGGCCATGTGCTGGGGGATAATGGAGGCTGGGGGGAGGATATTGGGGGGGAGGAAAACATATGTACTACTATTAAATGTAAGTTATATTGTAAATAAAGAAAAAAATTATTTTTGCTCAGGATATGTCCTATTTTCATATTTGTGGGCAAATTTTGCTTAATTGTGATGTATGAAGAGGTGGAAGGAACTGATCATGATCATCACAGAAGCTTCAATTAATGTTTGCCTCATATCATCCTCTCTTCAAACTGCTGTATCTTCTGTTGGAGGCAATTTATCTGAACATATTGATGATGTTCTCTTCTTTAGACCCCTCACTTCACCATGGCCAGCTTTGGAATGAGCAGTAGGATCACATGACTCAGGGAAATTCCTTGAGTGAGAGGTGTTCTGTGATGATTTTACAGATAATTTCTGCTTGACTAACTGGCTAGTATCTGTAGAGTTACTTGATGCTTGCCTGCCTCCTCACTTTGAATCAGTCTGGAGAATCTCAGAAAATGATGATATGCTAATATAATTCCTCCTTTACTTTAGATCCCCTTTTGTTCTGTGTTTAGAGCTGTTTCCCTACAGGGCCATTTTTTGTTGCCTTAGTGTCTGCCACAGGGTCTAAAACATGTTCAGGGCTTGAACATTTAAGGGAATTTGTGCACTGCCTGAGACCTATGAAAACAGCATTGACTCAGTCATGCGTTTTCCTTGGTTTAAATTTTATAGCAACTGGAAGATACTCTTTCCAGTGCATGCCTTGGGATTGTGGCTATTTTATTTGAAAATGATTTCTGTGGTTTATTTCTTATTCAGATGATTGTGATGCGCATGCATGATTTAGACCCACAGCAATGCAGAGGGGAATCTCCTAGAGGGCAGTATCTAGTGCCCTCTAAATGTATTCACTTCAGAAAACTTTCTGCAGCAAACTACCAACAACTCTCCTAATTGAACAGTGTTCCTGATATATGAGTTGGTGAATTTCGTTTTGGCCAACAGGTTAATTAGCCCTTCTTCAATATTTGGTAAAAGCATCCTGGATCAACATTATTTTTTTTGAGATAATTAGACTCACAGAAAGTTGCAAAAATAGTACAGAAAGGTTATATGTACCATTCACTCAGCTGCCCTACTGGTAATAGTAACACCTTATAGGACTATAGTACAACTAAAGGCCTGGTGCAAGAATTTGTGCACTTTCAAAAGAAATTAATTAGAAAAAATATTTTAGAGGCTATGGAGGGACCACAGGAGGTTGGCTACAGGGTGTGCCTGGCCAGTCTTGCCCAGTCCCCATTACCAGACCCCAGCAGCAAGCTAACCTACTGGTCGGAGTGTCTGCCCCCTGGTAGTCAGTGTGCATCATAGTGACTGGTTGAGTGTCAACTGAACAGTTGACTGATTGGTCGAACACTTAGTATATTAGGCATATATATATATATATATATATATATATATATATATATATGCCCAAACCAGGAGATGGGCACACTTTACAGACCTCATTCAGGTTTTTCCTAGTTTTACATACATTTGTGTGTGTGTGTGTGTGTGTGTGTGTGTGTGTGTGTGTGTGAAATTGTGTAATTCCATTCAGTTTTTACCACATTCATAGAGCTGCCACTAGAGTCAAGATTCAGAACTGTTCCTTACCATAAATAAATTATCGCACATAAAGTCATCTCTCCCTAACATTTTTCAACCATTAATTTATTCTCAATCTTGAAATGACAAAAATTATACAGGTGGTTACATAAATGAAATTATACAGTATGTAACCTTTTAAGATTGGTCAGGTTTCACCTAGAAAACTAATTTTAAGATCCATGATCCATCTAAATTGACCTATATCAGTATGCACTTGGTATTGCTGAGTAATACATTGTGTTAATAACTGGAGGTAATTAACTGGAGGTAATCAACTCTTCTGGAGGTAAATAAAACAAGGTGGAAAGGAAACAAGACTTCCTGAAGCCATACTTTCTATGGGACAAAATAAGGAATTACAAGGTCCTTTGACCTAAAATCTGAATGTTTCATTTTATCAATAGAAAAAGCTTATGCAATGCTTACTATGCAACAGGAACACACATGTTATTATGCATGTAATCCTTACTACAGTTAGTAAAGCAGGTACTATTATTAGCCCTATTTAACAAATGAGGTTAACCAATTTGTCTGACCTCACACAACTGGTAAACAACAAACGAAGTTAACTAACTTGTTTGACCTCACACAACAAGTAAAGCAGGCTTTAAAGTTGGCAATCTGGCTGAAAAGTATGATCTTAACTGCTCTATTATGTCACAGCTCTGCCATGCTATACAGCCTAGAAAAGCACCATCTTTGTCCTTGTTGACTTGCTGTACCTCCCACATCTCAGAAATAGACAGGGCCTGAAGGAAGCAGCAGAGGAGAAGGATGGCCTAGAGGCAAAGAGGAAGCTCATGTATACAGATAAGTAAGAATTCCATATTATCTAGCAGTAGTACCACCTGAGTTCACATGAGCTTATGTCTGAGTAACTTTGTCAAGGTTTATGGCTTTGTGAGACCACTTTGTTAGCCTCCAGGTCATATCCATGATACGCAGGGGTATGGTGAAAACTTGGCTTAGTAATTTTTTTTCTGAGGGAATACTCTTTTATTATTATTATTATTAGTAGTAGTAGTAGTAGTAGTAGTAGTAGTATTTAGAATATGGAAGATTTATTTTAGTTTTTCCTCTTTAAATTTATTGGGGTGACAATGGTCAACATGAACACATAATTTTCAGGTGTGAGTTTCTATATTACAAGATCTGTATATTACACCATGTGCTCACCACCTAAAAGTCAATTTTTATTTCAATTAGATACAGGGTGATCCATTACTATAAACATTTCTTTTACATTTCCAACTTTTTATATATTTTTTACAATTCCCTGTTTTGCTCTAGTTAACAGAAATAAAGAATCTTTAAATCAATAGATATAAGAAGGCAAAAGAAGTTGACAATCACCTAGTTGATTTGGCTCAGTGGTTGAGCATCAACCTATAAACCAAAAGGGTCACAGTTTGATTTTAGTCAAGGGCACATGCCTGGGTTGCGGGTTCCATACCAGTGTGAGGAGAGCAGGAGGCACTGATGTTTCCCATCATTGATGTTTCTTTCTCCCTCTCCCTTCCTTTCTGAAATCAATCTATAATAATAAAAGCATAATATGCAAATCGGCTGAATGACTGAACAGTAGAATGACTGTCTGGATAACCTTCCAGACAACCATGCTATGACATGCACTAGTGCCAGGCCAGCCAAGGTGGGTGCAATGCTATTGGTTGGGGGTCTTGCAAACACCACACAATTGCCCAGCACAGGGAGGCCCAGGCCACCCTCTGCAGAGTGATTAATAGGTCTCCACGATCAATTGCACCCCACACCTGTGGCCTGCAGAGGGAGGTGACTGGTGGTGGGGGAGTGTGGCAGTGCCACACACATGGCAAGCAGTGGCAGTGGTAGGGGTGGGGAAGGAAAGCCCTGATAAGTCTTGATTGCCATCCAGTCCTAGGGACCCGACCAGAGGAATTCTGGATTGCAAAAGGATGCAAGCCAGGCTGAGGGACAATCTCCTCTTCCCCATCATGCAAGAAATTCGTGCAGCAGGCCTCGTGTAAAAATATATTTTTTTAAAAAGAAGCTGAAAAAGCAATTTAGTCTTCAACATCCTTGAGCAGAACTTAAAGGTACATTTACTGGAGTTGGGCATTGGAGAGGATGAATGCCTGGATTTAAAGTGTAATAGAATTGGTATTGACTCCCACTTTTGTCATTTATTACCTGTGAGACAATATGTAAGTTGTTTAGCTCCTCAAATCCTCATTTAAACTATAAAATGAGGCTTTTACCTAACTACTTAATAGAATTATTGTAAGGCTTAAATAAGATATTTTATATCAAACACTTAGCATAGTTGTGGAGAGTGGCTACAATGTTTGGACAGGTTCAAGCCTGGGACTAATGAGAGGGCAAGATCATTTTGTGGCAAAGCCATGTGCAAGTCCCAGCACAATTATAGCCAAAGATTATAGTTGTAAACTTGACATTATGGTCCCACGTGACTGAGTGATATGGTCTGTGGGAGGTGCAGCAAGTAAACAAAGCTTGATCAGGTGCATGTAATTGAGTAAATTTGAAACCCCTGAGAACATTGTAAGCTTGCCCTTACTTTGCCTTTTCAAATCTGGATATAAAATAAAGACTAGGCTTGCAGGCCATGGTGCTGTCACCCCATCAAAGAGCAGCATCCTACCCAGGCTCAGCTTTATTCTCCTGTCTTTTCTGAATCCTTCACTGCCCCCTCTCAGGTTCACCTGTGGATGCCAGCTTGGAACACATGGTATTTGATGTACAGAAAACATTTAAATAATAATTATCATAGCTATTGCTATAATTAGGATAAGTGAGTTTTACTTGAAATTCCAGGTAAATTATCACAATATTAAGTATGTTAATATAGATATTAACTCATCTGGGTTCGTCTGTTTTCAAAGGGAAAAAATCTTATTTCTTCAATGGATTTCCTATAACTATTCCTGTTCTTTCTTTGATTTTTTCCTTGCTAAATCAAGAGCTCTAAACTAATTCCTTCATTATCCCTACATCTTCAGTCTTTCAAGGACATTTTGAATCTGTATCCTCTCCTCTGATGAGCCATTACTCTACCCAATCTGTAGCCTAACAAAAGGTCTATGATGACATAAACTCTTCTTTAGTATGGTTGAATACAAGTACATATATCATATCCAGAACCCAGACATCCATTTCTATTTAACATAAAGATTTACAAACTATTTCCAGTGTGGAATGCTTTCCTCACAACCTGTTTTAGTTTTGGCCAGGATATTAAAAGAGGATACAAAAAAACAGGTTAGTGATTATTTTGCCATGGTTTCTGAAAATGCTCTTTTAGCAAGAAATTAATTTTTAAGAATTGCTTGAAGAAGATTAGAGAAAACAAGAGGTGAAAGGCAATAAATGCATTACAGATGGCATTTACTTAAAAATTGGCACCACATAACATGAAAAATAAGATTTGAGGACAGTAATCTTTGGATGAATCTTTTTTTTTTTAACTATCACCACTGTTTACAATTTTAGGTAAAGTATCACAATGATAGATATGCTGAAATTGGTATTAACTCACAACAGCCTGCCTTGCTTTATGGGAAAACTTCTTTTTTAATTTAACACTATCTAATAAAGAGGGAATACACTAATTGACTGTCATACCCTCACAAAGATGGCAGCACCAATAGCCAATAAGGAAGGAATATGCCAATTAGGTGCCATACCCTCAAAGATGGTGGCACCCACAGACACAAGATGGTGGCAGCCAGCCCCCTCAACCCTGCCAGGGTGGCAGGAGAGCGGCATGGGTGGGCCCACCACCAGGCAGGTCTGGATGCTCCACACATATGCCTCCAGAGTCCCCAGTCTCCTCAGCCCCCCAGAGCCAGCCTGAGGTACAGGCAAGCCTCAGATATCAGCTGCCCAGGCTATGCCTGGGGCACAGGCAAGCCTTGAATGTAGGCTGTCCAGCCACACAGGGCTGCCCCAAGGTGCAGGCAAGCCTTGGATGGCAGCTGCCCAGCTGCCCAAGGCCAGCCGAGGCTTGAGCTGCCGGCAGTGACAGCAGCAGAGGTGTGATGGGGGCATTGCCTTCCCCTGATCGCCAGGTCACCTCCCACCCCTGAGGGCTCCTTGACTGTGAGAGGGGGCAGGCTGGGCTGAGGGACTCCCTCCCACCCCACTCCAGTACATGAATTTTCATGTACCAGGCCTGTAGTTTTATATAATGGTCATAACTTACTGTTGTGATTGGAAAAAATATAGTGGGAGATACAAGGACATGTTAGAATTATAACATTTGTGTGGAGATGTAAAGTTGGAAAACATACAGAATTGGAAGGCTGCTATATGGACACATATTTAAGTTATGAAATTTTGGAGATTTATTTTTAAAATACAATGTATACATATATGAGACCATCACATTGTCCACTTTAAGTATCTTACAGTTTTATTTGCCAATGATAACTCAATAAAGCTGGAAAAAATGCTATATTCATAGCATACTCACAAGTGTAATTTGCCTTCACAGTGGTAACTTTAAGAAAAAAAACTCTTATTTCAGTAATGCAGATACTAATAGAATGTTAAAGATTACCTATTTCTCCACTTCATAGGTGAGAAATCATGGGTTCATTATATCTAAATATCGCCTAAGGTCACACAAAAGCTAGGTAGGAGGTTCGCAAAATCAGGTTGTTTTCCCTTTCCATTTTTAAAATAATTAACTATAAGTATAAAACTATATTTTCCAACCTATCTGGTCTTCAATTGTTACTTTTCCCTTTAATACCCAAGTATTTATCAGCCCTTGTTCCCTCAAGTAACCTCACTAATCTAACCATGTAACCTAGTCTCCACCTACTTTCCTTTCCCTAGTATTTCTGATAAATATTTTTCTCAGTTATATATATTCCAAAATTGTGACTGCTTATCACTTGTCAGTTCTTTCTTAGGGCAAGGGCTTCAGAATTTTCTTTTGGTCATATTGTGCTGTCTCAGTACTACTTCTTTATATTGCTATCACTTACCCAAATCCATATCACACTAAAACAGAAAACAATTCAGTTAATATCTGACTCATATGTTTCACAAAACTTTATTGATGGTTTGGGATAACAGATGGAAATTATCAAACAGAAAATGGAAATTTTAAAACCAGCTATCAAAGATCTATTGCCTCTGCACAGGGATACCTTAAGAGCAGCCCTTCCTGATACCATACCTGTTGCAAGTGCCAACTTATTTCTCCTCTGAGAATCTCCTTTACTCCCTCCTTCTTTACAAGTGACTAGGATTTCTATTGTTCTTGGGAATAGAGAAAAGGAGTATCTTCATTTCTCCTAGTCTAAGGCCTGTTGATTTCCCACTAGGAAATTTGAAAAACTAATTTCCTTCAGCAGAAACTCTACCTTTTTACAACTGGTCTAGCCACCATGTTACAGATAAAACAATTGTAACAAAACATTTCTCAGTCTGGATTATTTATCTAGTTGTGGAGTATGCAAATTTCCTCCTGTGAATCAACAAAAAGATTTTGAATTACAAGGCTTAAACCATCTTTTCAAATTTCTATCTGTTTCAGCTTGTATCTCTAACCTTTTCTAGTTTTCTACTTTCTTGCTTTGTCTACCTTTGCTGCTTCTTCTCTTCTCAGATCTTCTCTTGCTTTTGGGTTATTGGAAAGATTATTATGTTAATTGTGGCTTAGTTACTTCTTTTCTATACCATTTTTTCTCATAGCTAAGTGTACTCTAATCTGTAAAAATGAATTGGAAGTCTCAGGGGGATTGCTTTTACTTATAAATTGTGTCAGTTATGATCAGTATGTGGCTCAGTGGTTGAACATAGACCTATGAACCAGAAGATCATAGTTCAATTCCAGGTCAGGGCACATGCCCGGGTTGCAGGCTCGATCCCCATTAGGGGGAAAATAGGAGGCATCCCATCAATGATTCTCTATCATCATTGAAGTTTCTATCCTCCTTTCCATCTCTCTTCCTCTCTGGAATCAATAAAAATATATTTAAAAAATAAATTGGATAAGATAAATTTACCAATTAATCTGGTTCTAAAAATCCCAGGTGAGCTCTACCTGCTTTGGCTCAGTGGATAGAGTATCGGCCTGTGAAATGACTATCCAATGGACATTACTATCTTCATAAAGCTACAGAACACATTAACAACTGCACCCTCAGTGGCAGACAATACCTAGAAAAATTTAAAAAATAAACCTAGTATAGAAATCAAAATAGAATATATTTGGATGTTGAATATAGTTAATTCTTTTGAAACTTTAAAAAAATTATTGGGATGATATCCTATCTAATAAAAGAGTAATATGCAAATTGACCACACCTCCACTACACACACAAGCCATGTCCACAAGCCAATCAGGAGCAAATATGCAAATAAACCCCAACTGAGATGGCTGCAGCCACTGAAGGCAGGAGGGAGGCTTGGGTTTCCCCTGCAATGGAGAAAGCCAATCTTTCCTCCTTCCCTTGCTGGCCTAGACCTCCACTCAATGCTACAAAGTTTCAATTATAGAAGATAATGATGGCATCCACAGAGCTAGAAAGAGCAGAGGCTAGGGTTGCCCTGGTGATGTAGGAAGCCAAGCTTCTGCAGCTCTGGCCCACCTAGGCCTCCACTCTAGGCTACAATGTTTCAATTATAGAAAGTAGATGTCCCAACAGAAATAGATGGCACCACAGAGTGAGCAGAAGACTTGGCTCCACTCCAGACTACACGTTTCAATTGTAGAACATAAATAAATACCAGATACCAGGGCCTCCACTTGGGTCACTGGGGGCCATGGCCAGCCTGCAAACCACCACAGGCCCCTCGCCCAGGGAACCCTATACCCCAAGGGAACCTGCACCCTGATCCGGGACACCCTTCAGGGCAAATCAGCTGGCCCCTACCCATGCAGTAGGCCTCTATCCTACCTAATATAATAGTAATATGCAGATTGACCATCACTCCAACACACAAGATGGCTGTCCCATTTTGGTCAAAGATCCTGCCCTCATGTGGATGCAAGATGGCCACCACAAGATGACCATCGGGAGAGGGCACTTGGGAGAGACAAGGCCTGCAAGGGAGGGCAGTGGGGGCAATCAAGCCTGCAGAGGAGGGCAGTTAGGTATGACCAGGCTGACAGAGAAGAGAAGTTGGGGGCAAATAGGTTGGCAGGGGAGCAGTTAGACATCAATCAGGCTGGCAGGGGAGTGGTTAGGGGGTGATCAGGCTGGCAGGCAGAAGCAGTTAGGGGCAATCAGGAAGGCAGGCAGGCAAGCAGTTGGGAGCCAGCAGTCCTAGATTGTGAGAGGGCTGTCGGACATCCCTTGAGGGGTCCCAGATTGGAGATGGTGCGGGCTGGGCTGAGGGACAACCCCCTACTCTGTGCATGAATTTCATGCATCAGACCTCTAGCTGGCTAATAAAATGATATAGGTTTCCAGTGTATAATTCTGTAATACATCATCTGTATGTTGGATTATGTGTTTACCATCCCAAATCAGTTATTTCTGTCACCATATATTTGACTCCCTTTACCTTTTCCTAAGTCCCCTCCAACCCCCTTTCCTTATGGTAACCACCATAATGTTATTTCTATCTATGAGTTTTTGTTTGTTTTTGTTTGATCATTTGTTGTTTTACGTTTTATAGCTCACACTAGAGGTCCGGTGCATGAATTCATGCATGGGTGGTGTGGGGGCCATTCGTGCCAGGCAGGCCAGGGGAGGTTAGCCAGCCACACCCCCAATAGGGGGGCAACCAGGGTTGGGACCAGCATGTGGGAGGGGCCTGAAGAAGACCAACTGAAGTGGAATTGAGCATGGGCCCCTGCCTTCCCCGGGCGTATGGCCTCAGAAAGAAAACAGAAACAACCAAAAGGCTCTGCAAACAGGCCCTGAGCTCCCTTTGGCCATATGGACTCATAGCTGGTGTCTCTATGTTTACATTAGACAAAACACAGCACTCATCTTTGTCTGCTAGTCAATTCCATTGCAATGAAAAATTTGTTCCCCTTGTTCTTTTTGGATTCTTACAACAAATACAGGCCAATTGGAAAACACGGGCCTCAGTGGCAGAGCCAGGCCCCATAATCACCCAGAGTTTAGGCCTAAAACAACTGGGTAGCAATCTCCATGGAACAGAGCACACTGTTTTAGAGTCTTAATTTTCCCCTAAAATGTGCTCAGCTGCTCCTCTTTGGCTGGGATAGAAAACAACTAAGGAACCAAAGACTGAGTTTCCTTTGAGGTGGGGGCTGCCTTCCCAGCAAGCTCGATGTGCTCTGAACAGGCCCATTTCTGGCAGTGTGGGGTTCTGGGCTGATGGTAAAGTGGCAGGTCCACAGGGTTTCTCTCCACTGTCTTCCTGGCCTCCCGAGCAGAGCAGTATCCTCCAACTGGTGTGTAAAGTAGCTATCGCTAGAGCCTGGACTCAAAGAGCAAAGGAGCTGGAGCCGGGGGTGGCCAGGCTGTGACCCCCCACCCAGCTTCTTAGTCTCCCTTGCGTGGATTGGGCCAAAGACCGCTGTCCAAACCTGGTGCTACATGGAGAGGGTCACAGCAGGGAGAGGGGCACCCTGACCTGGAAACCTTGGTGATGATCATCTCAATGCCCAGCTTATTGAATTTTTCCCACAGAGTCTTCATCTCAAACTGCACACCCACACTGGCCACCTTCCTGTTCTTTACCAGCACCTTGACAGCAGCTGTGCAACTGGCCTCAGGGCACTTGGGCTCAGCAGTGGCACTGGCAGCAGTCCCTGCAGCCTGCACATCATAGGTACTGGTCATTCTGGTTGTTCTGCCATAATGGCCACTGGGCTTTTATTATATAGATATGAGTAAAATCATATGGCTCTTGACTTTTTATCTGACTTATTTCACTTAGCATGATACTCTCGATATCTAACCATGTTGTCACAAATGGCAGCATTTCTTCTTTTCTTATGGCTGAGGAGCATTCCACTGAATATATGTACCACGTCCTCTTTACCCAATCATCTATAGAAGGACACATCTATTTGTTTCTATATCTTGGCTACTGTGAATAATGTTGCAATGAACATGGATGCATATATTTTTATGAATATTTTTTCAACATTTGGGTAGATACCCAGAAGAGGGGTTTTGAGGAGATTCCATACTGCTTTCCACAGTGGCTGTACCAGTTTACATTTCTTCAGCAGTGATTGAGGGTTCCTTTTTCTCCACAACATCTCCAACTTTTGTTATTACTTGTCTAGCTGATAATAGTAATTCTAATAGGTGTGCAGTGATATCTCATTGTAGTTTTTGAGTTACTAAGTAGAACTAAAATTATACTCAGCTTCCACAACTAAATTGAAGTCACCAGCTACAAGTGTCCTTCAAACAATCATTTATTAATTTTCATTTCCCTGATATCTAATGAAGTTGAGCATGTTTTCATGTATCTGTTGTATGTCTTATTGGAAGAAGAGTCTGTTCAAGTCTTCTATCCATTTTTTAAATTAATTGTTTTTCTGTTCATATCTTTTTTTTTTTACATTCTTCACTTTAAAACTTCAAGTACTCTTATAAGTAATGGGCAGGGTATGTTTTCTATAGTTGCTAAATCCATGAGATACTGCTAAGTATATGATTTTCTTTTTCAAATAATACTTTAGTAAAATGAATCCAGCATTTCTTCTCTCTACTCTCATCCCCCTTCACTAGTTCACAAAGGAAAAAATCAAGAACTTTTCTCCTTCCTCCAATCCTAGGTAGTAATTATTTCTCTTTAATTTTTTTCTTTGGAAATAAGATACTAGTGGCCCAGTGCATGAATTTGTGCACATCAAAAGGGAATTAATTAGAGAAAATATTTTAATATTGCTATTTACCCTTTCTCTGTAATATAAGTGTCAGAGATGAAAGCAAATTAGTAAAATGTATATGATTCCTCCTGTCTGAGTCTGGGGCACACCACGAGACCCAGAGTCAAGTTCCCACCCACCTATTTGAGCCTAAAAATCGTGCAAGATCCAGACCCAGCACTCACCCCATTGGGATAGATCCAGACCCGGCTGGTCCCACCCTTACCAAGCTCCACTGGGTGGGGAGCACAGCCTCATGTCCCCTGGCCCAGCATTGAGACAGGGGGCATGGCCTCAGTTCCCTTAGCCCAGGCTGGGGTAGGGAACACTTTGAGGTCCCCTGTCAAGCCCTGCCAGGTGAGGAACATGGCCTTAGATCCCTTATCAAGCCCCTCTGAGCAGGGGATGTGGTTTGAGGTCTTCCATCAAGCCCTACCAGATGGACGGTGTGCCTTGAAGTCCCCCATCAAGTCCTGCTGGGCAGGGAGTGCAGCCTCAGGTCCCCAGCCCAGCGCTGTGACGGGGATGCAGCCTCAGGTTCCCCGTCAAACCCTGCCAGGCGGGGGATGCGGCCTGAGGTCCCCCAGCCTGGCACCAGGGCAGGGGTGTGGCCTAAGGTCCCCGTCAAGCCTTGTTGGGTGGGGGGCATGGTATGAGGTCCTCTTATCTGGTGCCAGGGTGGGGGATGAGGCCTGGGGTCCTCTGTCAAGTCTTGCTGGGCAGAGAGAATGGCCTGAGGTGCCCCTCAAGCCCTGCTGGGTGGGGGTCAAAGCCTGAATTCCTCTGGCCTGGCACCAAGGCGGGGGCCATGGCCTGATTCCCCCTGGCCTGGTGCCAGGGCAAGGGCTGTGGCCTGAGGTCCCCTGTGAAACCCTGCCAGGTGAAGGGTGCAGCCTGAGGACCACCAGCCTGGTGCCAGAGTGGAGGGTATGAAGTCCCCTGTAAAGCCCCAAGTGGGCAGGTGTGGGGGGGACGTAGCCTCAGGTCTCTGTTGATTGCTAATTAAGGATTGTTATGGGAACTTAGCCCCTGCTGTGGGTGTAGACATCTTGTGTTATGGAAACCATGCCTCTGCTATGGGCGCCACCATCTTGTGGTGGAGTGACAGCCAATTTGCATATTCCCACTTTATTACATAGGCTAACTCACAAACATTACAATGTATTCTTTTTTTCCAAATATTTTATTTTTTTATTGATAAAGTGTGAAGTTTTCTAAAGATCCCACATGATGTTTCATGCAGAAGAAAAACTAAACATTCAAGATAAACCACCCTCCCCAAACCCACAGTAGAAAAAAAAAAAAGGAAAAAATCCTCATTCCCCAGTAAGGAAATAATCTTTGCACTATTTTTCTATAACACCAGCCAAGATATGCACAAGCAAGAGAAACAGAAAATATTTGCTAAAATATTTGTAACAAATACTTATGTACAAAAAATTCACAAAAGACTAATTCCCCCTTGAAGCAGAGCACATGGCAGTTGACACTGGAAAAGATCAAACCACTGGCTGGGATTATAAACCAAGTACTGATCCAGAGGAAGAAAGTTATATGTAGTGGAGATTTTCAGTTTGAACATTAACATTTCCAAAGTTTGGCAACATTATCTTTTAAAATTATGCAAATTATGTAAACAAGAGGTACATTTTAAATTGATCTACCTGCAAAACTCCATGTCATGCAAGAACACCAAGCACTGAGATTTTTCTGTTACAGACAGAGTGCATGATGTGCAGGATTCAGTTGAAGGAACAGCAATAGCAGGCAGGTACTCCCAATTTAAGATTCATTCACCTTGATTCAACCTGCCCTTTCCCATTCATGACTATAAAACCAGTTTTCTTGAAAGTCTGTATCGGGAAAGACTACTGTTCTAGAAAGCTAACCATAACATTTTCTTCCAGCCAACAGTACCTTTGCAGAAAAGGGAAGGGACAATAACGAGTGGTGGAACATGATACACTACTTTTATATCACACAAATTTATTAAGTTATCCATTACAAATATGAGCAAATCAAGGAAGAAAATTTTCATGCACTCTTTATGCCTTATGGTAAAGAAATTTGAGAGGTATAAATTTGGATAAAAAAATTTATCTTCTGTGGCATACACATGAGTAAGATTTCTCCAATTTAAGTCACAAGTATATGCTGGGTATTTAGATGTACTCTTGAGGTATATAATTCAATGGGTTTAGTATATTTATGGAGTTATACA
Organism: Antrozous pallidus; assembly: GCA_027563665.1. NCBI lineage: Eukaryota > Metazoa > Chordata > Mammalia > Chiroptera > Vespertilionidae > Antrozous > Antrozous pallidus. Next base: position 83,641,472 of record CM050509.1, read on the forward strand.
ACTATCACCTCAATCAACATTTTTATCACCACATAAAGAAATCCAGTACCTATTAGCAGTCATTCCATATTTCCCCAGATCCCCATTTATCCTGTCTTAGGTAACCACTAATATACTATCTGTCTTTATAAATTTGTTTTAAATAAGTGGAATAAAAAATCGTGACCTTTTGTGACTGGCTTCTTTCACTTAGCATAATGTTTTCAGGGTTCATCCCTATTGTAGCATGAATCAATACTTATTTTAATAGCTAAGTAATAGTCTATCATATTGATATACCAAATTTTGTTTATCTATTCAACAACTGATGATATTGCTATTTGAGTTGTTTCCACTTTGGGGTTATCATGACTAATGCTGCTGTGAACATTTCATGGGTATATATGTTTTAACTAGAGCCCTGGTGCATGAAATTTGTGCATGGGGGGATGTTCCTCAGCCCAGCCTGCACCCTCTCCAATCTGGGACCCCTTGAAGGATGCCTGACTGACTGCCTGTTTAGGCCTGATCCTACTGGTATCGGGCCGAAAGGGGCAGTCGGACATCCTTCTCACAATCCAGGACTGCTGGCTCCAAACTGCTCACCTGCAGCCTCCCTGATTGCCCCTAACTGCTTCTGCCTCCCAACCCGATCACCCTCTAACCACTATCCTGCCAGCCTAATTTATGTCTAACTGCTCCCCTGCTAGCCTGCTTGCTCCCAACTTCCCTCCTCTGCTGGCCTCGTCACCCCTAACTGCCTTCCCCTGCAGGCTTGATAGTTCCCAAATGCCCTTCCTTGCAGGCCTGCTCCCTCCCAACTGCCATCCCCTGCTGGCCTGGAACCTCCCAATAGCCCTCCCCTGTTGGCCATCTTGTGATGGTCATCTTGTGTCCACATGGGGACAGAATCTTTGACCACATGGGAGCAGCCCTCTTGTGTGTTGTAGTGGTGGTCAATCTGCGTATTACTCTTTTATTAGATAGGATGGTCTTCTTTTCATGTCAACAAATTCAATGTACAGACATAATTTTTAATGGCTACAGTGTTATTCCTGACTGTTTAACATTACTATGGTTTACTTCACTAACCCTTTATTGTGGGGCAGGTTGCTTCTGGCATCAACAATGACAGTAAACATAATTGCTTATTTGACTGTTTACTCAGGACACATTCACAGACATGGAACTCCTGGCCCAAAGCGAATTCACTTGAATTTTATCCACATTTCCAAATTGTCTTTCTAGTTTAGTCCATTAGTTTTAAGTCAGATTATACTCCCACAAATGGGTTAGGAGAAAACTGTTCAACATGCCTTGGGCAAATTGCAAACTCTTGCTGAATTTGAGCAACCCCAGGGCTTGGGTCCTGGAGGATCCAGGCTTGAGGGTGAGGTCCAGGGAGGCATAGGTGACATGGTTGAGGGCCCTGTGTGAGTGCTGGTGTGTGACAGTGTGTTGCTTGTGTCCACGCGCCCCCCGCGTCGCATGCAGGACTCAGCCCCATTCCCCTGCCTCACGTGCGACAGGGCCTGCTCCCCCACCTCGCATGTGACTCTGCCACACCCCCCCCACCTGGTGCACGACTCAGCCCCACTCCCCTGTCTTATGCGCAAGACTCGGCTATGCCCCTCTCCCCTACCTCAAGCACAACTCCGCCAGGTCCCCCCACCTTGCACGAGACTAGGCCCCACTCCCCAGCCTCACGTGCAACTGGTCCTGCTCCTGCACCTTGTATGTGACTTGGCCCCGATCCCCTTCTTTGCATGCGACTGGCCCCTCTCTCCTGCCTTTTGCGTGCACCTCGGCCATGCCCCTCTGTCTCACAAACAACTCCACCATATTCCTCTGCCTTGTGTGCACCTCTGCCTGCTCCCCTGCCTTGTGTGCCACTGGCCCCGCTTCCCCACCTCCATGTGCATGACTTGGCCACGCCTCCCTGCCTTGCTTGCTGGGCTGGGGGCATGGACCCAAACTGCTGCTTGGATTCAGAGCTTGTGACCAGCCCCTGCACCGGACAAATCACAGCCCCGCCTTGCGCCCGGCGCTCATTACCCAAGGTGCCCCGGGTGCTCATTTGCATGTGAATCAGTCACAGTAATGGTAAGGAAGGATCTCGCTGGCCCTTAAGTACCCTGTAGGTAGAGCTTATAGCGTGGTGCTTGCTCACACGGCACTGCGGCCATGTCCCCACTGGGATCGCCCCCTGTCTGCTGGCCACTCCCCTGTCTGCTGGCCAAGCCCCTGTCTGCTGGCCATGCCTGCTGGCCATGCCTGCTGGCCATTCCCCCTGTCCACTGTCCACACCCCCTTTCCACGCCCCCTGTCTGCTGGCAACACCGCCTGTCCACTGGCCATGCCCCTTGCTCCTGATTGGCTGGTAGTGTAGTGGAGTTGAGGTCAATTTGCATGTTACTCTTTTATTAGATAAGATTTCTATTACATAATATACCTAGGAGTGAAATTGGTTAGTCATGTGATAACTCTATGTTTAACATTTTGAGGAAGTGTTTTTCCAAAGTGGCTGCACCATTTTACACTTCTATCAGGAATATATGAAGGATCAATTTCTCTATATATTTGTTCATACTAGTTATTAGCCCTCTTATTTATTCCAGCATTTCCAGAGGATGTGAAGTGGTATCTCAGTATGTTTTTTATTTGACTTTTCATGATAGCTAATGATATTGAACTAGATCTAAGAGAAGACATGTAGTTGGTGACTTTTGATAGGCTCCTCAGCATGAAGAAAAATAAAATAGAAAATATGTTTCCTTTTAATGATAATAAACATTAATTCCAGAACCAAATATATATGGTTTGTATATTTCTGAGTATTTTTAAAACACTGCCTCAGTACTAATTGCACCAGAAACAGAGAAACATCGATCAGATGTTCAAAACTCAGAGGGAAGGAAGGGGAGGGTGTTGGTAAGAGGAGGAGATCAACCAAAGGAGTTGTATGCATGCATATAACCATAACCAATGGATTCAGACAACAGAGGGTGAGGGTGAGTGCATGAAAAGGTGATGGAGGGCAATGGAGAAATAACCACACATTTGTAATACATTAATAATAAAAATATTATTGTTAAGTTTCCTGTTCTCTAATTTTAATAAAGTTGACATCTTCATATTAAAAAAAATAAGTTGGGAGACAAAAAGATGACAGCTGGCAGGACATAAGTGAGGGAGAGGAAGTGACTGAGTGAGGGTATGAAAGGAGAGTGTGTGGATGTGTGTGGTGTGTGTGTGAGTGAGTGAGGGACAGTTAAATCTTGAAGGAACAGAATGTGGGAACTAAGATGGTGGCATAGGTAAGCACCTATCTTGCTGTCCACGCAACAATTCTGAAACTACAACTTAACAACAGAACAAACATCATCCAGAATCACCGGAGAGCTGGCTGAGTGAAAATTCCGCACATAAAAGTAGAGATGGGACGCAGCAGTGACTCAGGAGGAGCAGTGATGTGCAGCTTTGAGGTTCGGAGCGGTGAGGGGCGGGTGGCAGACAGCAAGCCCGGCTGGTTTTCTCCAGCGGGTAGGGTGGAGGTCTCCCACAGCACTGACCCCCCAGTTCCAGGCGTGCTCCCAGGTCGGGGAAAGGAAGATCCTAGGCGTGGCTGAGGTCTGTGTGTTTAGGGAGACTGCACGAGTAAATTGGAACAGCAGTTCCTGGAGTGCGCAACCGGGCAGAGAACGCGCGACTTGCTCACTTGCTCGGAGACCACCGTACTGCTTTGTTTTACAACCCTGAGTGAGACTTTGGCTGTGCAGACTCATTTGGGGAGAGGCAGAGCTGTCTGGCAACAGGGAGACCAGCGGGGGATTTTAATTGCCACCCAACACTGAGACCCGTGAGCCGCATAGATAAGCTGATGCTGCGAGCCCCATAGACGCTGAAGCTGCGTGCCACGTAGAGCGGAGCTAAGGCTGACGCCGAGCGCCACATAAGGAAGCTGAGCCACTGTCTCTTAGAGGATACCTATTACACACTGCTAAGGGACCAACTCAGGAAAGCAACCACAATGCAGAGAAAAGTAAAGAACTCAGCTGTGAAAGAAATGGAGGAAAAAAGACGACTAGACATAGAGTTCAAAACCACAGTAATTAGGTTTATGAAGAGGCTACTAGAAAAGACCGAGGAACTTAATGAGAACTACAAGGAAATAAACAACACCTACAAAGAAATAAACAACGCTTACAAGGATATGAAAAAAGACCAACTAGAAATTAAGCTTACACTGACTGGAACAAAAAAATATTATACAAAGACCTAAAAGCAGTCCAGACAACAGCAAAAACCAAGTGAAAGATTTGAAATACAAAGAAGCAAAATCCACTCAGCTGGAAAAGCAAGAAGCCAAAAGAGTACAAAAAAATGAAGATAGTATAAGGGGCCTCTGGGACAATCTCAAGCATACCAACATCAGAATTATTGGGGTGCCAGAAAAAGAGAGAGAGCAAGATAATGAAAACCTACTAGAAGAAATAGTGAGTGAAAACTTCCCCACCTGGCAAAAGAAATTGACTTGAAAACCCAAGAGGTGCCCAAAACCCCAAAATATAGGAATCTAAAGAGGACCACACCAAGGCACATGATAATTAAAATGCCAAGAACAAAAGATAAAGAGAGAACATTAAAAGCAGCAAGAGAAAAACAGTTACCTATAAGGGAGCACCTATACGATTGCCAGCGGATTTCTCAACAGAAACGATGCAGGCCAGACAGGAGTGTCAAGAAATATTCAAAGTGATGAATAGCAAGAATCTACAACCAATATTACTCTATCCAGCAAAGCTATCATTCAGAATTGAAGGTCAGATAAAGTGCTTTGCAGATAAGAAAAAGCTAAAGGAGTTCATCACCACCAAACCAATACTATATGAAATGCTGAAAGGTATTGATTAAGAAGAGGAAGAAGAAAAAGGTAAAAATATACATTATGAATAACAAATACATATCTATCAACAAATTAATCTAAAAATCAAGTGAATTAACAACCTGATGATCAGGATAAAATGGGGAATAGAGCAGAATCATGGACATAGAGAGGGAATGGACTGATAATTCTTGGTGAGAAAAAGGGTGTGGGAAGTACAGCAAGAGACTGGACAAAAATCATGCAACTATGGGAGAGAACAGTGGGGGGGGAGGTAAGGGCGGAGAGTGGGATGGGTACTGGGTGGAGGGGAGCTATTGCGGGAAAATGTAATTAATAAACTGAACAATAAAGATAAAAAATAAAATTAAAAAAAATCTTGAAGAAACAGCAGTGCTTGGCAGACCAGGCTCTCTTAGTCAAGGAGAGACTACTATTGCCGTGGTTACTCCCTAGACTACAGGACTCAGGCACAGACCCAACACCATCTTAAAGGGGAGAGCCACCTTTTTTAGAAACTCATCAGCACCACCACCCAGACAGGTCTTTAACACTGCTTGTGACCCAGCAGCTACTCCATCCAAAATCCTGCTACCCCAGCTACAGACTCTCGGACCCTGGGACTTCCACCTCCAGAGGTACATCGTTCTCTCAGCAGTTAGTGCAGGTTCCCCCTCCCCATTGGCAGAACTCCCAGATACTACCTTCTTTCTTGAGTTTCCAGCCTTCCAGGCATCCAGGACATACCACTCCATAGGCAATGTGTGGGAGCCTCTGAGAGCCCCCAATGGTGTGATTCTTTACAGACAAGGATGCACTACTGTGAGTCCTGGCTGGGTGTGATCTTGAACAAGCAGGGACACACTGCACTCAGCAGTAGAAATTCTTTATTCACTCATTCTGGACACCTGCAAGACACCCCAGCAGTGTAACTTAAGTGCCAGGGCCCCTCAAAGTGCCTCAGAGCTCTGTTCCAATAAACTTACTGCCACAGACGCACACATTTCCAAAGAGCAGGCACCCCGAGCCCATATATCCACAGGGTGCTCTGGGGAGCTGCTTTGAGCCCCTGCTGGGTGTGATTCTGTACAGATAAGGACATACTTCCCCACAGTAGAAATTTTGAACTCCTTCCTCCTGAATAACTGCCCACATACACCCCAGCTACTTAACTTCAGCACCAGGGCCCCTCAAAGTGTGTCAGAGCTCTGCGCAGGCAAATGCATTACCAGTCCACATGTGCATTTCCAACAGGCAGGCATACAGAGCCCATCTATCCACAGGGCACTTGTGGTAGCTGGTGTGAGTCCAGGCTGGGTGTGATCTTGGACAAACAAGTATGCACTGCACCCAGCAGTAGAAATTCTGAATTCACTCATCCTGAATACCTGCCCACAAGTACCTCAATTGTGCAGCTTCAGTGTCAGGGCCCATCAGAGTACTTCAGCACACCTCACAGGCAAATGGACTGTGGATGCCCCTGTGAGCCGCCACTGGGAGTGGCATATCCATCACAGGTGCAGCACCAAAACCTGAGTCTGCCTACCCCAAACTACAGAACTCTGGAAACCATAGTCATGCCTTTCAACAGCGCAGAACTCCTGAGACCCATCACCCCAACAGACAGTTCTTGGGTGCCACTGTGAGTCCCTAATGGACACATGTGATTTCAATCTAGGGAGCAAGAGAGCAAAAATTGGGACACCCCCCCTCCATGGCTGCTGACTTCTAGACACTGCAATTGTACATTTCCAGCCCAAAGGCCTACATCAAGAGAACCCAAATAGCTCAATTAGTGAGCTACACTAGATCATCAAGAGCAGAAGACCTGAGAGATCACACCAGTATTACCATCCCCACAAAAACCTGAGTATCAAACCATTTGGAACTACAATTAAAACATTACAGTAAAACATGGTAAGACAAAAAAGCAATCCTCAAAGGAAATAAAATGAGGAATCACCAGAAAGGGAGTTATATGAAATTAAGGCTAGCAGCATTTCAGAGAAGAATTAAGAGTAATGGTTATAAAGATGTTTATATAGCTGGGTGACAAATACACACAACTTAATGACAAATATATACAATTCAATGAGAAATATAAGGAGCTGAATAGAATATCACCAACATGAAAAGGAACCAAAAGGAGATTAGGAAAGACATAGCTACAATAAAGAACACAGTGGAAGGCTTTAACAGTACATTAGAAGAGGCAAAGGAACACATCAGCGAATTAGGAGACAAAGTAGGAAAAAAAAACACAAACACAGTAGCAACTGTAAAGAAGACTTAAAAAGCAAGAGGAGAGCCTAAGGGAGCTTTGGAACAACACAAAACACAACAATATTCATATAATAGGGGTACCAGAAGGAGAGGAAGAGAAACAAGGAATAGTAAACCTGTTTGAAGAAATAATGACAAAAAACTTTCCTGATATTGGCAAGAAAGAAAAAAATCTATGCAAGTCCAAAAAGTACATAGAGTCCCAAACAAGTTGAACCCCAAAAGACCGATATCGACACATCATAATTAAATTGGTGAACACTAATGAAAAAGTAAGAATCTTAAAGGCTGCCAACTAGAGAAAGAAAGTTAGAATATCAACAAATTTCTCAACAGAAACACACCACGCCAGAAGGGAATAGAATGAAATATACAAAGTGATACAAAGCAAGGGACTGAATCCAAGAATACTATACCCAGTAAGGCTATCATTCAAAATTGAAGGTGGAATCAGGAGCTTTGCAGACAAAATAGGACTAAGAGAGTTTATCACTACCAAACCAACAATGCAAGAAATGCTGAAGGGTCTGCTGTAAAAAGAAGAAATAGGAAGTGAAAAAGGAACACAGGGGTAAAGAATAAAAATGGCAAAAAGGTACCTATCAATAATAAAGTTAAATGTAAATGAATTAAATGCCCCAATCAAAAGACATAGGTTAACCGAGTGGATAAGTAAACATTAGCCATATATCTGCTATATACAGGAAACCCACCTCAGAGAAAAAAGATGCACACAGACTGATGGTGATGGGATGAAAAAATGTTTTTCAGGTGAATGGAAATGAAAAAAATCTAAGGTAGCAATACTTATATCTGACAAATTAGACTTCAAAATGAAGAGCATAAAAAAAGATAAGGAAGTCCCATTCATAATACTAAAGGAAGCAATCCAACAAGAAGAAATAACTCTGGTAAACTTATAAGCACCCAATACTGGTGCACCCAAATACATAAAAAAAAAAACTTCTGGAAGATATCAAGGGAGAAATTGACATCAATACAATCATAGTAGGGGACTTTAATATCTCACTATCACCATTGGACAAATCTTCCAAACAAAAATCAGCAAAGAGACATCAACTCTAAATGATTCACTAGACAAGATGGAATTAATTGACATTTTTGGAACATTTCACCACAAACCCACAGAACATACATTCTTCTCAAGTGCACATAGGACATTTTCAAAGTTAGACCATATATTCGGTCACAGGCAAAGTCTGTTAAAATTCAAATAGATAGAAATAATATCAAGCATCTTTTCGAATCACAGTGGCATAAAACTGGACTACAATAAAAACAATCCAAAAAATTCAAACACATAGAGACTAAATAGCATGCTATTAAACAATGACTGGGTTACCAGAGACATCAATGAATAAATTTAAAAAAAAACCATCATGACAACAAACAACAATGAAAACACAACAATCCAAAATCTATGGGACACAGCAAAAACAGTCTTAAAAGGGAAGTTCATAACTCTACAAGCCTACTGCAAAACAAACAAACAAACAAACAAACAAAAAAAACCCCAAGAAATAATGCTAATAAATTACCTAACCCTACAACTCAAAGAGTTAGAAAGAGATCAACAAGTGAAGCCCAGTGTAAGCAGAAGGAAGGAAATAATAAATAATCAGAGAAGAGATAAATGACATAAAGACAAAGAAAAAAAGAAAGAAAAACAATACAAAAGATCAACAAAACCCAGAGCTGGTTTTTTGAAAGGATAAACAAGATTAATGAACCTCTACCCAGGCTCACTACATAGCAAAGAGAGAGGACACAAATTATATTTTTAAAAAATCAGAAATTAAAGAGGAGAAATAACAACAGACCCCACAGAAATACAAAGAATTATTTAAAAATACTATGAACAACTCTATTCCAAAAAACTGAACAACCTGGAGGAAATGGACATATTAAAAAAAAATACATCCTTCAAAAACTCAAACATCTCAATAAGGCAATATTTATGAAAGAAATTGAAGCCATAATCAAAACTACCAGCAAACAAAAGCCCAGGGCCAGACTGCTTCACAGGGGAGTTTTACCAAGCATTCAAGGAAAAATATAAACCTATGCTCTTCAGACTATTCCAAAAAAAATCAAGAGGAAGGAACACTTCCAAGCTCATCCTATGAAGCCAGCATCACCCTAATACCAAAATCATGTAGATAAAGGTTTTAAGTAAGAACAATTCTGGGCACGTTTCCTTGAACCCTTGCATGCAGGGCTGTTCCTGGGAACATGGTCCGGGGTGTTGTGACTCAATCATTTGACCTTTGTAAATTATCCCTCTTGACATTTCAATGTATGTGATCCCCTCGTAGATTGTGGGTCCTATGTGACACAGTCAGGGCAAGCAGGAATGAGAAAGTTTTAGATGAAAAAGATTTGTCCTTTTGATTTGATCAGCCTGCTTTACTTCAGGTGGCGATTGGGATTAGATAAACAGAATAAAAGACATGAGGTTGCAGAGTTCGGTGCCAGTAGCTTATTGCAGCTGGTCCTTCCTTACCGCTCCTCTTTATGCATCTTTCCTAACTCTGGCTGTGTCATTCCCTGTCTCCGACATCGATCACCAACATATGGCACCCAACACGTGGGGAGATCACAGCTGGACAACAGTCACCTGGACAACAGTCAGATAAGACTGAAAGGGTTTAGACTGCACAGTGGTACGGGAAACTTTCAGATTCATAATGGAGTCATGGGGAATTCCCCATCCCTGGAAAGGGAATATATGCATGTGTTGCAGTCTTTGCTTTCTTCGACTGGGGTAAAGGTTTCTACTCAGGAATTTAGGGAACTGTTTTCCGTTGTTAAAAAACATTATTATTGGTTTACTCCTAAGGGGACAAATGCTTTAAATCTTGAACAGTGGAAATTAGTGGGGAAGGCTTTGCGGTGAGCGCACCAACTTGGAGAGCTGCCACTGCGACAGCTTTTACCCGAGTTGCCAAAACCAAAGTAAGGTCCTACAATTGACTGAATTGGTTACAACTCAAACTTAAGAAAAAACAAGAAACTGCTCAGTCTAAGACTATTGCCTCTCCTTTTTCACTGCCTCTCCCAACTGTACCTCCTTTGCCAGGGGGAGCTTTCTTAGCTCCTGTTCAAAAAAGTTCTTATGTAAAGTCTCTTCCATTAATTGGTTTTGAGGGTAAAACAGCTAAAATTCTGCAACAGTTCAGGGATGATATTACTCCAGGAAAATTTTGTGGGGGAGATGATTTACAAGCTTTCCCTTTAATACGCCATCCTCAGCCTGCTAACGCTCAATTTCCTCAAGGGTATAATGTTTTGCAGCATGAAAATATTGACATGAGAGTAAAAGAGTCTGTTACTAATTGTGGCACTCAAGCTCCTTATACTACTGGACATCTGAAGGCATATGTTACTGATTATTTAATGTTGCCTTATGATTGGAATATTCTTGCTTATACCATCTTACCTCCTGGTATATTTTTACAATTTAAATCTTCTTGGTGGGAAGAGGCTCATAAAACCGCTGTGCTGAATGCTGTTCAGAATCCTCCTGGAGCAGATTTTAATGAATTAACAGGGACTGGCAGGGCTGAGGATGTCAAAACACAATTACATATGAAGGGTGGATCTAGTGCTCAAGTACAAGCATGTTGTTTGAAAGCATGGGAAAGACTAGAGGAATCAGGTAAACCAGCTTTGCCCTTTTCTAAAGTTTATAAAAAACCCAATGAGGCGTTCACTGAATTTCTAGCAAGACTAACTCAGGCAATTAAACGTTCAGTTTCAGGAGCTGAAGCTCAAACTCAACTTTTATTATCATTGTCTTATGAAAATGCTACTAATAAATGCAAAAAGGTTTTGCATTCTGTTAAAGCCACAGGAGGAACTATTGATGATTACATACCAGCAACCCGAGAAGTAAGGTCTACTACTCATCAGGCTGGATTATTCACAGAGGCATTAAAAAGAGCAGTAGGAAATAAACCCCTTAAATATTTTAACTTCGGAAAACTGGAACATATGAGAAAAGATTGTTGGAAAGGGCAGACTTTTGCCACTCCGCAGAAACCAATAAAGAAAAAACCCAATAGCCTGTGTAAAAGATGTGGTCGAGGTTTTCACTGGACCAATGAGTGTTGATTAAAAACAAATAAACAAGGAAAGGCTTTGGGACCCCAGTCAGGAAATGCATAGACGGGGCCCAAGTCAAAAACTGAGTCTCTTATCAAGGTTAATGAACTTCTTCATGCTACTTCCCAAAGTGCAGCTGTTGATATTGCAGCAATAAGTAATCAAACTATTACCCCTGAAGATGGGGTTGTAAAAATTTTTACTGGTATCGCTGGTCCCTTACCTAAACAATCAGTAGGAATATTATTAGGAAGAAGTAGCCTTACTGCCAAAAGCCTTACTGTTCATACGGGAGTTATTGATGCTGATTCTATACAAGAAATTTTAACAATGATGTCAACAAAAATTCCTATTTCTTGGAAGAAAGGAGATCGTATAGCTCAATTGTTAATACTTCCCTACATAACTGTAGGACGTACAGTCCCAGTAGAAAGACAAGGAGGATTTGGCAGTACTGGCACAAGAATACATTGACAAACTATTATTGATGATGATAGGCCTTTAATGAAACTGCAGTTTAAGGATGGTATACAAGTAGAAGGGTTGATAGATTCAGGAGCAGATGTATTCCTTATTTCTGCTGATAAATGGCCTGCTCATTGGAAAAAACATTATATGAATACTACTGTTACTGGTTTATGGACTTTGTCAAAGTTCTGAACATTTATCTTGTATAAATCTGGACGGGCAATCAGCCTGGATAATGCCTTATGTGTCCCCCATAGGAATTAATTTATGGGGAAGAGATCTACTGAAACAGTGGAAAACTATTTTGACATTAACTCCGGATTTTTCATAGAGGCCACTGTTAAACATTTAGTCGTGCCTCTTGTTTGGAAACAGGTTGAACCTGTTTGGGTAAAACAGTGGCCCCTTCCTAGAGAAAAATTAGAGGCACTTCATATGCTGGTTCAAGATCAATTAGATCAAAAACATATTGAACCTAGCACCAGCCCATGAAATTCTCCTGTATTTGTGATAAAAAAGCAGTAAGGGAAGTGGAGGTTGTTAACAGATTTAAGACAAGTTAATTCTGTCATAGAACCCATGGGACCTTTACAACCAGGTATTCCTAATCCTGCTATGATTCCTAAAACCTGGCATTTAATCATTATTGATTTGAAGGACTGTTTTTATAATATACCTTTGCAACCTCGAAATTGTCCAAAATTTGTTTTTACTATCCCTGCATTAAATAATAGTCAACCTACTATGCGATATCAGTGAACTGTATTACCGCAGGGAATGTTAAACAGTCCTACTATGTGTCAAACATTTGTTCATCAGCCTTTACAAAAATGGTGAGAACTCTTTCCAGCTGGATTATGTTATCATTATATGGATGATATTCTACTTGCACATCCAGATTCTCGAATTCTACATGATTCATATAAAGTATTGATTACCTTATTGGAAGAAAATGGCCTCAAAGTAGCTCCAGAGAAGGTACAAATGAATGAGCCTTGGGATTATTTAGGTTATAAATTGCAGCAACAACATATTATTCCCCAAAAGGTACAGATACGGAGAGACAGTTTAAAAACTTTAAATTATTTCCAAAAACTATTAGGAGATATTAATTGGCTCCAGCCCTCATTGGGGATTGCTACTTATCAATTATCTCTTTTATTTAAAATTCTTGAGGGACCTGCGGGGCTGCATAGCTCTCGTCAAATGACACCTCAACCTGAAAAGGAATTTCTAATCATTGAAAGGGCTATTCAATCCTCACAATTGGACCGCATTGAAAATTTTGAAAATATACATATTATTATTCATACACCTCATTCCCCTACAGGGGTATTAATACAAAATATAGATATTATAGAATGGATTTTTTTGCCTAATAAAGATACAAAGAGGTTAGTTACATACCCTGAAAAAGTTGCTAATTGCATTTTTCGAGGAAGACATAGATTGCGACAACTATGTTGGACTAGATCCAGCCGTAATTGTTATTCCATACACTGTAAAAGAGCAAAGACAATTGTGGGTATTATCTGATTCATGGCAAGTGGCTTGTGCTGATTTGTATGGAATCTTTTCTAACTTATACCCTAAAGACAAAAAATTACAATTTTTGCTACGTACTCAATAGATTTTGCCCCGCAAAATCTCAGATACCCCTTTAGAAAAGGGAGTAACTGTGTTTACAGATGGTAATAAAAATGGCTTATTGGTCAGAGAAAAAATCTAGAACTATGCCTTCCCCATACACATCTGTGCAAAGACTGAATTATTTGCCATAGTAATGGCTCTGAAAGACTTCCCTGAAACCTTAAACCTAGTTTCTGATTCTCAATATGCTCTGGGAGTGGTACAAAGAATTGAAACTGCATATATTCCTAAAAATTCAGACTGTTTATAACAACTTTTTTTTTAGAGGTACAAAATATTCTTCGTCAGGAGCCACTTCTATCTTTATTACTCATATTCGCTCTCATACAGATCTCTCTGGACCTTTATCTAAGGGCAATGTAGCTGCAGAAATGTTGGTAGGATCAGTTATTTCACATGCCTCTGACTTTCATGCTAAGCATCATCTTAATGCCAAAGCTCTCTGCACATGCTTTTCTTTATCAAGGCGACAGGCAAAGAATATCATTCATTCTTGTCCAACCTGTTCCAAACTTGCTGCCACTCCTTTACCCCCAGGAGTAAACCCTCAGGGGGAAAAGGCAAACAAATTGTGGCAGATGGATGTTATTCATATTCATCAATTTGGCAAACTGCATTATGTGCATCATTCTATTGATACATTTTCGCATTTCACGTGGGCCACTCCTTTCGCATCAGAAAAGGTGGATGCCGTTATTCAGCATCTGTTAGAATGCTTTGCTGTTATGGGGGTGCCTTCACATATTGAAACTGATAATGGCCCTGCTTATCTTTCTCATAAATTTAAGGAATTCTTACAACACTTTCAAATTGCCCACAGTACAGGCATTCCTTACAATTCACAAGGCCAAGTTGTTATTGAAAGAGCTCTTGGAACACTTAAGAATATGTTGTTAAAACAAAAAGGGGGAATGCAGGTATCCACACCTAGGACATTAATAGCCAGAGCTCTTTTTACTCTTAATTTTTTTGGACATTTCCATGGGTCAGGAACGATCTCCTCCTGAGTTACATTGGCAAATTAAGAAGTTGCCGGCATGCAAACAACCTGTCTGGTATTGTGATGAGTTAACTGATCAATGGCTCCCTGAGGTAGTTTTGCGATGGGGAAGTGGTTTTGCTTATATCTCAACAGGCACCAGAAAGTGGTGGGCACCTACAAGGAACTTGAAACTTTGGAACCATGCCGAAAAGGCGCAGTGAGACATCACGCTTGACTCTACAATTTGCAGGTCTAATATTGGAAGACTATCATCTGACAAAATGACCCTGCCGACAACCATTGCCCAACACGACAGAGACAGAGTTGCCAACATGGGGGCAAGTTAAGAAACTATGTCACAAAGGAAAATAGGTAGTTGAAGAGAATGGATAGCCTCTTACTGCTTCCAACTTATTTCTTGCTATGCTTGCACTATTAAGGGCACCCGCACAGGCACAAACAAATTATACTTACTGGGCTTACGTTCCCAATCCACCATTGACGGCTCCTGTTACCTGGAAGGACCCAGAAGTGCCTGTGTACACCAATGAAATATTCTGGCTGTCAGGTCCACATAGCTCTCTGGGACCTATGTGACCCGCAGAAGAAGGAATGATAGCCAAAATTACTATAGGAACTTTTGAACCTCCCATATGTTTTGGTGTAGGAGATCATTGTTTAAAGTTAGGGTATGAACCTTGTCTTAGTATCCAGAAAAATTCGACTAATCCCAATGCTATTAGGGGATTATAACTTTTATTTTTATTTTTTTAAAATATATCTTATTGATTTTTCACAGAGAGGAAGAGAGAGGGATAGAAAGTTAGAAACATCGATGACATCGATCAATTGCCTCTTGCACATCCCCTGCTAGGGATGTGTCCGCAGCCATGCTACATACCCTTGACCGGAATTGAACCTGGGACCTTTCAGTCCGCATGCCCCGCTCTATCCATTGAGCTAAACCGGCTTCGGCGGGGATTATAACTTTTAGCAGTAAAAGCCTTTAAGGAAACGGTAGTTAAAAATTCTTTTCAGCACTTTGCTTTCAAATGAGACTATTGCCAGGCATGGACGTGGGTTTGCTCAACCAGCTCCATTTTTTTTTTACCAGGATATCCTCCATAAAAACACCTATGGAAACTCTGCAGGCTTAGCTTCAATGTCAGCATGGAAAGGACATAGGGTAAATTCTTCTACAGGATTCAATGTTACTTTCCAGAAAAAAATATTACTAAGTTTGCTTTTTCCTGCATTTCTCTTCCTTATATGCTTATGAAGGGCATTGTTACATGGGATATTGCTACTTCGGAAATTACTTGTACTGGTTGTTCCTTTTATTTACCTTTTAAATAGTAGTATTTCTTTCAATAGTAGTATAGAAAGTTTTTACTTGCTAAAGGCTTAAGAGGGATTTGGTTACCTGTCCAGATACTCTGAGTTTCGCAAGATTCACCAGCTATGTTTTATATTTCTCAAATCTTAAAAAAGGTGGGTAATGAGGGTAAAACACTTTACAGGAACTTTAATTGTTATCATTCCAGGACTTATTGCCATGACTGCTATAGCTGCTGTTGCAGGGGTTGCCTTACATGATTCTGTACAAACTGCAGACTTTGTATAAAGTTGGCATAAAGAAAGTCAGCAGTTATGGGAAGCTTAAAAATCTATTGACGCAGACATGCAAAATCATTTAGCCACTTTAGAACAATCAGTAATTTTATTGGGAGAGCATGTGGCTAATTTAGATTTACAGCAACATCTGAAATGTGATTTTAATTATTCTAGTTTATGTATCACTCCAGTTCCTTTCAATAGCAGTCAATACTCTTGGGATAAGATTAAACAGCATTTAATTAGACACACTAATATAACAACTGAGAGATTGACTCTCCAAAGTCATATTCAGGACACCTTTAGTAAGAACTTACAGAAACAAGGTGGTAGTGAAATGTTACAAAGAATTGCTAATGATTAACAAAGGCTTAACCCTTCCACTTGGGTTCATTCTCTTATCGGATCTTCTTCTGCGACACTTATTATACTACTAGAGCCCCAGTGCATGAAATTCGTGCATGGGAGGGTGACAGGGGATGTCCCTTAGCCCAGCCTGCACCCTCTCCAATCTGGGACCCCTAGAGGGATGTCCAACTGCCTGTTTAGGCCCGGTCCTACTGGGATCAGGCCTAAACAGGCAGTTGGACATCCTCCTCAAAATCTAGGACTGCTGGCTCCAAACTGTTCACCTGCCTGCCTCCCTGATTGCCCTTAATTGCTTCTGCCTGCCAGCCTGATCACCCTCTAACCACTATCCTGCCAGCCTAATTGATGTCTAACTGCTCCCTGGCAGCCTGTTTGCCCCCAACTTACCTCCTCTGCCAGCCTGGTCACCCCTAACTGCCCTACCCTGCAGGCTTGATCACCCCCAACTGCCTTGCCATGCAGGACTGGTCCATCCCAACTTCCCTCCCCTGCTGGTGTGATTGCCCACAACTGCCCTCCCTTGCAGGGCCTGGAACCCCCCAGTGGCCCTCCCCTGCTGGCCATCTTGTGGTAGCCATCTTGTGTCCACATGGAGGCAGGATATTTGACCACATGGGGCAGCCCTCTTGTGTGTTGGAGTGATGGTCAATCTTCAAATTACTCTTTTATTAGATAGGATAGAGGCCAGGTGCATGGGTGGGGTCTAGCTGGTTTGCTCTGAAGAGTGTCCCAGATCAAGTGGGGGGGTCCCTTGGGGGGAGAGGTGGCTTGAGCAAGGAGCCTGTGGAGGTTTGCAATCCGGCCATGCTCCCCCAGCGACCCAAGCAGAGGCCCTAGGATCTGGGATTAATCTATGTCTACAATTGAAACTTTGTAGCCTGGAGTGGAGCCAAGCTTCCTGCTTGCTCTGTGGTGGCAGCCATTTCTGTTCTAAACATTGTAGCCTAGAGTGGAGGCCTAGGCCAGCAATGGCAGGCTGAAAGCTTGGCTTCCTCCATTGCCAGGGAAACCCAAGCCTCTGTTCTCTCCAGCTCAGTGGCTGCCACCATTTATGTACCTTTTATAATTGAAACTTTGTAACATTGAGTAGAAGCTGAGGCAGGCAATGGCACACAGAAAGCTTGGCTTCCTCTGTTTCCGGGGAAACCTCAGCCTTTCTCCTGCTCTCAGTGGCTGCAGTCATCTTGGTTGGGGTTTATTTGCGTAATCTGCTCCTGATTGGCTGGTGGGCATGGCTGTGGGAGTGGCTGTAGCAAAGGTATGGTCAAATTTGCATATTACTCTTTTATTAGATACGCTATTTATTGTTGATTGTTCTTTATTTGTTATGTAAGCTTATCAATTGTCACAAGGAATATAATTGACAACAAGCTACTGTATGTTCTGTCTTGATACATAAATCACAATCTAAACAAAAAGGGGGAAATGTAGATACAGATTTTGAGTCAGAACAATTCTGGGCACATTTCCTTGAACCTCTGCATGCAGGGCTGTTCCTGGGAACATGGTCCTGGGAGTTCTGACTCAATCCTTTGACCTTTATAAATTATCCCTCTTGACATTTCATGGTATGTGATCCCCTCATAGATTATGGGTCCTAAGTGACCATAGTCAGGGCAAGCAGGAACGAGGAAGTTTTAGATGAAAAAGATTTGTCCTTGTGATTCCATCAGCCTGCTTTACTCCAGGTGGCGATTGTGATTAGATAAACAGAATAAAGGACATGAGGTTGCAGAGTTTAGTGCCAGTTGCTTATTGCAGGTGGTCCTCCCTTACTGCTCCTCTTTATGCATCTTTCCTGACTCTGGCTGTGTCATTCAATGTTTTTGACATAGATCACCAACAAAATCAGATAAAGATAACACAATGAAAGATTATTACAGGCTAATATCCCTTATGAATATAGATGCCAAAATCCTCAACAAAATTCTAGCAAATAGGATTTATCAGTACCTCCAAAAGATCATACACCTTGACCAAGTAGGTTTTATCCCAGGGATACAAGGATGATACAATATCCACAACTCAATAAATATGAAACATCACATAAACAAATTGAGAGATAAAAAACACATAGTCATCAATTGATGCAGAAAAAGCATTAGACAAAATCTCATACCCTTTCTTGATAAAAACTCTCTGCAAGGTGGGAATAGAAGGATCATACCTAAACATAACAAAAGCCATTTTCGGTAAACCCACAGCCAACATCATACTCAATGGGCAAAAACTTAATTAAACAAATAAATAAACATTGAAATTGGATAAGAAGAAGAAATAAAAGGCATCCAAATTGGAAAAGAATGAGTAAAACTGTCCTTATTTGCAGATGGCATGATATTGTACATAAAAAATCTGAAAGACTCCATCAATAAACTAGTAGACTTAATAAATGAATTTGGCAATGTAGAATAATACAAAATTAACACCAAGAAATCTATGGCATATGTATATACCAATAGTGAACTTACAGAAAGAGAGACTGAAAAAGCAATCCCATTTACCATCACACCAAAAAAAAAAAAGAAGATACAGAGGAATACACTTAATTAAGGAGGTAAAAGATCTATGTGCAGAAAACTACAGGACACTGAGAGTGGAGATAGAGGAAGGCAAAAACAAATGGAAGAACATGCCATGTTCATGGATTAGTAGAGTCAACATCATTAATTTGTCCATACCACTTAAAACAATCTATAGTTTCAATGCACTCCTCCTTAAAATACCAATGGCATATTTCACAGACCTGGAAAGAACTGTTAAAAATTCACCTGGAATAAAAAAAGACCCCGAATAGCCAAAGCAATCCTGAGAAAGAAGAACAACGTAAGTGGGATCTCAATACCAGATTCCAAGCTGTATTACAAAGCCACTGTTCTCAAAATACCCTGATACTGGCACAAGAACAGACATATAGACCAATGGAATAGAATAAAGAACCCAGATATTGACCCAAATCACAATGCTCAATTAATATTTGAAAAAGGAGGCATGGACATACAATGGAGTCAAGACAATCTCTTCAATAAATGGTGCTGGGAACATTGGACAGATAGATGCAAAAAAATGAAATTAGACCATCAACTTACACCATACACAAAAATAACCTCAAAATGGATAAAGGACTTAAATATAAGGTGGGAAACCATAAAAATACTAGAGGAATCCACAGACAGAGAAATCTCAGACATATGCCAAAGCAATTTCTTCACCAATAGTGCTCCTAGGGTAATGGAAACTAAAGAGAAAATAAACAAATAGGACTATATCAAAATAAAAAGCTTTTGCACAGCAAAGGAAACCATCAACAAAACAACAAGAAAGCCCACTGCATGGGAGAACATATTTGCATATGTTATCTCCTATAAGGGTTTAATCTCCTACATATCCAGGGAACTCATACAACTTAACAAAAGGAAGATAAATGATCCAATAAAAAAATGAGCAATGGACCTAAATAGAATCTTTTCAAAAGAAGACTGAACTAAGGCCAAGAGGCATTTGAAAACATGCTCAAGGTAACTAATTATCTGAGAGATGCAAATCAAAACAACAACGCAGTGCCATTTCACACCTGTCAGAATGGCAATCATCAACAAATCAACAAATGACAAGTACTGGAAAAGATGAGGAAGAAAAGGAACCATACTGCACTGCTGGTGGGAATGCAGACTGGTGCAGCCACTGAGGAGAACAGTATGGAGTTTCCTCACAAAACTTAAATTGGAACTGCCATTTGACCCAGTAATCCCACTTCTAGGAATATATTCCAAGAAAGTGGAAACACCAATGAGAAAGGATATATGCACCCTATGTTTATAGAAGCACATTTTACAATAGCTAAGATTTGGAAACAGCTTGAATGCCCATGAGCAGATGAGTGGATTAGAAAACTATGTTACATTTACACAATATAATACTACACTGCTATAAAAAAGAAGGAATTCTTACAATTTGCAACAGCATGGTTGGACCTGGAGAGCATTATGTTAAGTGAAATAAACTAGGCAATGAAAAAAATTACCACATGATCTCACTCATTTTGGAAAATAAAGAACATTATAACCTGATGAACAAAAAGATAGACACAGAGGCATTAAAGCACCAAATAGACTATCAAATTCCAGCAGGAAGCCTGGGGAGTGTTGGGTTAGGGGAAAGAAATCAACCTAAAGTCTTGTATGCATGCATATAAGCATAACCAATGGACACAAGACACTGGGGGTGGTATGAGGGTATGTGACAGGGGTTGGGGAAAGGTCTATGGGGAAAAAAGGAGATATATGTACTACTATATGTAATACTTTAAACAATAAAATAAAACTTAAAAAAAATAAAAAATAAGTTGGGCAATGCTCTTATATCCTGAGAGTCTTCACTCAGGACAAGACAGATGATATTCATTTTTCTTTCCTCAAGAACACTTATATATTTTCCTTAAGTTGACATATCTCCTGCTTAGAAATCTCCTTACTTAAACAAAAGAGAAACTGAGTGACATCTACCCCCTCTTTCTTCCTCTACTTTCTATACCCTTGTAGTATTATAGATGGTCATCCCCATGCACCTTAAGTTGAAAATGTTATAAATTTGAAATGTGTTTAATACACCTAACATACTGAACATAAACGTCTAGCCTAGTCTACCTTATATGTGCTCAGAACACTTGTATTTGCCTCCATTTGGGCAATTGTCTTTTTTCAAATATATTTTATTGATTTTTTACAGAGAGGAAGGGAGAGGGATAGAGAGGTAGAAACATATATGAGAGAGAAAGATTAATCAGCTGCCTCCTGCACATACTGGGGATGTGCCCACAACCAAGGTACATGCCCTTGACTGGAATCAAACCTGGGACCCTTCAGTCCATAGGCCAATGCTCTATCGACTGAGCCAAACCAACCGGGGCAGGGCAATTGTCTTGAGTTCCATCTAAAGAGTAATTGCCTTTCTTCTCACTAAAGCAGGAGACAGATGGGCATTTTATAGACATAATGTCATATGAAAATACAAAATACAATGTTCAAAACATGCTGCCAATGCAGTACATTGTAGGGTATGAGTTGTTTATCTCAGTGAGTATGTGGCTGATTGGGAGTTGTGGCTCATTGCTACTGCCCAGCATCTCAAAGAGTATCATACCACATATCTCTAGCCCAGGAAAAAAAAACCAAAAATCAAAATTTGAAAGACAGTTTTGAATGCAGGACTGAATGCATATTGCATATTGTACCATTATAAAGTAGAAAAATCAGAAGTCAAAGGACTTCTGATTAAGTTGGGGACCATCTGTAATTTTTTTCTTGCTGCCATAACAAACTGCTACAAATTCAGCCGCTTGAAATAATCCAAATTCATCTACACTAATAAAAGAGAAAGATGCAAATTGACTGTACCTTCAAGACACTCACCAGCCAATCAAGAGTGGGTATGCAAATTAACACAACAAAGATGGTGAGTTAATTTTAATATACAGGTGCCAAGTGGCTAAGGGTGGGGCAGGATGCCTGCATCTTTGCCATGGTGATGATGCAGCGGCTCCGCACCACCTCAGCTGCTCTGGGCCTCTGAGCAGCGTGGGAAGGTGAAAAGCATCTCCAGGTCAGAGCAAAGGCAGAAAGGTGGCTCTGGTCCAGAGGGAAGGCGGTGCTGGCAGCCAGAGGAAGGAAGGCCCATTTGTGCATCAGGCCTCTCATTACCTTATAATTCTGTAGTGAGATGTCCATTGAATCCAATTAGGCTAAAATCAAGGTGTCAGCAGGGCTGTTTATTTTTTCTTCAGACTCTAGAGGAAAATTATTTTCCTGCTAATTTAGGTTGTTGATATAATTCAGTTCCTCATACTTGCAAGACTGATGTCTCCATTTCCTTGCTGACTGTCAGCTGAGGGCTCTTCCCAGCTTCTAGAGACCACTCACATACCTTAGTTCATGAAACCCTTTTCCCTTCTGCAAAGCTAGCAATTCTGCCTTCCTTTCTCACTTTTATTTTATGTTTTTATCTTAATTATGGTTTAAGTGACAAGATTGTCAGATACTTAAAGTGTGCATTGTGGCTCCAGAAGAAGATAGAGGACTGCTGGGCTGGCCTCCCTAGCCTGAGCGGCCCCAGTACTGCTGGGTTCTCTCCCTGAGCCAACTGCGCGAGGAGGCGCACGGAGGCGGACCACCACATCTTGAAGGAGAGGAGCCGGAAAACATACAGCTGCCTTATGCAGGTACCGGTTGCACTGCTGGGGCTCCCGGAGCACCGGCGCCCAGGTGCCGCGGAGGCTCGCAGAGCCCAGGGAGCGCTAAACTCCAGCTCGGAAAGGTCAGATTTCCCTGGGGGTACTTTGTGCATGAAAATGAGGGGGCTGGCAGTCTGGGAGATCTGCACCTTGGAACTCAAAACCTGGAGATCTGCACCTGAAATAGAATCTGTGGCTGTTGCAGCTGGTGAACGTGGGAGAGGGCCCTTGGAGCTGGTGGCAGAGTTGATCCCTGCAGCGCAATCGGTTTGGACCTGACAGAAGGGGGAAGCCCGGAAGATTTTGGGAGGGTTCTGGCTGCTAAAACAGCAGTCACCATTAGAGAGGCAGTATTGTTTAGTTCAGGATAAAGAGGACCAATAGACCCAGAAGTCAATCTAGAAACACTGCCACCCAGGGGCCAAATCACAAATTGACTCTTATGTGACAGGGAATTGATTATATTTTCTCTTCGACCTTGGGAATACAGTCTATTTTCATCTACACTTTAGTATCTTTTACTCTACCTCAACTTCACCTTTATACCAACACTCTCTGGCTAACCTTTCCCTATTTAGTGCCTTGTTTCCCTTACACTTTTCCCGCTTTAGATTTACCTAATTCTTTCCCCTTACCCCCTGTTAAAATTTCACCCCACTGATATATCTAATCTCTAACCACCTAATCCAAGTGCATATATACCTCTAGCTTCTCTGACTTCACTATCTTAAAGTGTTTTTAGCCCTGTCCTGTTGTTGTTTACTTGACTGTTGATTATATTGATTTTTTAAGCAGGTTTATGAGATTGATTTGCTTATTCTGTTATTTTGGTTTGTCTTGTAGGCGGGGTTATTTTTATTTTTGGTGTTGTTTCTTGTTTTGTTGTCCTCATCTGCATTGTTTTTGAGATAGATTTTTGCTTCTGTGTTCCCTCACCTCTCTTGATATTAGTAGTTGTGTGTAATTTGTATCAATCTCCAAGTACTTGTTGCAGGTTTGGTTCGGATTAAGGGCTGTCCTATAGGAGTTTTCACCCCACATTTATAATTTACTCCTTTTATTTCTTTTTTTTCTTCTCCCCCTTTTCCCATTATCATTTTGGCATTCCTGTCTTTCTTTTTTGTGAGTGTATGTGTGTGGGGGGGTCTCTTTCTTTTTTGTGTGAGTGTGGCTGTGTGGGTTTGCGGAGGTTCTCTTTCTTTTTTCCCACCTATCACCGAATTTGCCTTTCTCTGGCGGTCACCTTTATTTGGAATTACAATTACTTTGACTACATTCCGGTTCAGTGCCTGGTGCGTTGCACCTGGTTGTGTTGTATTTTGTGCCTTTAAATCAAAGCAGGAGAGTGAGAACTACATAACCACATACACAGAGAAGAGAGACCATGGGAAGACAAAGAAATAGCCCACATATGAAAGAAAAGCAAGGCTCACCAGAAAAGGAGGTAAACGAAATGGAAGTTAACAACCTGTCAGAGAAAGAATTCAGAGAAATGGTCATAAGGTGGCTGAAAAGAATGGAAGACAAATTTGATAATATGAGTAAGAACCAAGAGGAAATGAGGAAGACCCAGGAAGAAATGATGAAGAGCCATGAAGAAATGAGGAGGAGCCAAGAAGAAATGAAAAGTGACATTGCTGAAGTAAAGAACTCAATAGAAAGTATTAAGAGTAGACTAGAAGAAGCAGAGGATCGCATCAGTGAGCTAGAAGACCAGGTAGGAAAAAATAACCAAGTAGAGCAGCTACTAGAAAAAAAAATTAAAAAGCAGGAGGAGAGCCTAAGAGAACTTTGGGACAACATGAAACAAAACAACATCCGTATAATTGGGCTTCCAGAAGGACAGGAAACTGAGCAAGGAATAGAAAACCTGTTGGAAGAAATAATGACAGAAAACTTTCCTGGTATAGGAAAGGAAAAACCCACACAAATCCAAGAAGCTCACAGAGTCCCAAGCAAAATAAACCCCAAAAGACCTACGCCAAGGCACATTATAATTAAATTGGCAAACACCAATGACAAAGTAAGAATCTTAAAAGCTGCCAGAGAGAGACAAAAAGTCACCTACAAAGGAACACCCATCAGACTAACAAGTGATCTCTCAACAGAAACATATCAGGCCAGAAGGCAGTGGAATGAAATCTACAAAGTCATGCAAAGGAAGGGTCTGAATCCTAGAATACTGTACCCAGCAAGGCTCTCAATCACAATTGAAGGTCAAATCAGGAGCTTCACAGATAAAAAAGGACTAAGGGAATTCGTCACCACCAAACCAGCAATGCAAGAAATGCTAAAGGATCTGCTGTAAAAAGAAATAGGAAGCGAAGAAGGATCACAGGGGCAAAGAACAAAAATGGCAATATATAAGCACCTATCAATAATAACTTTAAATGTAAACGGGTTAAGTGCTCCAATCAAAAGACATAGGGTAATAGACTGGATAAGAAAACACAACCCATGTATCTGCTGTCTACAAGAAACCCACCTCCGAAAAAAAGACGCACACAGACTGAGGATGAAAGGTTGGAAAAAAGTTATTCAGGCGAAAGGAAATGAAAAAAAAGCTGGGGTAGCCATACTTATATCTGACAAATTAGATCTCAAAGTGAAGGACATAACAAGAGATAAAGAAGGCCACTTCATAATACTAAAGGGAGCAATTCAACAAGAAGAAATGAATCTTGTAAACATATACGCACCCAATACAGGAGCACCCAAATATATACAAAAACTCCTAGAGGACATCAAGGGAGAGATAGACAGCAATACAATCATAGTAGGAGACTTTAATACCCCATTATCACCATTGGACAGATCCTCTAAACAAAAAATCAGTAAAGAAACATCAATTCTCAATGACTCACTGGACCAGATGGAATTAATTGACATCTTCAGATCATTTCACCCCAAAGCCACAGAATATACATTCTTTTCAAGTGCCCATGGGTCATTCTCAAAGATAGACCATGTATTAGGTCATAGGCAAAGTCTCTCCAAATTCAAGAAGATAGAAATCATATCAAGTATATTCTCAGATCACAGTGGCATAAAGCTGGAAATCAACTACAATAGAAACAATCCAAAGAAATCGAACACATGGAGACTAAACAGCATGCTATTAAACTATGACTGGGTTACTAGAGAGATTAAGGAAGAGATAGAAAACATCATGGAAACAAATGACAACGATAGCACAACAATCCAAAATCTATGGGACACAGTGAAAGCAGTTCTGAGAGGGAAGTTCATAGCTCTACAATCCTACTGCAAAAAACTAGGAATAGCGGCAATAAATTATCTAACCCAACAACTCAAAGAGTTAGAAAGAAAGCAACAAGAAAAGCCCAGTGTAAGCAGAAGGAAGGAAATAGTAAAGATCAGAGCAGAAATAAATGACATAGAGACCAAAGAAACAATACAGAAGATCAACGAAACCAAGAGCTGGTTCTTTGAAAGGATAAACAAGATTGATGAACTTCTAGCCAGACTCACCAAGAAGCAAAGAGAGAGGACCCTAATAAATAAAATCAGAAATGAAAGAGGTGAAATAACAACCGACCCCATTGAAATACAAAGGATTGTTAAAAAATACTATGAACAACTCTACTCCAACAAACTGGACAACCTGGAGGAAATGGATATGTTTCTAGAAAAATATAACCTCCCAAAACTCAATCAAGAAGAATCTAAACAACTCAATAGACCAATAACTGTGGAAGAAATTGAAGCAGTCATCATAAAGCTTCCAGCAAACAAAAGCCCAGGGCCAGACGGCTTCACAGGGGAGTTTTACCGAATATTCAAGGAAGAACTAAAACCTATACTCCTCAGACTATTCCAGAAAATTCAAGAGGATGGAACACTTCCAAACTCCTTCTATGAAGCTAGCATCACCCTAATACCAAAACCAGATAAAGACGACACAATGAAAGAGAATTACAGGCCAATATCCCTCATGAATATAGATGCCAAAATCCTCAATAAAATTCTAGCAAATCGGATCCAGCAGTACATCAGAAAGATCATAAACCACGACCAAGTAGGATTTATCCCAGGAATGCAAGGATGGTACAATATCCGCAAATCAATAAATGTGATACATCACATAAACAAACTGAGAGATAAAAATCACATAGTCATATCAATTGATGCAGAAAAAGCATTTGACAAAATCCAACATCCTTTCTTAATAAAAACTCTCAATAAGGTAGGAATAGAAGGATCATACCTCAACATAATAAAAGCCATATATGATAAACCCACAGCATACATCATTTTGCCCACTATGCTCAATGGGCAAAAACTACAACCATTTCCCCTAAGAACAGGAACAAGACAGGGTTGCCCACTTTCACCACTCCTGTTCAACATAGTACTGGAAGTATTAGCCATTGCAATTAGACAAGAAGAAGAAATAAAAGGCATCCAGATTGGAAAAGAAGAAGTTAAGCTATCCTTATTTGCAGATGACATGATATTGTACATAAAAAACCCGAAAGACTCCATAAAAAAGTTAGTAGACTTAATAAATGAGTTCAGCAATGTAGCAGGCTACAAAATTAATGCCAAGAAATCTATGGCATTTCTATACACTAATAGTGAACTTACAGAAAGAGAGACTAAAAAAGCAATCCCATTTACCATCACACCAAAAAAATTAAGATACCTAGGAATAAACTTAACTAAGGAGGTAAAAGATCTATTTGTGGAAAACTATAGGACACTGAAAAAAGAGATAGAGGAAGATGTAAACAGGTGGAAGAACATTCCATGTTCATGGATTTGGAGAATCAACATAATTAAAATGTCCATACTACCCAAAGCAATCTATAAATTTAATGCACTCCCCATTAAAATACCAATGGCATATTTCACAGACCTAGAAAGAACTCTCCAAAAATTCATCTGGAATAAAAAAAGGCCCCTAATAGCCACAGCAATCCTGAGAAAGAAGCACAAAGTCGGTGGGATTTCCATACCAGATTTCAAGCTGTATTACAAGGCTACTGTTCTTAAAACAGCCTGGTACTGGCACAAGAACAGACATATAGATCAATGGAATAGAATAGAGAATCCGGATATCAACCCAATCCACTATGCTCAATTAATATTTGACAAAGGAGGCAGGAACATAAAATGGAGTCAAGACAGTCTCTTCAATAAATGGTGTTGGGAAAATTGGACAGATACATGCAAAAAAAATGAAACTAGAGCACCAACTTACACCATACACAAAAATAAACTCAAAATGGATACAGGACTTAAACGTAAGACAGGAAACCATAAAAATATTAGAGGAATCTACAGGAAGAACAATCTCAGACATATGCCAAAAGAAATTCTTTGATGATACTGCTCCGAGGGCAATGGAAGCTAAAGAGAAAATAAACAAATGGGACTACATCAAAATCAAAAGCTTTTGCACAGCTAAAGAAACCATCAACAAAACAACAAGAAAACCCACTGTATGGGAGAACATATTTGCAAATGTTATTAGTGATAAAGGTTTAATCTCAAGCATCTACAGGCAACTCACCCAACTCAATAAAAGGAGGACAAATGATCCAATAAAAAAATGGGCTACAGACCTAAATAGAATCTTCACGAAAGAAGACAAAAGGAAGGCCCAGAGACACATGAAAACTTGCTCAAAGTCACTAATTATCCGAGAGATGCAAATCAAAACGACTATGCGGTACCATCTCACACCTATCAGAATGGCTTACATCAACAAATCAACAAACGACAAGTCCTTGCGAGGATGCGGAGAAAAAGGAACTCTTGTGCACTGCTGGTGGGATTGTAGACTAGTACAGCCACTGTGGAGAACAGTATGGAGATTCCTCAAAAAACTAAAAATGGAGCTCCCATTCGACCCAGTGATCCCACTTCTAGGAATATACCCCAAGAAATTAGAAAGGCGAATTAGAAAGGATATATGTACCCCTATGTTCATAGCAGCACAATTTACCATAGCTAAGATTTGGAAACAGCCGAAGTGCCCATCAGCAGATGAGTGGATTAACAAACTATGGTACATTTACACAATGGAATACTACGCCGCGGAAAAAAAGAAGGAGCTCCTACCATTTGTAACAACATGGATGGATTTGGAGAGCATTATGCTAAGTGAAATTAGCCAGGCAGAGAAAGACAAATATCACATGATCTCACTCATTTGAGGAATACAATCAATGACATAGACTGATGAACAAGAATAGATCCAGAGACTGAGAAAAGTCCATCAGAATGTCAAACCTCAGGGTAAGTGGCAGGTGGTGAGAGTAAGTAGAAAAGTCAATATACTTGAACTCTTGAACTGAGGTAAGTGATTTGTGTTTTTACATCCCTGACAAAGTTTATATAAAATTATAAAAAAATGGCAGCTAGTCTGACATTGAATTGACATGGCCTAGAGCTTGTCATATCCTATGGAGACCAGTCCTTAGGCTAGGCCTTGCTTAACCTCCCATGACACCATAATACCCTTACATGATATTATTCTACAATGTCATTATAATATTTGATATTTGACAACAGCATATTATACAATTATTCCAAATAAACTTACAAACTAATTCTTTGAATGTTGGGCAGCAACTTAAAAAAGACTAGGAAAGAAATTAATCCCTTTCAGAAGGAATTAAGGCACTGGGAAAGCATCCGAGCATTCTATATTGGCCCTTCTTGCCCTTTCTGCCAAGAGGGACCTTCTTGTTACTATCCAAATACACACAGCTGATTCCAGAGTTTTCAGTTCGAGCTGTGGCTGAAGCCTTTGGGCAGCTGGCACCATGGATCTGTATCTCGACCAATGGTGTGAGCTGGGTTCTCTCTGGAGAAGAAACCTGGGTCCCCCGAGATATGTGATCAGTACCAGGACCCCGCCAGCAGGCGAGGGGACCCCAAGGCAGGTACTGGACGTGGAGGCCACAGGGGGGCATAGACTACAAAGGAGACAGAACTGAACCTCACATCACCCTGTTTGGCCCCGGAGGATGGCTGGTTAGCCAGAGACGGGTAAGATTCCTCAGGGAAGGAACAACCTAAGACAGGCACAGTCGCAGAGGGGCCAACAGGAGAGAACTAAAAGGTCAACTGATGTGGGGCACAGACCCTCATCCACAAACCTTGCAGGGGTTTGAATTCTCAACCCTCCTAAGGGAGGTCTCCTACCCCCACTGCTGCTTCGCCTCCCACACACAACTCATACGGGGACCCAGGCGGCAGACAGAGACTCGGCCAGCAATAGCTGCTCTATATCTAAATTCAGTCTATTACCAGGAATGCTCGGGACCTACTCAAAATTGCAAATATTCCTTTCCACTAGTATTCACAGGGTAAACTAAGATTTCTGCTTGAGTATTAAAATTGACAGGAAAATAGTAATCAAGTTTTCAGATTAATTTAAGTTGGCCAAGTGAAATACGAGAATACTCAAGAAAATTATAGTGTACTGGACAAAAAGCTTTTCCTAAAACATTAACTAAAAAATCTATTAGTAGTTCATCTCACTGTAAAATTGCCTAACATCCAAAGAACCTAAAGCAGTCACTTTTTGTGCAAAAATTAAAATTCAAAAGTATCAAGACTGCAATAGAAAATTTCCAAAAGTCCCCATTAATCAAAAAAGGGGAGGGGACAGCAGGGTAATATCATGTAAGGGCCAAAAAAAAAAATATCGAGTAAGTAAAATACATCTAGAAAATTCTTACTCCAGTAAAGTAAATTCCATTTGTAAAAACAATAGCAGGACACCCATGAAAAAAACACACATGGTGTCAAAATAAGCCAAAGGAAAATCATTTAGGCAAAAATTAAAAAGAATCCCAAGTCTATTTTGCATAGAGGATTCCTTTGTTAACTTTTGGTCGAGAATGTGTTTGTGTGTTTTCAGAGAACAACTCCAAGACCATGCGGGTTCCTGCGACGGTGAGGAACTGATGCATCTGTTCCAGTCATGAGGACGGTCCAGAGATGGGGGACACTGACGACACCTTGCCATACTAGCAGTCAGCAGCTGTGCATGTCTGCAGGCAGCCCAGGACCAAACCAGAGAGGATGCATCATGCATTGACACGATATGTCCACCATCTGGATACCATTGCTGACTTATACACATAATGAATTATTTGACACTGAAACTGGGACTCAGAAAAGTTGGACATTGAAACCGAGACTGAAACACTTTTTGTTCTTATACATTTATTTCTAGTATGCAGAGGCAAGATATTTTTGAAGAAAAGAAACAGGGGAGAGTGATTGATATAGAGGCAGGATGGCCTTGAACAGGCTGTCAAGCTACAGGGGGAGGCTTGGGTGAATGGGAGGCAGATGCGGGGGGAGATCAACGGAAGGACTTGTATGCATGCATATGAACATAACCAATGAATGAAAGACACTGGGGCGGGGAGGGGGGAAGCTGGGGATATGTGCTGGGGGGTGGGGGAGGCTGGGGGGAGGATAAGGGGGAGGGGGAAAGGAAAACATGTATTACTATTATACTGCAAAAAATCAATAAACAAAAAAAAAAGATTAATACAGAAAAAAAAATAAAGTGAGCATTGTGGTGAATTGATATAAGTATTCATTATGAAATGATTCCTAATTTCTAATTAGTTAACATTCCATTGTTTCACATATTGATTGATTCATTTATAGATGAGAACATTTAGGTTGGACCTCAAGATTTACTGAGATTAGCAATTTTCAATTATATAATACAATGTAATCAATACTTTTTATTTTTCTTGAAATTGTTTCTATTTTTACATAGGTCCTTATTTTAGTCTATTTTCCTTTCTCTATCTTCTAACATTCTGTAAGCTTTACTTGTTTTACCAGTCTTGTGTAAGGATCTGTATTTCATCCTAAAAATGTTAATAATTGCATGCTTTCTTCTTCTTAGGGATCAGTAGAGAGAAAGTTTGGCTAAGAATTTTCACTGCCATTGGTAATAATTACTTCAATGAGAGTTTCCATTTCCATACAGGCCTTTCCTTTGGGTGCATCACAGCAATTCCTGACATTTGTAATATTTTAGATGATCCCCCCCCCCCCCCATGAGTTGCTATTTTGTTGGTTAGTATGTTCCTTCTGTATACTTTGTGAGGACAATACTTATTCTTGGAATCAATATTCAAGATTGTCCTCTTGAATATAGCTGCATCTTCTCCAACCAATTGAAGGTCTGAATAGAACACAGAGGCTGACTGTTCTGCAAGAAAAATGAAACTCCTCTTGCATCACTTCTTTGCAGTCGGGGCATCAGTTTTTCCTCACATTTGGACTCAGCTTTATTTGGGGCCAAAGCTTCTTTGCCTTTGCAATGGAACTACATCATCAGGACTCATAGTTCTCATGCCTCTGAACATGGACCAGTAACTATGTCATTGACTCTTCTGGATCTCCAGTGTGCTGACTGTAAGTCTTTGGAGTTGTCAGCTTCTAACTTGTGCAAGTCAATATCTTATAATAAAATTATTTACACACACACATACACATGCAAACACACACACAAAATATAAAGTCAACTATTGGTTCTGTTTCTCTGAAAAATAAAGTATCCTCATTTTTCTTCACAGTAATTCCTTTCCCTTTTCCTACCTCTACCTTGGGAAAATTTGTATTTTTTCTCTTTTTCTCATAACTTATGCAATATAAATTATGTAACTTCTAACTACCCTTCTGATAGAGGTTAACCTCAGCAAATCTTTAGATCCAACATCCCTCACCATACTATGGAAGGCTTAACTTTATGTATACATTTAGGCTCTAGTCTCTATCACTACATAAGGAGTAACCTTCTACTCACTCTTTATTTTATATTTTATAGGCAATTCCAATTAATTTATTTAGCAATATTGGGTCAACTCTTGTATCTCCTGGCATCATAGTTGGAAGTCAACTCTAATTTAGCTGGATTATTTTTTCTCACTGAAAAAGAATAAATAGAAAACAAGTTTCTTCATTTCCATGCTTTCAACTATGGTAGTGCCTCTGCTACATATATATGTGAAAAAAATGGTTTTGGAGTTCGACAGCTCTAAATTTAAGGCCAAGATGTGAGGCAACTTAGTGTAATTTATCTGAAGTAATTTTATTTATCAGTAAATGAGAATGACATTACCACCTTACCTCATAATTTGTATGGAATAAAATTTATGGAATAAATAAGACAGTGGACATAACTCTTAGCACAGGGACTCTGTCACCTAGTAAAAGATTCATCCATTATAACTTTAATTAGTGCTAATAGTATTATTCAGTTGACTGAGAAAAATTACATTTTATTCCTATTCATTCCAGCTTGTTGCCTAGTCTCTCAGATATATTTTCTTCATCCTGTATATAAAGTGCTTTTCTGGAAAAATTAGCTCATTTTGTTTCTTTCTTTTTACAGAGAAAAAAACACACACATTGGCAAAATTTGGGAGGATTTTCAGTAAATTAAGTTAATCTTTTTTATTGTTTAAAGTATTACAAATAGTACATATGTCTCGTTTTTTTCCAAATTGACCTTCCCTCAGCCTCCCCTACCCCATGGCACATGCCTTCACCCCCTATCCAGGGTTTTGCATCCATTGGTTATGCTTATATGCATGCATACAAGTCCTTTGGTTGATCTCTTACCCCTCCCAACCCTTCCCAGCTTCCCTGCTGTCATTTGCCAGTCTGTTCCATGCTTCTCTGCCTCTGTGTCTATTTTTGTTCATCAGTTTATACTTACTTATTATCCATAAATAGGTGATATCATGTGGTATTTTTCTTTAACTGAATGGTTTATTTCACTTAGCATAATGCTCTCTAGTTACATCCACACCTTTGCAAATGGTAATAATTCCTTTTTTTATATAGCTTCATAGTATTCCATTGTGTAGATGTACTACAGTTTTCTAATCCACTCATCCGCTGATGGGCATTTAGGCAGTTTCCAAATCTTAGATTTTATAGATTGTGCTGCTATGAACATAGGGGTGCATATATCTTTTTCGATTGGTGTTTCTATTTTCTTGGCATGTATTCCTAGAAGTAGTATTACTGGGTCAAATGGCACTTTCATTTTTAATTTTTTCAGGAGACGCCATACTGTTTTCCACAGTGGCTGCACCCTTCTGCATTCCCACCAGCAGTACCAAAGAGTTCCTTTTTCTCAGCATCCTCTCCAGCACTTTTCCTTTGTTGATTTGTTGATGATAGCCATTCTGACAGGTGTAAGGTGGTACCTCATTTTTGTTTTGATTTCCATCTCTCAGATGATTAGTGACTTTGCGCATGTTTTCATATGTCTCTTGGCATTCTGAATGTCCTCTTTTGAAAAGTGTCTATTTAGGTCATTTAACCATTTTTTGATTGGGTTATCTTCCTTTGGTTAAGTTGTATGAGTTCCCTGTAAGTGTTGTAGATTAAACCCTTGTAGGAGATAACATTTGCAAATATGTTCTCCCATTCAGTGGGCTTTTTATGGCTTTGTTGATGGTTTCTTTTGCTGTGCAGAAGCTTTTTATTTTGATTTAGTCTCATTTTTTAAAATTTTCTCTTTATTTTAATTGCCCTAAGACCTGAATCATTAAATATATTGCTATGATAAATGTCTGCTATTTTGCTTCCTATGGCTTATTCTAAGACTTTTATAGTTTCCCATCATAAGTTCTTTGCCCATTTTGAGTTTATTTTTGTGTGTGATGTAAGTTGGTGGTCTAGTTTCATTTTTTTTTGCAAGTATCTGTCCAGTTTTTCCAATATCGTTTATTGAAGAGACTGTCTTGACTCCATTGTATGGTCTTGCTTACTTTGCCAAATATTAATTGTTCATAATGGATTGGGTCAATTTCTGGGTTCTCTGTTCTGTTCCACTGGTGTATATGTCCCTTCTTGTGCCAGTACCAGGCAGTTTTGAGAACAATGGCTTTTAGTATAGCTTGATATCTGGTATTGTGATCCCTCCCACATTGATGTTCTTCTGCCAGTTTGCTGCAGCTATTCAGGGTCTTTTTTTTATTCCAGATGGCTTTTTGGAGAGTTTGTTCTAGGTCTTTGAAGTATGCCATTGGTATTTTAATGGGGATTGCATTAAATCTATAGATTGCTTTGGATAGTATGTACATTTTACTGATGTTGATTCTACAAATCCATGAACATGGCATATTCTTTCATTTGTTCATGTCTTCCTCTATCTTTTTTCCCCCCAGCATTTGAAATTTTCTGAGTACAGGTGTCCTTTATCTCCTTGGTTAAGTTTATTGCTAGGTATCTTATTCTTTTTTGTTTCAATGGTCACTGCAATTGCTTTTTTAATTTCTCTTTCTGTGAGTTCATTATTGGTGTATAGAAAAGCCATAGACTTCTGGGTGTATATTTTCTATCCTTCTACATTGACAAACTCATTTATTATGTCTCATAGTGTTTTGATGGAGTCTTTGGGGTTTTCTATGTACAATATCATGTCATCTGCAAATAAGGACAGTTTTGCTTCTTCTTTTCCATTTGGATGCCTTTTATTTCTTCTTGTCTGATCACAATGGCTAGTACTTCCAGTAGTATGTCTAACAGGAGTGGTGAGAGTGGGCATCCCTGTCTTGTTCTTGTTCTTAGGGGAAATGGTTTTAGCTTTTTCTCATTGAGTATGATTTTGGCTATGGGTTTGTCTTTCATTATGTTGAGGTATGATCCTTCTATTCATACCTTGCTGATGGTTTTTAATTAAAAACAGTGTTGTATTTTGTCAAATGTTTTTTCTGCATTGATTGATATGATAATATGGTTTTTATCTCCCAGTTTGTTTATATGGTGTATCACATTTATTGATATGCAGATATTGTGCTATCCTTGCATCCCCAGAATAAATTCCACTTGGTCATGGTGTATGATCTTTCTGATATACTGTTGGGCCAGATTTGCTAGAATTTTGTTGAGGATTTTGGCATCTGTGTTCCTGAGGGATATTGGTCTATAATTCTTATTCTTTGTATTGTCTTTATCTGGTTTTGGGATTATGGTAATGCTGGTTTTGTTGTAAGGGCTTGGAAGTGCTCCTTCCTCTTGAATTTTTTGAAATTGTCTGAGGAAGATAGGTTTTAGTTCTTTGAATGTTTGATTAAGCTCCCTTGTGAAGCCATCTGGTCCAAGGCTTTTGTTTGTTGGAAGTCCTTTTGATTACTGTTTCAATTTCCTCCATAGTTATCAACCTATTCAGATTATTTTATTCCTCTTGGCTGAGCTTTGGAAGGTCATATTTTTTTTTTAGGAATATGTCCATTTCTTTTAAGTTGACAAGTTTGTTGGAGCAGAGTTGCTCATAGAATTTTTTTATGATTCTTGGTATTTTTGTAGGGTCTGTTGTTATTTTACCTGTTTTTTTTTCTGATTTTGTTTATTTGGGGTTCCTTTCTTTGCTTATTACTGAGCCTGGATAGACGTTCATCAATCTTGTTTACCCTTTCAAAGAGCCAGCTCTTGGTTTCATTGATCTTTTGTATTGTTTTGTTTTGCTCTAGGTCACTTATTTCTGCTCTGATCTTTATTATTTCCTTCTTTTTCTGCTCACTCTGGCCTTTTCTTGTTGCTCTCTTTCTAATTCTTCAAGTTGAGGAGTTAGATGGTTTATTATCAGTTTTTCTTATGTGTTTGTGTATGTGTGTGTACTGTTTTGTTTTGTTTTGAGGTAAGCATGTAATGCTATGAACTTCCCTCTCAGTACTGCTTTCATTGTGTCCCAAAGATTTTGGATTGTTGTGTTTTCATTGTCGTTTGTTTCCAGGATGTGTTTTATTTCTTCCTCAATCTATTTGGTAACCCACTCATTGTTTAATAGTATGCTATTCAGCCTCTAAGTGTTTGAATTTTTGTGATTGTTTTTACTGTAGTTGATTTCTTTTTTTAAAAAATACATTTTATTGATTTTTTACAGAGAGGAGAAGAGAGGGATAGAAAGTCAGGAACATCGATGAGAGAGAAACATCAATCAGCTGCCTCTTGCACACCCCCTACTGGAGATGTGCCCGCAGCCAAGGTACATGCCCTTGACCTGAATCGAACCCGGGACCTTTCAGTCCAAAGGCCGACGCTCTACCACTGAGCCAAAACGGTTTCGGCTACTGTAGTTAATTTCTAATTTTATGGCATTGTGATCTGAGAAGATGCTTGCTATGATTTCAATCCTATTGAATTTGGAGAGACTTTGCCTGTGTCCCAATATGTAGTCTATCTTTGAATATGTCTCATATACACTTGAGAAGAATATATATTCTGCAGTTCTGAGATGAAATGTTCTAAAGATGTCAGTTAAGTCCATCTGATCTAGTGAGTCATTTAGGATTGAATTTTTAAAACTTTTTTTGGCTAGAAGATTTATCCAGTGATGTTAATGGGATATTAAAGCCTCTTACTATGATTTTACTGCTGTCAATCTCTCTCTTGACATATTCCAGAAGTTTTTTATGCATTTGGGTGCTCCTGTATTGGTGACATAAATGCTTACTGGAGTTATGTCCTCTTCTTGTATCAATCCCTTTATGAAGTGGCCTTTCTTATCTCTTGTTATGGTCTTCACTTTGAGGACTATTTTGTTAGATATAAGTATTGCTACCCCAGATATTTTCAATTCCATTTTCCTAATAGATCTTTTTCTATCCCTTTACTTTCAGTGTGTGTGAGTCCCTTATTCTGAGGGGGATCTCCTGTAGACAGCATATATATGCATCACATTTATTTTATTTTATTTTTAAATTATCTTTATTGTTCAGTTTATTAATTACATTGTTCCCTTTTTCCCCCTATAGCTCCCCTCAACGTGGTACCCATCCCACCCTCCACCCTCAGCCCCCTCCACTGTCCTCTCCCATAGTTGCATGATTTTTGTCCAGTCTCTTGCTGTACTTCCCACACCCCTTTTCTCCCCAAGAATTATCAGTCCATTCCCTCTTTATGTCTATGGTTCTGTTACATTCACCAGTTTATCCTGTTCATCAGCTTATTAATTCACTTGATTTTTAGATTCATTTGTGATAGATGTGTGTTTGTTGTTCATAATTTACACTTTTATCTTTTTCTTCTTCCTCTTCTTAAAGAATATCTTTCAGCATTTCATATAATATTAGTTTGGTGGTGATGAACTCTTTAGCTTTTTCTTATCTGCGAAGCACTTTATCTGACCTTCAATTCTGCATGATAACTTTTCTGGATAGAGTAATCTTGGTTGTAGATTCTTGCTATTCATCACTTTGAATATTTCTTGACACTCCTGTCTGGCCTGCATCGTTTCTGTTGAGAAATCTGTTGACAATCGTATGGGTGCTCTCTCATGGGTAACTAACTGTTTTTCTCTTGCTGCTTTTAATATTCTCTCTTTGTCTTTTGCTCTTGGCATTTTAATTATGATGTGCCTTGGTGTGGTCCTCTTAGGGTTCCTACATATTGGGGTTCGGTGCGCTTCTTGGACTCCAAAGTCTATTTCCTTCACCAGGTGTGGGAAGTTTTCAGTCACTATTTCTTCAAATAGGTTTTCATTGTCTTGCTCTCTCTCTTTTTCTGGCACCCCTATAATTCGGATGTTGGTATGCTTGAGGTTGTCCCAGAGGCCCCTTATACTATCTTCAATTTTTTGGATTCTTTTGGTTTCTTGCCTTTTCAGCTGAGTGGATTTTACCTCTTTGTATTTCAAATCTTTAACTTGGTTCTTGGGGTGCTCTAGAGTACTTTTAGGTCTTTGTATAATATTTTTTATTTCAGTCAGTGTATGCTTAATTTCTGGTTGGTCCTTTTTCATATCCTTGAGAGTATCCTCCATATCCTTGAGGGTCTCGTTCATTTCCTTGTAGGACTCATTCATTTCCACGTTGGTCTTGATCATTTCCTTGCAGGTCTCGTTCATATCCTTGAGGGTCTTGTTTATTTCTTTGTCGGTCTTGCTTATTTCCTTATAGGTCTCGACCTTTTCTAGGAGCCTCATGAGAAGCCCTATAACTGTGGTTTTGAATTCCATGTCCAGTCGTTTTTTTTTCCCCTCCATTTCTTTCACATCTGATTTCTTTCCATGTCTCTGCATGGTGGCTGCTTCCCTGAGTTGGTCAATTAGCTTTTTGTGGTAGATGTCCTACAAGGGACACTGGCTTAGCCTCCCCAGTTACCTGAGGTGGATATGGGTTGCACAGTCTTGCTGAAGTTAAGCTCAAGTTAATCGTTGTTAGCACTTGGAGGGGTTGACCTGCCGGCCAATTATATGTGAAGTTCAGCTGTGCTCAGGTTGGATGGGCGGAGTCTCCGGGCCAAGCAGACAGTGTTAGCTGTCCCCTACGCGGCCCCAGGAACTTTGTGCCGGGGGCAATGGCCGCCAGCACCTATGAGAGAGAGCCGCTGCCGAGCTCCACTGGGTGCTGGAGAATTCAGACTCTCCCCAAATGAGTCTGCATACCCAACGTCTCACCCAGGGTCATAAAACAAAGCAGTCTGACGGTTTCCTGAATGAGAGAGCAAGTCGCACGCGCTCTCTACGCGGTCACGCAGCTGTGCTGTTCCCAAGCTCATGCGAACTCCGCACAAGCTTGCCTTCTGCACAAGCCGGCAGACCCCTGCAGCACCCAAACTTTGGCGTGCCCTCCCTCTGTCCAGTTTTTCCCCAGTATGATAGTGGGTTCCCTGGACTTCACCCAGAGCTGGAGAATCAGTCCAGTGGGACGTGTTTGTCTCCCCCGTTCGAGAAAACTGGCCAGTTTTCAGCCGCCCACCCTATCCGCTGGTGCGCGCACTCCTCCAAACCTCTCTCTGTGCATATCTTCAGTGCTGTCCTCAGCCGCTCCCCTGAGTCACAGTGTCTTATCTTTACTTTTATTTGTGGAATTTTCACTCGGCCAGCTTTCCAGTGATTCTGGACGGTGTTTGTTCTTTCATTAAGTTGTAATTTTAAAATTGCTGTGTATGACGGCAAGATAGGTGTTTTACCTATGCTGCCATCTTGATTCTTCCCTGGATCATATTTTTTTAATCCATTCATTCACTCGATGTCTTTGATTGGATTATTTAATCCATTTACATTTAATGTTATTATTTATAGGTACTTGTTTGTAGCCATTTCTGTATTTTATGCCTGTGTTCCTTCTTCCCTTTCTATTTCTTCTTTTTACAGCATTCTTTTTAGCATTTCTTGTATTACTGGTTTTATATTGATAAACTCCCTTAGCCTTTTTATCCTCTGTGAAGCTCCTGACTTCCCCTTCAATTTTTATTGATAGTCTTGCTGTATAGATTATTCTTGGATTCAGTCTTTTGCTTTGCATCACTTTATATACCTCCTTTCATTGTCTTCTAGCTTAATGTGTTTTTGTTAAGAAATCATTTGATAATCTGATGGGGGATCCCTTGTATGTAACTTTCTGTCTCTCTCTTGCAGCCTTTAAGACTCTCTCTTTGTCCTGCACACTTGCCATCATAATTATGATGTGTCTTAGTTTAGGTCTTTTGGTATTCATCTTGCTTGGGACTCTGTGCTTGTGTCACTTTTTTTCTTCCCCATATCTGGGATATTTTCTGTCATTATTTATTCAAATAGATTTTCTAATCCTTGCTGGTCTTCTTGTTTCTCTGGAAGCCCTATTATATGTATGTTACTTCATTTTGCATTGTCCCAAAGCTCCCTTAGGCTCTCTTTCTTCTTTTTAATTTTTTTCTCCTATTGCTGATCAGATTGGTCTTGTTCTGTGCCTTATCTTTTAACTCACTAATTCGGTCCTCTCCTTTTTCTAGTCTACTGTTGAAACCTTCCATGGTGTTTTTTGTTGTAGCTCTATCACTTTTGATTTATTCCTGGTATTTGCATAGGTTGTTGATTTTCTTCTTCCATCCAGTATATGAATTGTATCACCATTACTTTGAATTCTTTTTCTGTTAAGTTTCATACTTTCTTTTCACTTCTTTTCTTTGTTGGTGGCTCCTCATTTTCTTTCCTCTGGGGATTGTATCATCAGCCCATTCGAACTATCACTGGAAGGATCAACTTTTTAGTTGAGGTGACCTGAGCCATGTGCAGAGCGAGCTTTGTACTCCCTGAGTGTCATTGAAGAGCTCTGATCCCAAGACATGTGGCTGCCGTGGATTGGAGAGATCCATGCTCGCCCAGGATCAGAGTCACAGGCCCTTAGTCTGGCCACATAGGCTCACCTAAAATCAGAGACCCTTCCTGAACCTAACTGAAACAGAGACCCTGCTAGTGTGTGCTGAAAATTAGAGTCCCCTAGCACGTGTCAGGAGTTAGAGACCCCCTGTGCCCATGCCAGGAATCAAGTATCAGAGTCTCTGTTCTTGGGGTGGCCTTGCTCCAAGAATCAGGGTCCATGTGTGTACATGTGCTAAGAATTGGAGTCACTGGCTCTTAATGTGAATGCACTGGGAATAATGGATCCCAGGTGTGTGCGATGAGAAACAGAGTCAAG
The DNA here is from genome assembly GCA_027563665.1 of Antrozous pallidus. Taxonomy (NCBI): domain Eukaryota; kingdom Metazoa; phylum Chordata; class Mammalia; order Chiroptera; family Vespertilionidae; genus Antrozous; species Antrozous pallidus. Next base: position 83,682,481 of record CM050509.1, read on the forward strand.
TCATTGGTGCACAGTGCTGCCTCTCATGCAGGGAACCAGGGTCCCTGGTCTGCTTGGGGGACTGGGTTGCACAATTGCACTGTGTCAGCAAGAGGTCCACTCCTGCCCTGCAGAAAACAGCCTTCTTTGTGTGGTTCCCATGAATCAAGACCAGGTGGCTCTGCTGTCCTGTGTGGGTATGGGGTTTGGTCCCACAGGTGTGCACTGCAGGAAACAAACCCCCTAGGTCTCCACACCCAGGCTCAAATTCAGCGCAGCCTCCCTGCATGGGCACGGGGTCTGATCACAGGAAACAAACTCCCTGACTTTTCACTCTTAGGCTCAAATTCAGCACAGCCTCCCTGTGTGGGTGCAGGGTCTGGTTATGGGAAACAAATTCCTCTGTCCCTGTATCCAAGCTCAAATTCAGCGCAGCTTCCCTGTGTGGTCCCGGGGTCTGGGCACAGGAAACAAACTTCCTGTGTCCGCACACCCAGTCTCAAATTCAGGTAAAGCCACCAATGATGTGTGTGGGCAGGAGCCCTGTTTGAGCAGAGAGGGTCTGGCAGTTTCTATGCCACTGCTGTGGAGTTGGTAGGGAGGGGGATTGGCTCTGTGATTCACAGAAATCTGCAGCCAGGTGCCTGGGGTCTTGGTGTCTATGGCAGAAATCTGCAGCTGTGGTTACAGGTCTTTTATCTGGGTGGCTGTAGGGTCCTGGTTTGCATCTGAGACCAGATTGGGTAGTGGCAAGGTTAGGATCCTAGTCTCAAGCAGTTCTGTTCTTCAAGATGGCATGGTCTCTGTGCCTGCACTGGCCGCCCCTGGAGTGTTTGCAGTGGCAGCAGGGTTTTGTCAACTAAGACTGCACAGTTTGGCAGCCCCTGAAGGACCTTCAGGATCTCACACACACACACCGCAAAAGTCCACACACTCCTCTATCGCTTCCTCACTCTGTCCCTTCCTACCTTCTTGCTGGTCACCATCTTGGGTCCTTAAGTTGATCTCTTGAAACCCATGATGGATTTAGGTAGAAAACAAAACAAAACAAAACACAAGAGTTATTTATGGTGCTAGAAGAAGTAATGATAATAATTACCCCAAAGTGCATGCCCAAAAGTTTCTACATGAAAATTCTGATCAAAATTGAGTGAATTTCAAATGTAATTTTTCAAAGTAGACAACTTTATCATTATCTATCATATGAAAGCCCTCTGATCTTGAGGAATTTCTAAGCAAAGAAAAATTATTATTAATGTTACATTGCAGTTACTCAAGTAGATCATTTCTTATATTTTTACAAAAGTAAAAATTCATGTATGGATAGGTTTTAAAATGTTAATGTTCTTAGCAAAATGTTCATGATGTTGGAAAAAATCAAAATTGACCAAATTTTGATGTTAACAATAGTTTATAACATTTTCCCCACAATTTCTTTATGTGTTAAGTATTATATTTGTGTCCTTATCCCTCTATTAACCACTCCAACTCTCCCCCCAAACATGCCCTCACCCCTCTGGTGTTCATGTCATTGGTTAGGCTTATATTTATGCATTCAAGTCCTTTGGTTGATCTCTCTTCCTTCCCTTTTCTCTCCCTTACCTTCCCCCTGAGGACCAAGATTCTGGTCAATGTTTCTCTGCCTCTGGATCTGTCCCTGTTCATCAGTTTATGTTGTTCATTATATTGCACAAATGAGTGAGATCATGTCTTTCTCTGACTGGCTTATTTCACTTAGCATAATGCTTTCCAGTTCCATCCACGTTGCTACAAATGGTAAGAACTCCTTTTTTACTGCAGCATAAGTATTCCATTGTGTAGATATACCACAGTTTTTTAATCCAATCATCTGCTGATGGGCACTTAGGCTGTTTCCAAATCTTAGCTATGGTGAATTGTGCTGCAATGAACATAGGGGTGCATAAATCCTTTCTGATTCGTGCTTCTAGTTTCTTGGGATATATTCCTAGAAAGGGGATCACTGGGTCAAATGGGAGTTCCATTTTTAGTTTTTTTGAGGAAACTCCATACTGTTCTCCACAGTGGTTGCACCAGTCTGCATTCCCACCAGCAGTGCAAAAGAGTTCCTTTTTCTACGCATCCTCGCCAACACTTGTCGTTTGTTGATTTGTTGATGATTACCATTCTGACAGGAGTGAGATGATACCTCATTGTTGTTTTGATTTGCATCTCTCAGATAATTAGTGACTTTTAGCAGGTTTTCATATGTCTCTTAGCCTTCCTTTTTTTCCTCCTTCAAAAAGTGTCTATTTAGGTCTGTTGCCCATTTTATGATTGGATTGTTTATCTTCCTTTTGTTAAGTTGTATGAGTTCCCTATAAATGTTGGAGATTAAACCCCTTGTCTGTGGTGACATTGGCAAATATGTTCTTCCATGCAGTGGGATTTCTTGTTGTTTTGTTGATGGTTTCTTTTGCTGTGCAAAAGCTTGTTATTTTGATGTCATCCCATTTGTTTATTTTCTCTTTGGTTTCCATTGCTCTAGGAGCCATAACATTGAAGAAGTTCCTGCTGCAAACGCCTGAGATTTTTCTGCCTGTGGATTCCTCTAGTATTTTTATGGTTTCCCTGCTTATGTTTAAGTCTTTGATCCATTTTGAGTTTATTTTTGTGTATGGTGTAAGTTGATGGTCTAGTTTCATTTTTTTTTGCATGTATCTGTCCAATTTTCCCAACACCATTTGTTGAAGAGACTATCTTGACTCCATTTTATGTTCATGCCTCCTTTGTCAAATATTAATTGGGCATAGTGGTTTGGGTTGAATTCTGGGTTTTCTTTTCTATTCCATTCATCTATATGTCTGTTCTTGTGCAAGTACCAGGCTGTTTTGAGAACAGTGGCTTTGTAATACAGCTTGAAATCTGGTCTTGAGATCCCACCAACTTAGTTCTTCTTTCTCAGGATTGCTACAGCCATTCAGGGTCTTTTTTTTGTTCCAGATGAGTTTTTGGAAAATTCGTTGTAGGTCAGTGAAATATGCCATTGGTATTTTAATGGAGATGGCATTGAATCTGTAGATTGCTTTGGGTAGTATGGACATTTTGATTATGTTGATTCAACCAATCCATGAACACAGTATGTTCTTCCATCTATTTATGTCTTCCTCTATCTCTTTTTTCAATGTCCTGTAGTTTTTCACACACAGGTCTTTTACCTCCTTAGTTAAGTTTATTCCTAGGTATCTTAATTTTTTTGTGTGTGTAATGGTAAATGGGATTGCTTTTTTAGTTTCTCTTTCTAAAAGTTCACTATTGGTGTAAAGGAATACTATAGATTTCTTGGTATTAATTTTGTTTCCTGCTACATTGTCGAATTCATTTATTAAGTCTCATAGTTTTTTGATGGAGTCTTTAGGGTTATCTATGTACAATATCATGTCATCTGCAAATAAGGACAGTTTTACTTATTCTTTTCCAATTTGAATGCTTTTTATTTCTTCTTCTTGTCTGATCGCAATGGCTAGTACTTCCAGTACTATGTTGAACAAGAGTGGTGAGAGTGGGCATGCTGTCTTGTTCCTGTTCTTATGGAAAATGATTTCAGTTTTTGTCCATTGAGTATGATGTTGGCTGCGGGTTTTTCATATATAGCTTTTATTATGCTGAGGTATGATCCTTCTATTCCTACCTATTTGAGCGTTTTGACCAAGAAGGGGTGTTGTAATTTGTCAAATGCATTTTCTACATCAATTGATATGATTATGTGATTTTTATCTCTCAATTTGTTTATGTGATGTATCATATTTATTGATTTGCAGATATTGAACCATGCTTGCATCCCTGGGATAAATTCAACTTGGTCATGGTGTATGATCTTTCTGATGTTCTGCTGGATCCGATTTGTTAGAATTTTGTTGAGGATTTTGGCATCTATGTTCATGAGGGATATTGGCCAGCAATTCTCTTTTATTGTGTTGTCTTTATCTGGTTTTGGCATTAGGGTGATGCTGGCTTCATAGAATGAGCTAGGGAGTGTTCCTTCCTCTTGAATTTTTTGGAATAGTCTGAGGATGATAATTTTTAGTTCTTCTTTGAGTGTTTGGTAAAACTCCCCAGTAAAGCTGTCTGGCCCTGGGATTTTGTTTGCTGGGAACTTTTTGATGACTGTTTCAATTTCTTCCACAGTTACTGGCCTATTGAAATTTTTAGAATCTTTCCTATCGAGTTTTGGAATTTTGTATTTTTCTAGGACTATGTCCATTTTTTCTAGGTTGTCTAGTTTGTTTGAGTAGAGTTGTTCATAGTATTTTTGAACAATCCTTTGTATTTCTGTGGGGTCTGTTGTTATTTCACCCCTCTCATTTCTGATTTTGTTTATTTGCGTCCTCTCTCTTTGCTTCTTGGTGAGCCTGGCTAAAGGTTCATCAATCTTGTTTATCCTTTCAAAGAACCAGCTGTTGGTTTCATTGATCTTTTGTATTGTTTTTTTGGTCTCTATGTAATTTATTTCTGCTCTGATCTTTATTATCTCCTTCCTTCTGCTCACTCTGGGCTTTTCTTGTTGCTCTCTTTTTAGTTCTTTGAGTTGTAGAGTTATTTTATTTACTACTGTTTTTTCCTGATTTTTGAGGTAGGCTTGTAGAGCTATAAATTTCCCTCTTAAGACTGCTTTCATTGTATCCCATAGATTTTGGATTGTTGTGTTTTTGTTGTCATTAGTTTCCAAGATGCTTTTAATTTCTTCTTTGATCTCATTGATAACCCAATCATTGTTTAATAGCATGCTATTCAGTTTCCACATGTTTGAGATTTTTGGATTGTCTTTATTGTAACTTATTTCTAATTTTATAGCATTGTGGTCTGAGAAGATGCTTGTTATTTATGATTTCAATCTTCTTGAATTTTTGGAGACTTTGCTTGTGACCCAATATGTGGCCTATTTTTGAATATGTGCCATGTGCACTTGAGAAGAACGTATATTCCGTGGCTTTTGGGTGAAATGTTCTGAAGATGTCAGTTAAGTCTATCTGTTCTAGTGAATCGTTTAAGATTACTGTGTCTTTGCTGATTTTTTGTCTAGAGGATTTATCCAGTGATGTCAGTGGTGTATTAATGTCTCCTACGATGATTGTATTCTAGAACTCTCCCTTGATGTCTTCTAAGAGTTTTGTTATGTATTTGGGTGTTCCTGTGTTTGGTGCACATATGTTTATCAGGGTTATATCCTCTTGTTGTATTGATCCCTTTAGTATTATAAAGTGGCCTTCCTTATCTCTTGTTATGGCATTTAAGGTCTATTTTGTCAAATATAATTATTGCTACCCCAGCTTTCTTTTTATTTCCATTTGCCTGAAAGATATTTTTCCATCCCTTCACTTTCAATCTGTGTGAGTCTCTTGTTCTGAGGTGGGTCTCTTGTAGACAGCATATATATGGGTTGTGTTTTTTTTATCCATTCAGCTACATGGTGTCTTTTGATTGGGGCATTTAGTCCATTTACATTTAAAGTTATTACTGAAAGGTATTTGTAGTCATATCTATTTTTGTGTCTGTGTTTCTTCTTACCTGTTTATTTCTTCTTTTTACAGTATTCCCTTTTAACATTTCTTGCATTGTTGGTGTGGTGGTGATAAATTCCCTTAGCCTCTTTTTTTCTGTGAAGCTCCTGATTTCCCCTTCAATTTTGATTGATAGTCTTGCTGGATAGAGTATTCTTGGATTCAGTCCTTTGCTTTGCAACAATTTACATACCTCCTTCCAATCCATTCTAGTCTGGTGTGTTTCTGTTGAGAAATCGTTTGATAATCTGATGTGGGTTCCTTTGTAGGTAATTCTCTGTATCTCTCTTGCTGCCTTTAAGATTCTCTCTTTGTTGTTGATATTTGCCATTGAAACTATGGCGTGTCTTGGTGTGGCTCTTTTGGGGTTGATCCTGCTTGGGACTCTCTGTATTGTATAACTTTGTTCTTCCCCATATCCAGGACGTTTTTGGTCATTATTTCTTCAAATATATTTTCTAATCCTTGGTGCTCTTCTTGTCCTTCTGGCAGCCCTATTATACATATGTTACTTCGTTTCATGTTGTCTGAAAGCTCCCTTAGGGTTTCCTCCTGTTTTTTAAATTTTTTCTCCAAATTGCTGTTCAGTTTGAGCTTGTTTTTGTACCTGATCCTCTAATTCACTAATTCGTTCTTCTGCTTCTAGTCTACTGTTGAAACTTTCCATGGAGTTTTTGATTGGAGCTATATCATTTTTCATTTCTTCCTGATTCTTACATAGGTTGTTGATTTCCTCATCCATCTGATGCATAAATTCCTCGACCATTACTCTGAATTCTTTTTTGGTCATGGTGCAAGCTTCAGTTTCACTAATTTCCTTTCTTTGTGAGTCCTCATTTTCTTTATTCTGGGTATTGTGTCGTCTCCCCATTCTGACTATCACCAGAAGGTTCACACTTTGAGTTGTGTGGACCTGGGCTGTGTGCCATGGGAACTTCGCACCACCTGAGTATCACTGAAGTGCTCCAACACTAGGGCGTGTGGGTGCTGTGGGTTGGTGGGAACCAGGCTTTCCCAGCTTCAGTATTCCTAGCGTTCTGTGTGGTTTTGGGTGCACACCTAGAATCAGGGACCCTGCCTGCACCATGCTCTTGGCATGTGTTGAAAATTGTACCAGGATTCCAAGTTTCCCTATGTCTGCACCAAGAATCGAGTATCAGAGTCTGTTGCCTTGTGAGGTTTCTCGTTGAGGGTGAGGGTCCCTGTGTGTGCATGCACCAAGAACTGGAGTCACTGGCTCTTAGTGTAGATGTGCTGTGGGTCAGGGGTTCCAGGCACATACGGTAAGAAACAGAGTCAAGTCAGTGGTGCTCAGTGCTGCCTCTTGCTGGGAGAATTTGGTTCTTGATCACCATGGGGGACTGGGTTGCACAATAGCTCTGTGGTGTGCCTGCACTGTGGAAGACTGATTTCCATGATTGTTTGCCCTGTAACCAGGTCAGGTGACACTGATGCCCTCCAGCTTTGGTCACCTGGTTGCGATTGCATTGCAGGAGGCCACCTCCAGTCTCTCAAATTCCCTTAACAGTATGGAGGCCCCTGAGTGAGCTCTCAAGCTCCACAGCCCTATTCCCTGTCTGGGAGTTTCGGCCACAGGCATGCACACAAGCGCAGAGCGTGTTTCCAAGTCCAAGAACCCCTGGGATAGCTGGGAAAGTGAGTTTTCAAGTTCTGAGCTCCAATTACTGTCTGGGCACTTGGCCACAGGTTTGCGGATGCAGGGAGCATTCTCCCAAGCCCAAGTTCCCCTGGGATAGCTGGGAAAGCGACTTTTCAAGCTCCAAGCATGCGGTTTCCTGTAGGGGTAGGAGAGTTGCGGCTGAAGCGAGAGGCAGGTCTATTGGTTACTATGGAGCTATCCGCAATTGTGCAGGGAGGGCGATAGGCTCCATGACTCACAGAAATCTGCTGCCAGGAAGTCTGGACTCCTGTTGTCTGTTGGTCTGAAGCTGTGGCTGTAATTTTCTGTCCCTCGTAGCTGCAGGTCCTTGGCTTGCATCTGAGATGCGACTGGGTGAGGGCAGGGTCCCAGTCCAGGCAGTTCTGCTTCTCAAGATGGCATGGTCTCCTCTGCTGCACCAGCTGGCGTCCCAGGAGTGTCTGGCTTGTTGGCGGGGCTCCACCGTCCAGGAATGCCTGGTTTGGCAGCCCCTTGGAGGACCTGTAGAGTCTAACTTTTTCTAGTTCATACTCACACACACACACACACACACACACACACACACACACACACACACCACATATGCTACACGCTTCTCTAAGGGTTCTTCACTCTCTCACACTCTCTCCCTCCCTGCCTTCCTGCCCATCACCATCTTCCTAAAAACCATACCTTTTTTTTACATTCTTCACTTTGAAGAGACCAAAACTTGTGATTCAAATATTGCTTCTCCAGTTATTAGTTATGTAATTTTGGACAAGGGAATAACTTTTAAAACTATGGGTCAGAGAAAGTATTTATTTACTTTTGTGGTTAAATTGTGCATACAGGTTGCCCAAGCTATGCAAAAATATAGCATTCATATGGAATCTTTCATAAGCCAAAAATGGTGTAAAGTGAGGAAGCAGTTACATGGAAAATTGATTTACATGGAAAATTTTTTATCTTCCCAGACCCCCCAAAATAACCTACCAAGTCATGCTAAATGTGCTTAATCATGTCTAGTTTTATACTAAGTGTAACACCCCAATGAACTCCCTTTGAATATTTCTTACCACTCCCTTCTGGCCTGCATTGTTTCTGTTGAGAAATATGCTGACAATCATATGGGTGCTCCCTTATAGGTAACTAACTGTTTTCTCTTGCTGCTTTTAATATTCTCTCTTTATCTTTTGCTCTTGGCATTTTAATTATGATGTGTCTTGGTGTGGTCCTCTTTAGATTCCTATATTTTGGGGTTCTGTGAACTTCTTGGGCTTTTAAGTCAGTTTCTTTCACCAGGTGGGGGAAGTTTTCAGTCACTATTTCTTCAAGTAGGTTTTCATTACCTTGTTCTCTCTCTTTTTCTGGCACCCCCATAATTCGGATGTTAGCATGCTTGAGGTTGTCCCAGAGGCCCCTTACACTATCTTCAATTATCTGGATTATTTTTGTTTCTTGCTTTTCCAGTCGAGTGGATTTTGCTTCTTCATATGTCAAATATTTGACTTGGATATTGGGGCCCTCTGGACTGCTTTTAGGACTTTGTGTAATATTTTTTATTTCAGTCTGTGTATGATTGATTTCTAGTTGATTCTTTTTCATATCTGAGGGTCTCGTTCATATCCTCAGAGGTCTTGTTCATTTCCTTGGAGGTCTCATTCATTTCCTTGTAAGTCTCATTCATTTCCTTGTAGGTCTTATTCATTTCCTCGTTGGTCTTGTTTATTTCCTCGTAGGTCTTGTTCATTTCCTTGTAGTTCTCATTAAGTTCATTGGCCTTTTCTAGGAGCCTCTTGAAAAGCCTTATAACTGTGGTTTTGAACTCTGTGTCTAGTTGTCTTTTTCACTCTATTTATTTCACACCTGATTTCTTTCCATGTCTCTGCATGGTGGCTGCTTTATGTGGTAGATGTCCTCTAAAGGACAATGGCTCAGCCTCTCCAGTTACCTGATGTGGTACTCTTACTGTAATCCTTTATGGGTTGTACAGTATTTTTGAATTTAAGCCCAGCTATTTGTTGTTAGCCCTAGGACGGTTTGACCTCCAGGCCAATTGGCTGTGAAGGGAGACTGTGTTCAGGTTGGATGGGCGGAGTCTCAGTGCTGAGCAGGCAGTCTCAGCATCAGCTACATCCTATGCGGTACTCACGCACAGGTCTCTGTTCGATGGGAATGGTTGCAGACACCTCCAAGAGAAAGCTGCTAGTCTCTACCCCTTGCCAGACAACTCTGCATCTCCCCAAATGAGTCTGCACACCCAAAGTCTCATCCAGGGTTGTAAAACAAAGCAGTCTGGTGGTCTCCGGGACCAGGGAGCAAGTCGCCAGGGAGCAGTTTATGCATGCAAACTGCTGTTCTGAGCAACCTGGATTCTCAGACTAGGAGACCTCGCCACACCCGGCTTCCAGGGTGTGTACCCCGGAACTTGGACCTCCCCTGGCACTGGGGAATCCATGCAGTGGGATGTCTCCGCCCTCCCCATTGGCAAAATCCAGCGGGGATTGCTGCTGCCAGCTCTACAGCCTGCGTGGGCCCAGCCACGGCTCCTAACCTCTGATTCCGCACGTATCTCCAAGGCTGCGCTCCGCCTCTCTTCTGGGTCTCGGTGTCCCATCATTACTTTTATTTGTGGAATTTTCACTCAGCCAGCTGTCAGGTGATTCTGGATGATGTTTGTTTTGTGATTATGTTGTAGCTTTTGAATTGTTGCACGGGGCAGAACAATAGGTGTTTACCTATGCCGCCATCTTGATTACTTCCATAATTTAGATTTAATAGTAGTACATATGTTTTCCTTTTCTCCCCCATTGTCCTCCCCGCAGCCTCCCCTAACACCCAGCACATGTCCCCACCTGCCCCCCCAACCCCAGCGTCTTGCATCCATTGGTTATGCTCATATGCATGCATACAAGTAGTTCAGTTTATCTCCTACATTACACACCCCCACCCTCCCCAGCCTTCCCCCTGTAACTTGACAGTCTGTTCAATGCCTCCTTACCTCTATATCAATCACTCTCCCTTGTTTCTTTTCTTCAAAAATATCTTGTATCTGCATACTAGAAATAAATGTATAAGAACCAAAAAAATGTTTGAGTCTCTGTTTCAATGTCCAACTGTTCTGAGTCCCAGTTTCAATGTCAAATAGTTTTTTATGTGTACATGTTAGCAATGGTATCCAGATGGTGGACACATGGTGGCAATGCAAGTTACATCCTCTCTGCTTTTTTCCTGAGCTGCCTGCAACAACGAACAGCTGCTGAGTGCTAGCATGGCAAGGTATCGTCAGTGTCCCCCATCTCTGGACAGTCCCCGTGGCTAGGACTGGCCCGTCAGTTCCTCACTATCGCAGGAATCCGCATGGTCTTGGAGTTGTTCTTTGAAAACACACAAACACATTTTCAACCAAAAGTTACCAAAGGGGGAGTCAACCACGCGGAGGCGGATCATGCCATCTTGAAGGGGAAGGATCTGAAAATATACAGCTGCAATAACCACTGGACGGCTGAGACTCCCAGAACACCGGCGCCCAGATGGCATGGACGAGCAGAGTCTAAGGAGCTCTGTGCTCAGGCACGGAAAGTCAGATTTCCCATGGGGTTACTGTGGGCAGGAGACCGAGGGAGCTGGCAGACTGGGAGATCTGTGCCTTGGAACTCAAAGCCCGGAGGTCTGTGCCTGAAATAAAATCTGTGGCTGTTGGAGCTGGTAAATGTGGGAGAGGGCCCTTGGAGCTGGTGGCAGAGGAAATCCGTGGAGGGCAACCAATTTGGACCTGACAGAGGATGGAAACCCAGAAGATTTTGGGAGGGTCCTGGCTGCTAAAACAGCAGTCAACATTAGTGAGGCACTATTGAATACCACCTTGAAAGCGAGATTTTAGTTCAGGATAGAGAGGACCAAAAGACCCATAGGTCAATCTAGAAACACTATTACCCAGGGGCCGAATCAAAAATTGACTCTTGTGTAACACAAGGAATTGATTTCATTTTCTCTTTATTCTACTTTGGGAATACAGTCCATTTTCATCTACCCTTTAGTACCTTTTACTCTACCTCAAATTCACCTTTATACCACCACTCTCTTGCTAACCTTTCCCTATTTAGTGCCTTGTTTCCCTTACACATTTCCCACTTTAGATTTACCTTAATTCTTTCCTTTTCCCCGCTGTTAAAATTTCACCCCACTTATATATCTAATCTCCAACCACCTACTCCAAGTCCATATATACCTCTAGCTTCTCTGACTCCACTATCCTAAATTGTTTTTATTTCTGTCCTGTTGTTGTTGTTTACTTGACTGTTGATTATACCGATTTTTTATGCAGGTTTGTGAGATTGATTTGCTTATTCTTTTATTTTGGTTTGTTTTGTAGGTATTTTTTTGTGTGTTTTCTTATTTTGTTGCTTTCATTTGCATTGATTTTAGATAGATTTTTGCTTCTGTTTTCCCTCACCTCCATTTATATTAGTAGTTGTATGTAGTTTGTATCAATCTCCAGGTACTTGCTGTTGGTTTCTGTTCGGATTAGGGGCTGTCCTATAGGAGTTTTCACCCCATATTTATAGTTTACTCCCTTTTTTTTTACTTCTTCCCCTTTTCCCATTATGATTTTGGAATTCCTGTCTTTCTTTTTGTGAGTGTGTGTGTGAGGGGGTTCTCTTTCTTTTTTCTCATCTATCACCAAATTTGCTTTTCTCTGGCGATCACCTTTATTTGGAATTACCATCAATGTGACTACATACCAGTTCAGTGTCTGGTGCATCGCACCTGGTTGTGTAGTATTTTGTGCCTTTAAATCAACACAAGAGAGTGAGAACTACATAACCAGATACACAGAGAAGAGAGACCATGGGGAGACAAAGCCCACATATGAAAGAAAAACAAGCCTCACCAGAAAAGGAGGTAAACGAAATGGAAGTTAACAACCTGACAGAGAAGGAATTCAGAGAATTGGTCATGGGGTCGCTGAAAAGAATGGAAGACAAATTTGGCAATATGAGTAAGAACGAAGAGGAATTGAAGAAGAACCAAGAGTAAATGGGGAAGACTCAGGAAGAAATCAAGAAGAAATGAAAAGTGACAATGCTGAAGTAAAGAACTCAATACAAAGTATTTAGAGTAGACTACAAAAAGCAGAGGACCGCATCAGTGAGCTAGAAGACAAGGTAGGAAAAAATAAATAAGTAGAGCAGCTTCTAGAAAAAAAAGATAAAAAGCAGGAAGAGAGCCTAAGGGAACTTTGGGACAATGTGAAACAAAACAACATCCTTATAATTAGACTTCCAGGAAGACAGGAAACTGAGCAAGGAATAGAAAACTTCTCGGAAGAAATAATGACAGAAAACTTCCCTGATATAGGAAAGAAAAAAACACACACACAAATCCAAGAAGCTCACAGAGTCCCAAGCAAAATGAATCCCAAAAGACGTAGGCCAAGGCACATTATAATTAAATTGGCAAACACCAAGGACAAAGTAAGAATCTTAAAAGCTGCCAGAGAGAGACAGAGTTACCTACAAAGGAACCCCCATCAGACTAACAAGTGATCTCTCAAAGAAACGTATCAGGCCAGAAGGCAATGGAATGAAATTTAAAAAGTCATGCATAGGAAGGATCTGAATCCTAGAATACTATACCCAGCAAGGCTATCAATCAAAATAGAAGGTCAAATCAGGAGCTTCATAGATAAAAAAGAACTAAGTGAATTCATTACCACAAAACCAGCAATGCAAGAAATGCTAAAGTCAAAAGACAGGGTAATAGACAGGATAGAAAAACAAGACCCATGTATCTGCTGTCTACAAGAAACCCACCTCTGAAAAAAAGATGGACACAGACTGAGGATGAAAGGATGGAAAAAAGTTCTTCAGGCGAGTAAAAATGAAAAAAAAGAAGCTGGGGTAGCAATACTTATGGCCGACAAATTAGATCTCAAAGTTAAGGACATAACAAGAGATAAAGAAGGCCACTTCATAATACTAAAGGGAACAATCCAACAAGAAGAAATAACTCTGGAAAGCATATACGCACCTAATACAGGAGCACCCAAATACATACAAAAACTACTAGAGGATATCAAGGGAGAGATAGACAGCAATACAATCATAGTAGATTTTAATACACCACTATCACCGTTGGACAAATCGTCTAAACAAAAAAATCAGTAAAGAAAGATCAATCCTAAATGACTCAAGAGACCAGATGGAATCAATGACATCTTCAGATCATTTCATCCCAAAGCAACAGAATATACATTCTTTTAAAGTGTCCTTGGGTCATTCCCAAAGATAGACCATGTGTTGGGTCATAGGCAAAGACTCTCCAAATTTGAGAAGGTAGAAATCATATCAAGCAAATTGTCAGATCACAGTGGCATAAAGCTGGAAATCAACTACAATAAAAACAATCCAAAAAATCAAACACATGAAGACTAAAAAGCATGCTATTAAACAATGACTGGGTTACTAGAGAGATCAAGGAAGAAATAGAAAACATCATGGAAACAAATGACAACGACAGCACAATAATCCAAAATCTATGGGACACAGTGAAAGTAGTTCTGAGAGGGAAGTTCATAGCTCTACAATCCTACTAGAAAAAAAAAAAAAACAAGAAACAGCGGCAATAAAATATCTAATCCAACAACTCAAAGAGTTAGAAAGAAAGCAACAAGAAAAGCCCAGTGTAAGAAGAAGCAAGGAAATAGTAAAGATCAGAGCATAAATAAATGACATAGAGATGAAAGAAACAATACAGAAGATAAACAAAACCAAGAGCTGGTACTTTGAAAGGATAAACAAAATTGATGAACCTCTAGCCAGGGTCACCAAGAAGCAAAGAGAGGGGACCCTAATAAATAAAATCAGAAATGAAAGAGGTGAAATAACAACAGACCCCATCGAAATACAAAGGATTGTTAAAAAATACTATGAACAACTCTACTCCAACAAACTGGACAACCTGGAGGAAATGGATATATTTGTAGAAAAATATAACCTCCCAAAACTCAATCAAGAAGAATCTGAACAACTCAATAGACCAATAACTGTGGAAGAAATTGAAGCAGTCATCAAAAAGCTTCCAGCAAACAAAAGCCCAGGGCCAGACAGCTTCACAGAAGAGTTTTACCAAACATTCAAGGAAGAACTAAAACGTATACTCCTCAGACTATTCCAGAAAATTCAAGAGGATGGAACACTTCCAACTCCTTCTATGAAGCTAGCATCACCCTAATACCAAAACCAGATAAAGATGACACAATGAAAGAGAATTACAGGCCAATATCCCTCAGGAATATAGATGCCAAAATACTCAATAAAATACTAGCAAATCGGATTCAGCAGTACATCAGAAAGATCATACACCATGACAAAGTAGGACTTATCCCAGGAATGCAAGGATGGTATAATAACCACAAGTCAATAAATGTGATACATCACATAAACAAATTGAGAGATAAAAATCACCCAGTCACATCAACTGATGCAGAAAAAGCATTTGATAAAATCCAACTCCCTTTCTTGATAAAAACTCTCAACAAGGTAGGAATAGAAGGATCATACCTCAACATAATAAAAGCCATATATGATAATCCCACAGCAAATATCATACTCAATGGGCAAAAACTACAACCATATCCCCTAAAACAGGAACAAGACAGGGATGCCCACTCTCACCACTCCTGTTCGACATAGTACTGGAAGTATTACCTATTGCAATTAGACAAGAAGATGAAATAAAAGGCATCAAAATTGGAAAACAAGATGTAAAGCTATCCTCATTAGCATATGACATGATATTGCACATAAAAAACCCGAAAGACTCCATAAAAAAACTAATTGACTTAATAAATGAGTACAGCAACTTAGCAGGCTACAAAATTAACGTCAAGAAATCTATGGCATTTCTATATGCTAATAGCGAACTTACAGAAAGAGAGACTAAAAAAGCAATCCCATTTACCATCACAGCAAAAAAATTAAGATATCTAGGAATAAACTTAATTAGGAGGTAAAAGACCTATTCATGGAAAACTACAGGACACTAAAAAAAAATAGATAGAGGAAGATGTAAACAGGTGGAAGAACATACCATGTTCATGGATTGGGAGAATCAACATAATTAAAATGTCCATACTACACAAAGTAATCTATAAATTTAATGCACTCCCCATTAAAATACCAATGGCATATTTCACAGACCTAGAAAGAACTCCCCAAAATTTCACCTGGAATAAAAAAAGACCCCAAATAGCCACAGCAATCCTGAGAAAGAAGCACAAAGTCGGTTGGATATCAATACCAGATTTCAAGCTGTATTACAAAGCTACTGTTCTCAAAACAGCCTGGTACTGGCACAAGAACAGACATATAGAGCAATGGAATAGAATAGAGAATCCAGATATCAACCCAAACCACTATGCTCAATTAATATTTGACAAAGGAGGCATGAACATAAAATGGAGTCAAGACAGTCTCTTCAACAAATGGTGTTGGGAAAATTGGACAGATACATGCACAAAAATGAAACTAGACCACCAACTTACACCATACACAAAAATAAACTCTAAATGGATACAGGACTTAAACATAAGATGGGGAACCATAAAAATATTAGAGCAATCCACAAGAAGAAAAATCTCAAACATATGCCGAAAGAACTTCTTCGATGATACTGCTCCTAGGGCAATGGAAGTTAAAGTCAAAATAAATAAATGAGACTACATCAAAATAAAAAGCTTTTGCACAGCTAAAGAAACCATCAACAAAACCACAAGAAAACGCACTGTATGGGAGAACATATTTGCAAATGTTATCACTGATAAAGGTTTAATCTCAAGCATTCACAGGGAACTCACACAACTCAATAAAAGGAGGAAAATGATCCAATGAAAAATGTACAAAAGATCTAAATAGAATCTTTTCAAAAGAAGACAAAAGGAAGGCCCAGAGACATATGAAAACTTGATCAAAGTCACTAGTTATCCAAGAGATGCTAATCAAAACGACTAATCAACAAATGACAAGTGCTGTCGAGGATGCGTGGAGAAAAAGGAACTCTGGTGCACTGCTGGTGGAATTGTAGACTAGTGCATCCACTGTGCATAAAAGTATGCAGTTTCTTTAAAAAAAAAACATGGAGCTCCCATTTGACCCAGTGATCCCACTTCTAGGAATATACCTCAAGAAACTAGAAACGCAAATTAGAAAGGATATTTGCACCTCTATATTCATAGCAGCACAATTTATCATAGCTAAGATTTGGAAACAGCCTAAGTGCCCATCACCAGATGAATGGAATAATAAACTATGGTACATTTACACAATGGAACACTACCCCGCAGTAAAAAAAGAAGGAGCTCCTACCGTTTGTAACAACATGGATGGATTTGGAGACCGTTATGCTAAGTGAAATTAGCCAGGCAGAGAAAGATAAATATCACATGATCTCACTTATTTGAGGAATATAATGAATGGCATAGACTGATGAACAAGAATGGATCCAGAGACTGAAAATAGTCCATCAGAATGTCAAACCTCAGGGTAAGTGGCAGGTGGTCGGAGTAAGAAGGAAAGTCAATATATTTGAACTCTTGAACTAATGTAAGTAATTTGTGTTTTTACATTACTGAAAAAGTTTATATAAAGTTATAAAAAATTGGCAACTAGTTTAATATTGAATTGACATGCCCTAGGGCATGTCATCTCCTATGGACACCAGTCCTTAGGCTAGGCGCTCCTTAACCTCCTGTGACACCATAATACCCTTACATGATATTATTCTACTATGTCATTATATTTTTTTATATTTGACAACAGCATATTATACAATTATCCCAAGTAAACTTACAAACTATTTGAATGTTGGGCAGCAATTTTAAAAAGGATAGAAAAGGAATTAATCCCTTTCAGAAGGAATTAAGGCACTGGGAAGGCACCCAAGCATTCAAAATTGGCCCCTCTTGCCCTTTATGCCAAGGGGAACCCTCTTCTTACTATCCAAATACACACAGCTGTTGCCTGATCTTTCATTTCAAGCTGTGGCTGAAGCCTCTGGGCAGCTGGCACCATGGATCTGTCTCTCACCCAATGATGTGAGCCTGGCCCTCTCTGGAGAAGAAACCTGGGTCCCCCGAGATATGTGATCAGTACCGGGACCCTGCCAGCAGGCGAGGGGACCCCAAGGCAGGTGCTGGACGTTGAGGCCACGGGGGCATAGACAACAAAGGAGGCAGAACGGAACATTACATCACCCTGTTTGACCCTGAAGGATGGCTGGTTAGCCAGAGACGGGTTAGATTCCTCAGGGAAGGAACAACTTAAGACAGGCACAGTTGCAGAGGGGCCAACAGGAGAGAACTAAAAGGTCAACATAGGTGGGGCACAGACCCTCACCCACAAACCTTGCAGGGGCTTGAATTCTCACCCCCCCCCTGAGGAAGGTCTCCTGCCCCCACGTCTGTTTCAACTCCCACAAACACCTCAGACAGGGACCCAGGTGGCAGACAGAGACTCGGCCAGCAGTAGCTGTTCTATATCTAAATTCAGTCTTATTACCAGGAATGCTCAGGACCTACTCTAAAATGCAAATATTCCTTTCCACTAATATTTACAGGGTAAATTAAGATTTCTGCTTGAGTAGTAAATTTTACAGTACAATAGTAATCAAGTTTTCAGATTAATTTAAATTGGCCAAGTGAAATAAGTGAATGCACAGGAAAATTTAAGTGTACTGGACAAAAAGCTTTTCCTAAAACATTAACTAAAATATTTATTAGTAGTTCATCTCACTGTAAAATTGCCTAACATCCAAAGAACCTAAAGCAGTCATATTTGTGTGCAAAAATTAAAATTTAAAATTACCAGGACTGCAATCTAAAATTTCCAAAAGCCTTCATTAATCAAAAAAGGGGGGGGGGATAATGGGGTAATATCATGTAAGGAAAAAATATCCTGTAATTAAAATACATCTAGAAAATTCTTACTCCAGAAAAGTAACTTCCATTTGGAAAGGCACAGCAGGACACCCATGAAAACACACACATGGTGTCAAAATAAGCCAAAGGAAAATCACTTAGGCAAAAATTAAAAAAATCCCAAGTCTAATTTGCAGAGAGGATCCCTTTGTTAACTTTCGATTGAGAATGTGTTTGTGTGTTTTCAGAGAACAACTCCAAGACCCTGTGGGTTCCTGTGACAGTGAGGAACTGACCGGTCTGTTCCAGTTACAAGGATGGTCCAGAGATGGGGGACACTGATGACACCTTGCCATGCTGACAGTGGGCAGCTGTGCATCGCTGCAGGCAGACCAGGGCCAAACCAGAGAGGATGGAACCTGCATTGCCACTATGTGTCCCCCATCTGGATACCATTGCTGACATGTACACATAAAGAGCTACTTGACATTAAAACTGGGACTCAGAACAGGTGGACATTGAAACTGAGACTCAAACAGTTTTTGTTCTTATACATTTATTTCTAATATGCAGAGGCAAGATATTTTTGAAGAAAAGAAACAAGGGAGTGTTATTGATATAGAGGCAGGGAGGCATTGAACAGGCTGTCAAGCTACAGGGGGAAGGCTTGGGTGGATGTGAGGTGGATGCTGGGGGAAATCACCTGAAGGACTTTTATGCATGCATATGAGCATAACCAATGAATGAAAGACACTGAGGCGGGGGGGGCAAGTGGGAACATGTGCTGTGGGGTAAGGGAGTCTGGGGGGAGTGTAGTTGTTGGTAAAGGAAAACATATGTACTACTATTAAATATAAGTTATACTTCAAAAAAAATCAATAAAATATATATTTTTCAAAAGTTACCAAGGGATCCTCTCTGCAAATTAGCCTTGGAATTATTTTTATTTTTTCCCAAATGATTTTTCTTTGACTTATTTTGACACCATGTGTGTTTTTCTTGGGTGTCCTGCTGTTGGCATTACAAATGGAAGTTACTTTTCTGGAGTAAGAATTTTCTAGATGTAATTTACTTACAGGATATTTTGCCTTACATATTACCCCACTATCCCCCCCTCCTTTTTTTTTAATGGGGGCTTTTGGAAACTTTAGATTGCAGTCTTGGTAATTTTAAATTTAAATTTTGCACACAACTATGACTGTTTTAGGTTATTTGGATGTTAGGCACTTTTACAGTGAGATGAACTACTAATAGAAATTTTACTTAATGTTTTAGGAACACCTTTTTGTCCAGTACCCTCAAAATTTCTTGAGTATTTACTTATTTTATTTCGTCAATTTAAATTAATCTGGAAACTTGATTACTTTTTTACTGTCGATATTAATACTCAATCAAAAATCTTAGTTTACCCTGTAAATATTAGTGGAAAGGATTATTTGCATTCTTGAGTAGGCCCTGAGAGTTCCTGGTACTAGAATCAATTTAGATATAGAGCTGCTGTTTCTGGCTGAGTCTCTGTCTGTAATCTGGGTCACAGTCTCAGCTGAGCATGGGAGATGAAGCATTCATGGGGGCAAGAGACCTCCCTCAGAATGGGTGAGAATTCAGGCCCCTGCCATGTTTGTGAGGGAGGATCAGTGCCCCACGGCTGTTGACCTTTTAGTTATCTCCTGTTGGCCCTTCTGCAACTGTGCCTGTCTGAGGTTGTTCCTTCCCTGAAGAATCTTACCCGTCTCTGGCTTACCAGCTATCCTTTGGGGCCAAACAGGGTGATGTGAGGTTCAGTTTTGTCTCCATTGTAGTCTTTGTCCCCATGGCGTCCCCATCCACCACCTGCCTTAGGGTCCCCTCGCCTGCTGGCGGGGTCCCGGTACTGATCACATATCTTGGGGGACCCAGGTTTCTTCTCCAGAGAGGGCCCAGCTCACATCATTGGGCAAGAGATTGATCCATGGTGCCAGCTGACCAGAGGCTTCAAACACAGCTTGAACTGATAGCTCAGGCAACAACTGTGTGTATTTGGATTGTAAGAATAGGGTCCCTCTTGGCAAAAAGGGCAATAGGGGCCAATATAGAATGCACAAGTGCATTCCCAGTGCCTTAATTCCTTCTGAAAGGGATTAATTCCTTTCCTATCCTTTTGTGAATTGGTGCCCTACATTCAAATAATTAGTTTGTAAGTTTCTTTGGGATAATTATATAATATGCTGTTGTCAAATATCAAAAAATTATAGTTACATTGTAGAATAACATCATGTAAGGGTATTATGGTGTCACAGGAGGTTAAGGAGGGCCTAGCATAAGGACTTGTGTCCATAGGAGCTGACAAGCTCTAGGGAATGTCAATTCAATCTCAAACTAGCTGCCAATTTTTTATAACTTTATATAAACTTTGGGATGTAAAAACTCAAATTACTTACCTTACTTCAAGAGGTCAAATACTTACTTCCACCACCTCTGACTTA
The DNA here is from genome assembly GCA_027563665.1 of Antrozous pallidus. Classification (NCBI taxonomy): domain Eukaryota; kingdom Metazoa; phylum Chordata; class Mammalia; order Chiroptera; family Vespertilionidae; genus Antrozous; species Antrozous pallidus. The sequence continues at coordinate 83,703,001 of CM050509.1, forward strand.
CCCTGAGGATTGACATTCTGATGGGCTTTTTTCAGTCTTTGGATCCATTCTTGTTCATCAGTCTATGTCATTCATTATATTCCACAAATGAGTGAGATCATGTGATATTTATCTTTCTCTGCCAGGATAATTTCACTTAGCATAATGCTCTCAGGCTCCATCCATGTTGTTGCATATGGTCGGAGCTCCTGCTATGACCCTGAACTCATTTATTAAGTCTATCAGTTTTTTATGGAGTCTTTTGGGTTTTTTTAATGTACAATACCATGTTATCTGCAAATAAGGATACCTTTACTTCTTCTTTTCCAATTTGGATGCCTTTTATTTCGTCTTTTGTATAATTGTCATGGCTAATACTTCCAGTACTATGTCGAACAGGAGTGTTTAGAGTGGACATCCCTGTCTCATTCTTGTTCTTTGGGGAAATGGTTGTAGTTCTTGCCCATTCAGTATGATGTTTGCTGTGGGTTTATCATATATAGCTTTTCTTATGTTGAGGTATGATCTTTCTATTCCCACCATGTTGTGTGTTTTTATCAAGAAAGGGTGTTGGATCTTGTCAAATGCTTTTTCTGCATCAATTGATATGACTATATGATTTTTATTTCTAAATTTGTTTATGTGATGTTTCACATTGCTTAATTTGCTGATATTGTACCATCCTTGCATTCCTGGGATAAATCCTACTTGGTCATGGTGTATGATCTTTCTGATGTACTGCTGGATTTGATTTGCTAGAATTTTATTTATTATTTTGGCATCTATATTCATGAGGAATATTGACCTGTAATTCTCTTTCATTGTTTTGTCTATGCTTTGTATTAGGGTGATGCTGGCTTCATAGAAGGAGATTGGAAATGTTCCATCCTCTTGAATTTTCTGAAAGAGTCTGAGGAGGATTTGTTTTATTTTTTCCTTGAATATTTCGTAAAACTCCCCTGTGAATCTGTCTGGCCCTGGGAAGTTTTATTTTTTATAGAAATATATCCATTTCCTCCAGGATGTCCAGTTTTTTGGAGAAGAGTTGTTTGTAGTCTTATTTAACAGTCCTTTGTATTTTGATTGGGGTCTGTTGTTATTTCACCTCTTTCATTTATGATTTTATTTATTAGGGTCCTCTCTCTTTGCTTCTTGGTGAGCCTGGCTAGAGGTTCATCAATCTTGTTTGTCCTTTCATAGAACCAGCCTTTGGCTTAGGTGATCTTTTGTGTTGATTCTTTAGTCTCTATTTCATTTATCTATGCTCTGATTATTACTATTTGTTTTCCTTCTGCTTACATTGGGGTTTTCTTGTTGCTTTTTTTTATAACTGAGTTGTTGGGTTAGATGATTTGTTACCATTGTTTCTTGTTTTTTGCAGTAGGCTTGAAGAGCTATGAACTTCCCTCTCAAAACTGCTTTCGCTCTGTCCCATAGATTTTGTATTGTTGTGCTATCTTTGTCATTTTTTGCTATGATGTTTTCTATTTGTTTCCATGTGTTTGATTTCTTTGGATTGTTTTTATTGTAGTTGATTTCCAGATTTATGCCACTGTGATCTGAGAATATGCTTGATATGATTTCTATCTTCTTGAATTTTTAGAAATTTTGCCTATGACCCAACATATGGTCTATCAGTGAAAATGACCCATGTGCACTTGAAAAGAATGTATATTGTGTGGCTTTGGGGTGAAGTGATCAGAAGATGTCAATTAATTCCTTCTGTTCTAATGAGTCATTGAGGATTGATGTTTCTTTACTGATTTTTTGTTTAGAGGATTTGTCAAATGGTGATAGTGGGGTATTAAAGTCTCTTACTATGATTGCATTGCTGTCAATCTCTCCCTTGACAACATCCAGGAATTTTTTTATGTATTTGTGTGCTCCTGCATTGGGTGAGTATATGTTCACCAGAGTTATTTCTTCTTGTTTGATTGCTCCCTGTAGTATTATGAAGTGGCCTTCTTTATCTCTTGTTATGTCCCTCACTTTGAAATTTTATTTGTCAGATATAAGTATTACTACCATAGCCTTTTTTCCATTTCCATTTGCCTGAAGTACCTTTTTCCATCTTTTCACTCTCAATCTGTGTGCCTCTTTTTTTTTTTTTTTTTTTGGAGGTGCATTTTTTGTAGACAGCAGATATATGGTCGTGTTTTCTTATCCAGTCCATTACCATATGTGTTTTGATTAGAACATTTAACCCATTTCCATTTCAAGTTATTATTTATAGGTTCTTATTAGTCACCATTTTTGTTCTTTACCCATGTGATCCTTCTTTTCTTCCTATTTCTTTTTACAGCAGACCCTTTAGCATTTCTTCATTGCTAGTTTGGTGGTATTGAATTCCCTTAGTCCTTTTTTGTTTGTGAAGCTGCTGTTTTGCTCTTCTGTCTTATTGATAGCCTTTCTGGGTACAATGTTCTAGGATTCAGACCCTTTCTTTGCATGACTTTGTATATTTCATTCAATTTCTTTCTAGCCTGATGAGTTTCTGTTGAGAAATCACTTGCTAGTGTGATGGGGGTTCCTTTTGTAGGTGACTTTCTGTCTCTCTCTGGCAGCTTTTAAGATTTTTCTTTTGTTGTTGGTGTTTGCCAACTTAATTACAATGTGCCTTGGTGTTGGTCTTTTGGGGTTTATTTTGCTTGGGACTCTGTGAGCTTCTTGGATTTGTGTTGGTTTTTTCTTTCCTATATAGGGAAGTTTTCTGTCATTATTTCTTCAAAAAGTTTTTCTATTCCTTGCTCAGTTTCCTGTTCTTCTGGAAGCCCTATGATGCAAATGTTGTTTTGTTTGATGTTGTCCCAAAGTGCCCTTAGGCTCTCCTCCTGATTTTTTTTTTCTCGAACCTGCTCTATTTGGGTATTTTTTCCTACCTTGTCTTCTAACTCACTGATGCCATTCTCTCCTTCTTCTAGTCTACTCTTGATACTTTCTGTTGAGTTCTTTACCGCAGTGATGTCACTTTTCATTTCTTCTTGCCTCTTCTTCCTTTATTTTTGGGTCTTCTTCATTTCCTCTTGGTTCTTATTCATTTCCTCTTAGCTCTAACTCATATTGCCAAATTTGTCTTTCATTCTTTTCAGCCACCTCACTACTATTTCTCTGAATTCTTTCTCTGATAGGTTGTGAGCCTCCATTTTGATTACCTCCTTTTCTGGTGAGGGTCGTTTTTCTTTCATATGTGGGCTGTTTATTTGTCTCCCTATGGTCTCTCTTCTCCGTGAGTCTAATTGTGTAGTTCTCTCTCTGTGTTGCTTTAAATGCACAAAATACAACACAACCAGGTGCAATGCACCGGGCACTGAACAGGAATCTATTCACGGTATTGGTAAATCCAAATAAAGGTAATCGCCAGAGGAAGCAAATTTGGTGATAGGTGAGAAAGAAGAGAGAAAGAGAAGACACACACGTACACACACAGACACTCACACACCCACACACACAAAAAAAAAAAAAGAAAGGAAGGAATGCCATCATGAAATTGGGAAAAGGAGAAGAAGGAAAAAAATTAGAAAGAAAGAAAGAAAGAAAGAAAGAAAGAAAGAAAGAAAGAAAGAGAAGAAAGAAAGAGAAGAAAAGAAAGTAAGAAGTAAAGAAAGAGAGTAAGAAAGAAAAAGGGAATAAACTATAAATACGGGGTGAAAACTTCTATAGGACAGCCACTAATCCCAACAAAAGCCAGTAAGAAGTTCCTGGAGATTGATACAAACTACATGCAACAACTAATAGCATGTGAGGTGAGGCAACACAGAACAAAAGTCTATCAAAAAATAATGCTACAATGACAACAACAACAACAAAACACTGAGAAAACCCACAAAATAAAACAAAGGAAAAGAATAAGCAAACCAATCCCACAAAAACACACAAAAATTTGATATAATCAACTGTCAAGTAAACAACAATAACAGGACAGAGAGAAAAACAATTTAGGATAGTGGAGTCAGAGGAGCGAGAGGTGTGTATGGACTTGGAGCAGGTGGTTGGAGATTAAATATGTGATTAGGGTAATGTTTTATCAGGGGGTAAAAAGAAAGAATAAGGAAAACCGAAAGCAGGAAAAGGGTGAGAGAAACAAGACACTAAATAGGGAAAGATTAGCAAGAGAGTGGTGGCATAAATGTGTAATTGAGATAGAGTAAAAAGATACTAAAGGGTAGATGAAAATAGACTATAGAACACTAATCCCAAAGTAGAATAAAGAGAATATAAAACGACACTTAAAAGACACAAAAGGTGAAATAGTGGTAGTAATAAAATTGATTCCTTAATTTGTGTTACACAAGAGTCAATTTGTGATTCAGCCCCTGGTGGCAGTGTTTCTGGATTGACCTCCGGGTCTATTGGTCCTCTCTAGCCTACAATAAAATCCTGCTATCTCTTTGGTATTCAATATTGATTTGTGGGAATGGGCTACCCCAGTGCCGCTCTCTAATGTGTGGCTTCCTTCTCTGATCCCCAGGCTCCAGAAAAATAGCTCTCCCCTGCAGTCTCCCAGGGTGGTCCGCCCCCCCCCCCCCCGGCCCATGCAATCACACGTTCCTGGTTTAGCAAACAGAAGCTGGGATTAGGCGAAGAAGAAATGCAAGTGCGCAAACTTAGGTTCCTCTCATATGTCTGCACAAACTCCCTTTCCCCTTGGGTTTAGCAGCCAGCACACTACCAAAATTTTGGGGCTGTCCTTCTCTGTTCAGTCCAAATGGGTTGCTTTCTAATGATCCCCTCTGCCACCAGCTCAAAGGGTCCCCTTCCTCATTCACCAGCACTAACAGCCACAGATTTTTTTCAGGCGCAGATCTCCCCGCTCCACAAGTTCACTTGGTGTGTGCTCCTCCAAATTCACTCATCTGCGTCAACTGGGAACCGGTATTCTAAGACCCTCAACTGTCTAGTGGGTACTGTAGTTGTATATTTTCAGGCCCTTCCCCTTCAAGATGATGCTGTCCACCTCCAAGCCAGTGGCTCCGCCAGAGAACCCAGCCACACATTTGGCCGCTAGGTCAGGGGAGGCCAATGGAGGCCAGTCCAGCAGTCTCTCAAACTCTCCCAGAGCACAGCTGTCCCCCAACTCACCAAAAAACACTCCCTGCGCTACACTCAGGGCATCCCTCCATCTGCCCTGATACAAGATTCAGGATGCGTCTGTCTATTCCACCACCATTTTCCTCTCTCCCACCAGTAAATGTGTTTGTTTGGGTTTTTTTGTTACTATTTTTGTGAGTTCATTATTAGTGTATAAAAAAGCCATAGATTTTGGGGTGTTATTTTTTTTAGTCCTGCTACATTGCTGAATTCCTTTACTAAGTTTATTAGTTCTAATGGAGTCTTTGGAGTTTACTGTGTACAGTATCATGTCATCTACGAATGATGACAGTTTTGCTTCTTCTTTTCCAATTTGGATGCCTTTTATTTCTTTTTTCTTTGAAATTCTTAATTGATTAAGGTATTACATATGTGTCCTCATCTCTCTGTTAACTCCCCACCCAAACCCCAACTCATTCCCTCACCACCTTGGTGTTCACGTCCATGGGTTATGCTTATATTCATGCATACAAGACCTTTGGTCGATCTCTCCTCCTTCCTCCTCCCTTCCCTACCTTCCCCCTGAAGTCAAGCATTCTGGTTGATTCTTCTCTGCCTATGGATCTATCCTTGTTCATCAGTTTATGTTGTTTATTATATTCCACAAATGAGTGAGATCATGTGGTATTTGTCTTTCTCTGACTGGCTTATTTAACTTAGCATAATGCTAAGTTCCATCCATGCTGTTGCAAATGGTAAGAACTCCATTTTTCCTGTAGCATAGTATTCCATTGTGTAGATATACCACAGTTTTTTAATCCAAAAATCTTTTGATGGGAACTTAGGCTGTTTCCAAGTCTTAGCTATGGTGAATTGTGCTGCAATGAACATAGGCGTGCATAAATCCTTTCTGATTCGTGCTTCTAGTTTCTTGGGATATATTCCTAAGAGTGGGATCACTGGGTCAAATGAGAGTTCCATTTTTAGTTTTTTGAAGAAACTCCATACTGTTCTCCACAGTTGCTTCACCAGTCTACATTCCCACCAGCAGTGCAAAAGAGTTCCTTTTTCTCTGCATCCTGGCCAACATTTGTTGTTAGTTAATTTGTTGATGATTGCCATTCTTACAGGCATGAGATGATACCTCATTGTTGTTTAGATTTGCATCTCTCGAATAATTAGTGACTTTGAGCATGTTTTCTTGTCTCTTAGCCTTCCTTCTTTCCTCCTTCGAAAATTGTCTATTTAGATCCATTGCCCATTTTTTTATTAGATTGTTTATCTTCCTTTGGTTAAGTTGTATGAGTTCCCTGTAAATGTTGGAGATTAAACCTTTGTCTGTGGTGACATTGGCCAATATGTTCTCCCATGCAGTTGGATTTCTTGTTGTTTTGTTGATGATTTCTTTTTCTGTGCAAAAGCTTTTTATTTTGATGTAGTCCATTTTTGTTTATTTTCTCTTTAGTTTCCATTGCTCTAGGAGCAGTATCATTGAAGAAGTTCCTTTGGCATATGTCTAAAATATTTCTGCCTGTGGATTCCTCTAGTATTTTTATGGTTTCCCTGCTTATGTTTAAGTCTTTGATCCATTTTGAGTTTTTTTTTTGTGTATGGTGTAAATTGGTGGCTTAATTTCATTTTTTTGCAAGTATCTATCCAATTTTCCCAACACCATTTCCTGAAGAGACTATTTTGACTCCATTTTATGATCATGCTTCCTTTGTCAAATATTAATTGTACATAGAGTTTTGGGTCGAATTCTGGGTTTCCTATTCAATTCCATTGATCTATATGTCTGTTCTTGAGCCAGTATCAGGCTGTTTTAAGAACAGTGGCTTTATAATACAGATTAAAATCTGGTATTGAGATCCTACTTACTTTGTTCTCATTTCTCAGGATTGCTACAGCTATTTGGGGTCTATTTTTCTTCCAGATGAATTTTTTGGAAAATTTGTTGTAGGTCAGTGAAATATGCCATTGGTATTTTAATGGGGATTGCACGGAATCTGTAGATTGCTTTGAGTAGTATAAACATTTTGATGATGTTGATTCTACCAGTCCATGAACACGGTATGTTCTTCTATCAATTTATGTCTTCCTCTATCTCTTTTTTCAGTGTCTTGTAGTTTTTCACATACAGGTCTTTTACTTCCTTAGTTAAGTTTATTCTTAGGTATCCTAATTTTTTTCTTGCAATGGTAAATGGGATTGCTATTTTAGTCTCTCTTTCTATAAGTTAGCTATTGGTGTAAAGGAATGTCATAGAATTTCTTGGTATTAATTTTTATCCTGTTACACTGTCGAATTCATTTATTAAGTCTAATAATTTTAATGGAGTCTTTACGGTTTTCTATGCACAATATCATGTCCTCTGCAAATAAACACATTTTTACTTCCTCTTTTCAAATTTGGATGCCTTTTATTTCTTCTTCTTGTGTGATAGCAATGACTAGTACTTCTAGTACTCTGTTGAACAGGAGTGGTGAAAGTGGGCATCCCTGTCTTGTTCCTGTTCTTAGGGGAAATGGTTTCAGTTTTTATCCACTGAGTATGATGTTGGCTGAAGGTTTTTATTCTATAGTTTTTATTATGTCGAGGTATGATCCTTCTATTCCCACCGTGTTGAGTGTTTTGATCAAGGAGGGGTATTGGAATTTGTCAGATGCTTGTTCTGTGTCAATTGATATGATTATGTGATTTTTATCTCTCAATTTGTTTATGTGATGTATCACATTTATTGATTTGCAGATATTGAACCATCCTTGTATCCCTGGGGTAAATCCTACTTAGTCATGGTGTATGATCTTTCATTAGTATTGCTAGAATTTTGTTGAGGATTTTGGCATCTATGTTCATGAGAGATATGCTTATAATTATCTCTCATTGTGTTGCCTTTATTTGGTTTTGGTTCACAGAATGAGCTAGGGAGTGTACCTTCCTCCTGAATTTTTTTGAATAGTTTGAGGAGGATAGTTTTAAGTTATTTCTTGAATGTTTGGTAAAACTCCCCTGTGAAGCTGTCTGGTCCTGGGCTTTTGTTTGCTGGGAGCTTTTTTATGACTGCTTCAATTTCGTCCACATTACTGGCCTATTGAGATTTTTAGAATCTTTCCTATCGAGTTTTGGAATGTTGTATTTTTCTAGGAATATGTCCATTTCCTCTAGGTTGTCTAATTTTTTGGAGTAGAGTTATTCATAATATTTTTTAATAATCTTTTGTACTTCTGTGGGATCTTGTTATTTTGCCCCTCTCATATCTGATTTTGTTTATTTGATTCCTATCTTTTTGATTCTTGGTGAGGTTAGCTAGAGGTTAATCAATCTTGTTTATCTTTTCAACGAACCAGCTCTTGGTTTCATTGCTCTTTTGTATTTCTATTTTTTTTCTCCATTTCATTTATTTCTGCTCTGATCTTTATTATCTTCTTACTTATGCTCACTCTGGGCTTTTTTTGTTGCTCTCTTTCTAATTCTTTGAGTTGTAGGGTTAGATTATTTACTACCATTTTTTTTGAGGTAGGCCTGTAGAGCTATGAACTTCTCTCTGAGGACTGCTGTCATTGTGTCCCATAGATTTTGGACTGTTATATTTTTATTGTCATTATTTTCCAGGATGTTTTTAATTTCCTCTTTTATCTCTTTGGTAACCCAATCATTATTTAATAGCATGCTATTCACCTTCCAAGTGTTGGAGTTTTTTTGGATGGTTTTTATTGTAGTTTATGTCTAATATGATGTAATTGTGGCCAGAGAAGATGCTTTATATGATTTGAATCTTATTGAATTTGGGGAGACTTTGCTTGTACCCAATATGTAGTCTATTTTTGAAAATGTCCTATCTGCACTTGAGAAGAATGTATATTCCATGGCTTTGGGATGAAATGTTCTGAAGATGTCAATTAGGTCCATCTGATCTAGTGAGTCATTTAGGATTGCTGTTTCTTTGCTGATTTTTTTTTGTCTAGAGGATTTATCCAGTGATACCAATGGTGTATTAAAGTCTCCTTTTATACTTGTATTGTTGTCCTTCTCTCCCTTGATATCTTCCAGGATTTTTTAATGTATTTGGGTACTTCTGCATTGGAGGCATGTATGCTTATCAGGGTTATATCCTCTTGTTGTATTGACCCCTTTAGTATTATGATGTGGACTTTCTTATAAGTACTACACGTTAACAGATTGCGCTACTGGAGCTCCATGAAGTGGACTTTCTTATCTGTCCTTATGGCTTTCACTTTGAGATCTATTTTGTCAGATATAAATATTGCTACACCAGCTTTTTTTCATTTTTATTTGCCTTACATATATTTTTCCATCCTTTCACTTACAGTTTGTGTGAATCCCTTGTTCTGAGGTGGGTCTCTTGTAGACAGCTTATATATGGGCTATGTTTTTTTTATACATTCAGCCACTCAAAATATTTTGGTTAGAGCATTTAGTCCATTTACATTTAACATTATTATGGAAAGGTACTTGCTTGTTGCCATTTTTATTATTTTGTGTTTGTGTTCCTTCTTACCTTTTTCTTTTTACAGCATTCCCTTTAGCATTTCTTGCATTGTTGGCATGGTACTGATAAACTCCCTTAGTGTTTTTTTTTATCACATGATCTCACTCATTTGAGGAATATAATGAATGACACAGACTGATGAACAAGAATGGATCCAGAGACTGAGAAAAGTCCATTAAAATGTCAAACCTCAAGGTAAGTGGCAGGTGGTGGGAGTAAGGGGGAAAGTCAATATATTTGAATGCTTGAACTAAGGTAAGTGATTTGTGTTTTTACATCCCTGACAAAGTTTATATAAAGTTAAAAAAAAAATGGCAGCTAGTTTGAGATTGAATTAATATGGCCTAGAGCATGTCATCTCTTATGGACACCAGTTCTTAGGCTAGGCCCTCCTTAACCTCCCATGACACCACAATACCCTTACATGATATTATTCTACAATGTCATTATAATATTTGATATTTGACAACAGCATATTATACAATTATCCCAAATAAACTTACAAACTAATTCTTTGAATGTTGGGCAGCAACTTAAAAAAAAGATAGGAAATCCCTTTCAGAAGGGATTAAGGCACTGGGAAGGCATCCGAGCATTCTATATTGGCCCTTCTGGCCCTTTTGCCAAGAGGGACCCTCTTCTTATTATCCAAATACACACAGCTGATGCGTGAACTTTCAGTTCAAGCTGCGGCTGAAGTCTCTGGGCAGTTGGCACCATGGATCTGTCTCTCGACCAGTGGCGTGAGCTGGGCCCTCTCTGGAGAAGAAACCTGGGTCACCCAAGATATGTGATCAGTACCGGGACCCCGCCAGAGGCGAGGGGACCCCATGGCAGGTGCTGGACGTGGAGGCCACGGGGGCATAGACTACAAAGGAGACAGAACTGAACCTCACATCACCAAGACTGCAAGATAAAATTTCCAAAAGCCCCTATTAACCAAAAAAAGGGGTGTGGGGGACAATGAGGTAATATCATGTAAGGAAAAATATCCTATAAGTAAAATAATCTAGAAAATTCTTACTCCAGAAAAGTAAATTCCATTTGTAAAACCAACAGCAGGACACCCATGAAAAAACACACATGGTGTCAAAATAATCCAAAGGAAAATCATTTAGGCAAAAATAAAAAGAATCCCAAGTCTATTTTGCAGAGAGGATCCCTTTGGTCGAGAATGTGTGTGTATGTTTGCAGAGGACAACTCCAAGACCATGTGGGTTCCTGCGACAGTGAGGAACTGACGGGCCTGTTCCATCCACGAGGAAGGTCCAGAGAGGGCGGACGCTGACGACACCTTGCCATGCTAGCAGTCGGCAGCTGTGTGTGGCTGCAGGCGGCCCAGGAACATACCAGAGAGGATGTATCTTGCATTGCCACGATGTGTCCACCATCTGGATACCATTGCTGACATGTACACATGAAGAACTATTTGACATTGAAACTGGGACTCAGAACAGTTGGACATTGAAATTGACACTGAAACTTTTTTTGCTCTTATACGTTTGTTTTCAGTATGCAGAGGCAAGATATTTTTGAAGAAAAGAAACAGGGGAGAGTGATTCATATAGAGGCAGGGTAGCCTCGAAGAGGCTGTCAAGCTACAGGGGGAAGGCTGGAGTGGAGGGGAGGCAGATGCTGGGGGAGATCAACCGAAGGACTTGTATGCATACATACATATGAGCATAACCAATGAATGAAAGACTCTGGGGTGTGGAGGGAGGCAGGTGCGGACATGTGCTGGGGGGTAGGGGAGGCTGGGGGGAGGATATTGGGGGGGAGGAAAACATATGTACTACTATTAAATATAAGTTATATTGTAAATAAAATTTTAAAAAAATAAAATAAAATAAAAAAATAAAAAATCAGGCTGAAAAGTTCTGTGGTCATCTTTATTGTGGTTTCTTATTCAAATTAAAATCTTAATTTGTATTTGGAATCTAAAATCTATAATAAGAAATGAAACCCTGCTGCCAAAACTACCTCTGGTGCTGAGAGGTTCAAAGGTGGCAGGAGAAGGCAGAGCTATCAGCTCTCCCAAAACAAGACTATTAAAAACTTTATTTAAAAATTATAAAAGAATGATAGGTCCTCCCTCCCCACAACTGGTGGGCAGAGTTATGATGTAATTGGCATCTGCCACAAAGACATTGAACCACCAATCAGTCCATGCCCAGTGCCCCACCTCTTCCCGTTCTACCTTGGGCCTAACCCTTTCCTGTTCCTGCCTTTAAAAGGTGTCTTCAGTGCACCACATGGCACTGTTTTTCTGGTCTGTGAACTCTTCTCCAGGTCTGCGGGCAGTCCAATGGGGTAATCCAGCTGGGTCCCTTCTCCTCTCCCTCCCCACCCAGGTCTTTCTCCCTTGGGAAGTGAGCCAGCAGGGTCTTCTCTTCTAATAAAGCCTGTATCCTGGTACCCTGGTGTCCCACCCATCTGTTTCATCTTTCATCTTGGTGCTGACCCTGAGTGAGCATTGATGAACCTCAGAACCTAGCTCTGAGCTGGTTCTGAGTTGATTGGCCCACTCGGAACACTTCTCAAACCCTGCCGTACCAGAACATGTGGGAATTTTGTTGCTTCCTTCTAACTGGTAAGCCTCAGGGACTTTCCCTCTCTCCCCCGTCTCCCTGGTTCCCTTGATCTGGAAGGTCCTCAGAGTTTTCCCATCTACATGGCTACATGTTCTACTTTCTATGTTCTACGAAAACCCAGGTACCTGGCCAGGAAAACTCTGCTCTACTCTACAGGAAAGGTCTCAGGGTGATGACCTTGGAACCTTCTCTTGTCCCTCTTTCTACAGGTTGGCTGAGGGAAAGAAGGACGCTTCTTATCCTTTTCCAAACTTTTCATGGCTTTTTCCTCTGGTCAAGGGAACCTATCCAAACACCCTACACACCTTTAGGGTGCCTTCTCGCCAATCCCTCGCCACAATATAAACTTAATAATGGCTCTTTGTGGCCTGAAAATGGCACCTTTGACTCCAATATCCTCTAAGATCTAGATAATTTCTGCCATCAGACAGGAAAAGCTTCTGAAATTCCCTACGTACAGGCTGTCTCTTTCCTCCGCTCTTCCCCCTCCCTCTGCTCATTCTGTTCCACATCCCAGGTTTACCTAGCACATGGGGAATCCCCTCAAACCACCTCTCTCTGTCGCTGTCTCTGATTCTTTCGATCCATCTCTCTCTCTGTCTCTGTCTCTCTGTCTCTCTCTCCCTAACTCTGCCGCCTTTTCATTCCTCCTGCACCACGCCTCATCACCTCTCTCCTGGCTGCCACTTCCTGCCACCACTGTGGGAACCAACTCACTTCAACCAAGGGAACCACCTTGCTCCCTCCAGGCATATGATGAGAGGCTGCCACACAGGGCGAGAACCACCCGCCGCTCCAAACAGCTAAGTGGAATCCCTGTCTTTGGCTACTCTCCCCTTGTATATTGTGAGCAGCTGCCTCTCCCTGACCACATAGCCTGCCATTCCAGTGGGGACCGCCATTTTGGCATGGCAAGTCCTGCCCTCCTCAGGCCCAGCCTGGTGTGGCTGCCTGCCACCAAGCACCTCCTCAGGCAGCCCGCCACTGCCTGCTCTGCCTCCCTCTCCCCTCTCCTTACCCTTCAAACCCAGGTTTGCAATCTGCATATGGCATTTCAGGTGTTAATGCTCATGGAAAGCAGGCAGAGTAGGCCTGCCTTTGATGGAAGGTGACCCTGCAAACTCAAGCCTTGGTAGCAGCTCTGTGGAATAAGCAGCCATGCATGGTCCAAAGGGGACTGTGCGTGGTGGGGGTGCAATGAGAGGATGAGCGCCACCTGGAAGATGCTTCACGTGCAGAAACAAGGCCATTGGACAAAGCCGTGCCCCTGGCTCCAGCCTCCAACCAAGTTCTGCAGTCAAAATGGTCACTGGAAAAGTGACTGCCACTGGAAAAGTGACAGGCCCTCTGTGTTTTAGCACAGAGGGGCCATCCTTTCAGGTCCTGACCAACTGCTGGCCATTCTGGAACTGGCTGAAGACTGTAGATGCCTGAACTCGACAACTCCTATCACTCTCACCCAACCCAGGGTAATGCTCCAGGTAGCGGGTAAGCAGGTCTCCTTTCTGGTTGATATGGTTGCTACCTCCTCTGTCCTGCCCTCCTTTCCTGGGCCACTCTTCCTTCCACGATCTCAGTCATGGGTACTGACAGCAAATCACCATTAAGCTCTTAAAATAGCTCTGGCTTCAGTGCCTCTTCACCCCCCCCCCCCCCCAGTCCACCCTTCCTAGACAACAACTTTCTTGCTGGCACAAGCTTATCAAATATTTAATGGAAGGAAGAAAGAAAAAAAGTCCTAAAGTTAACTGTTGAAAAGAATTGTGAAAGAACCCACTATACCAGACCACTAAAAAAACACCAGTAGGTCTCCTCTCCTCACCTCCCCCTCATTCGCCAGGATTTTTCTAACTCCAGGATACCCTTCTGATCTCTCTCTCTCTCTCTCTCTCTCTCTCTCTCTCTCTCTCTCTCTCTCTCTCCTGGACATCTCTAAGCCTTTCCAACTATTTACTAATGATAATAGGGAATAGCTATGGGGATCATCACCCAGCCCCTAGGGCCAGCCTTCACCCCCATAGCCCATCTGTCCAGACAGCTTGACCCCATGGTTTGGGGATGACAACCTTGCCTCTGGACTCTGGCTGCAGCCGCCTTTCTCACCAAGGAGCCTCATCTTCTTAAGCCCTTTTCAGGCATCACCTTACTAAGCTCTTTTCAGATAACTGCTCTGGGAACATGCTGACAGGTTTCTGCCCAGGCCAGGACCAGCCCTCCAGCTGGGAGGACTCCATCCTCCTCAAGAACCTTACCCTCCCTCAGGTTGTATTTCAGCTCCAGGTACAGAAAAAAGCAGCAAAACCAGACGAGTGATGCTGTGGCAGCCTCCGGACCAGCTTTTACCTCCAAAGTGACTCAACAGGATAGCTCTCAAGACTTCACCAACCAGTCTCTTGGGGAAACCATGCTGCTGCATCCTTGTTAAGCAAGGAAAACACCCCCTCTTTTTGGCTCACTTACCCCATGGCTCTTCTCATCAATAGGCCCACTGGTATCTATACTCTTAATTTTGCTCTTTGGCTCCTGTCTCATGCACTATTTCACTAGTATTTTGCAGAACAGAATGCAGGTGTTCACCAACCAGAAGGTGGGAGAGATCTGTCTGGCACTGAGTTCAGAACCTAACACCAGAATTCTTGAGACCTTGGTAGATGCCCTTAACGACACCCCCTCAGCTGGAAGAAGCTATGGAAAATGGACCTTCACCTCATGACCTTGCCTGGACTCTCAATTTTTAAAAAATAATATTACAAAAGGCCTGGAATGATAGGTCCACCCTCCCCCCAACTGGTGAGCAGAGTTATGATGTAATTGGAATCTGCCACAGAGACATTGAACCACCAATCAGTGCTTGCCAAGTGCCCTGTGTCCCACCCCTTCCTGTTCCACCCTGGGCCCAACCCCTTCCTGTTCCTGCCCTTAAAAGGTATCTTCAGTGTGCCACGTGTCACTGTTCTCCCGGTCTGTGAACTGTTCTCCAGGTCTGTGGGACAGTCCGGTGGGTAGTCTGGCTGGGTCCCTTCTTCTCCTCTCCAACCCCCCCTTCCTCCCTTGGGAAGTGAGCTGGCAGGGTCATCTCTTCTAATAAAGCCTCTATCCTAGTACCCTGGTCTCCAGTCCATCTGTTTCATCTTTCAAAGAACTTTCAGGGAAATGCAAAATTAGGCTAAGGTCACCTTGGGTGCTAATAATTACTTTGGAAAGTGAAAAAGAAAAAAAATTGTATCTGTTTTTGTCTATTAAGCATAAAAAGATATGCAGCAAGACCTGTTACTGAAACTGCTCCCAAAGCAAGCAGGATGTGGGGAAGAAGACACATGGCAAGGCAATATGGACACTCACTCTTCCAATATGTTAATTTAAAGTCTCCTTTTCTCCATGAAAAAATTAAAAATGTGTCTGGGATTTCTGTGTTCATAAAGAGAGAAGCTAGCTTAAAACAAAATGTGTGCAACTGTCCAATATTTGGACATTTATATAGAGTCCTAAGGTCAAATCTCTCTCTTTGTGAGGGGAGAGTACAGAAAATAAAACCTCAAGACTATTTATTCCTAAGAAAGATGGAAGATTTGACCCAAGAAATGACAAGGGTTAGGTTCTAGCAGCAAGACTGGTATTTCCATAATAAAGAGTAGTTTCTAATATGCTAATGAATCATGTTAAAAAGTTAACTTTAAGGCCTTCAAGAAAATCAGTAATTTGGCTGCTACAAAAACTTTGCCAAAGAAAATGCTTTAAAATAATCTTAATTGACTCTAGAATCTCAAAGAAATGGATGAAATATAGGTAAATAATATATTAATTATAAAGATCTAAGAGCCCTGGAAGGTTAGCTATGCCTTTGTTAATAAAGAAGGCTAATTGCCCTTCTTGGGGAAGTCAAGAGGCTATGCCGAAAACCTGTTTCACTAGCTAAAAACAATTTTTATCCAGGGCAGCAAAATCTTAAAGAAAAAATGTGGCTCATTTGAAATCAGGCTTCCTGAAGAAACTTTTCAGGACAAAGAATGTGGTAATTTACATTTGAATAGACCAAACCTGTTTTGCCATCCAGAAATGTGGGTTTGGCCACTTAAAATTTTAGAAGTTTGCTTCCGAATGAAAACTCTATAGGACAGAATTGAATCTATTAATTGACTATGTTCTGATTTTTGAAATTTATTCTTAAAAATATAAAGGGATATTAATCAAGAACTGCTAAATATTTGATTTGCAAGCTCTAAAAGTTTAACGTTCATATTAAATTGGGAGAAATTATATAGTTGTGGTAATTAAATGTCTAAAGTATAGAAATATTTTTAAGAAAATAAAATGTGTTTTCTCTAATAATTATGAATTCAAAATATGTTGCTTATTGGTCTAATTCAGTGGTCGGCAAACTCATTAGTCATCAGAGCCAAATATCAACAGTACAATTTTAGAAATTTATTTGAGATCCAAATTTTTTAAACTTAAAATTCTTCTAATGCCACTTCTAAATAGACTCACCCAGGCTATGGTATTTTGTGGAAGAGCCACACTCAAGAGGTCAAAGAGATGCATGTGGCTCATAGGCCGCAGTTTGCTGACCACTGTTCTAACTAAATAAAGAGAATTAATTCTGTGATTCCAACTGAATTTTTTAATACTAAAACCAGTTTAAATTTAATTGATATCTTAAGATAATTCTGAAAGGTATTATAATCTTTAAAACATTCTATCCAATAAAATAGTAATATGCAAATTGATCGTACCTCTCATTAAGCCACGCCCACCAACCATACCCACTAGCCAATCAGGAGCGAATAAACCCCAACCATGATGGCTGTAGCCACTGAGAGCAGGAGGGAGGCTTGGGTTTTCCCAGCAATGGAGGAAGCCAAGCTTTCCACCTTCCCTTGCCAGCCTGGGCCTCCATTCATTGCTACAAAGTTTTAATTATAGAAGAAACATAAATCCAACAGAAATGGCGGCAGCCACAGAGCTGGAGAGAGTAGAGACTAGGGTTGCCTGGCAATGGAGGAAGCCAAGCTTCTGCAGCCCTAGCACCCAGGCTTCCAGTCTAGGCTACAAAGTTTAAATTATAGAATTTAAATAAACCCAAACAGAAATGGCTGTCTGTATGGAGTGAGCATAAGACTTGGCTCAGCTCCAGGCTACAAAGTTTCAATTGTAGAACAAAAATTAATCCCAGATTCCAGGGCCTTTGCTTGGGATGCTGGGGGACATGGCTGGCCTGCAAACCACCACCGGCCCCTTGCCCAGGCTGTCCCATGCCCCACCCTGATCCAGTATACCCTTCAGGGCAAAGCAGCTGGCCCCCACCATGCACCAGGCCTCTATCCTATCTAATAAAATGTAATTTTCAGATTGACCATCACTCCAACATAAAAGAGGGCTGCCCCCCTGTGGTAAAAAATCCTGCTCTCATGTGGACTCAAGATGGCCATCAAAAGATGGCCAGTAGGGGATGGCCATTGGGAGGTTCCAGGCCTGCAAGGGGGTGCAGTTGGGGGCTATCAAGATTGCAAGAGATGGCAGTTAGGGCTGACCAGGCCAGTAGAGGAGGGAAGTTGGGGGCAAACAGGCTGACAGGGGAGCAGTTAGACATCAATTAGTTTGGCAGGGTAGTGGTTAGGGGGATACTGATATTTACCAGTATGAACACAAAGTAAGGTGTTATTTTTTGGGGGAGAGTGCCTTATATTACAGCAAGGGGGCAAAACTGTAAGTAGGTCTTATTTTCGGGGGATGTCTTATTTTCGGGGAAACAGGGTAACAGTCAGCAGCTGTGTGTTGCTGCAGGTTGCCCAGGACCAAACCAGAGAGGGCCAGACCTGCATTGCCACTGTTTATTCACCATCCAGAACTGAAATATCATTGCTGACATGTACACATAAAGAATTGTTGGGCATTGAAATTGGAATTCAAAGAAACTGACTGCCTCCTGATTCCCTTAATGCCTGACAGCAATTTAAAGAGACTTGATAGAACTCTGTCCTTTCCACTGAATTTAAAAATCTTAAAACACTCATTCTTGTTAAATTTTATAGTAAAAAAGGGTGAGATGTTGGGAGCCAATTCCATCATGTCAGCAGGGCTGAATCATTTGGAATGGCTGAAAGGCATTTCCCCAAACCCAAATAGGATTGTCTGCTGCCAGACAGCTCAGGGCATCTTAATCTGCATGTTATTGCCTCCTGTTGGCAAACACCTGAATAGCTATAGGCTATTCCCCAATCTGACAATGCTTCTGTAAACCCTTTGAAACTCTACCCTTTGAAGGGTATTATCTCCACATTGCCTTAGGACAAATTGTGCTAATAAAAAGAATGGGATCCTGAGTCAAGGGGTAGTCTTTAGCTCCTTCAGCTGAAGCTCCTCTGACCCCCAATGCCTTTCAAAAATATCTTTCATCTTGGACTCCTTATTGAATCTATGCATCAGCTCCTTTCTAAAGATTGATGGAAACCTTTCCTACTGCTGGGACAAGAACCCCGGCCTATCATATAAATAAATTAAAATTAAAAATTACTTGATTATATCAATAGACACAGAAACAGCATCTGACAACATCCAAACCCACTTTTTTTATAACACCTCTCAGCAAAGTGGGAATAAAGGGATCATACCTCAACATAATAAAGGCCATATATGACAACTCCACAGCCAACATCATACTCTATGTGCAAAATTAAAGTAATTTCCCCTAAGTACAAGAATGTGTCAAGGATGTCTGCTTTCCCCACTCTTATTCAACATAGGACTGGAAGTTAAGGCCTAGGGCAGGTGGCTGGAGTGGGCTAGATGGGTCAATGGGGAAAAGAAATACTTTCAACAATGAAGATAAATTAAAAATATATATAAAGTAAAATTGCAGCTTAAAAAAGAAAAAAAATAAGCACCATGTACTTTGTGTTTTATCCAATATTTTGTACATATAAAAGGCATCCAAATTCGAAAGGAGTCAGTAATACTGCCATTATTCAGATTACATGATATACACATAGAAAACCCTAAGGATAGGCAATTAAACTACCTAAACAAAAATAATCTATATTAAATTTAAAACGTACATAATTAAATTTAAAAATATGTTACTTGTAAAAATAATGATTGTGGGTGATTATGGAAGAAACAAGAGTGTGGCATGAACATGGGGAAGCAAAAGAAAACAAGGAAGTATGCGACCATGAAGTGAAAGCTTAGTCTCAGAGATCAGAGGCTTAAAGAAAAGGATAGATTAAAACCTAAAAAGAAAGAAAAGAAAGATCCCAGTGCACTCAAAGAAAGAGAAGTTCCCCAACATCCCTCCTGCTTATTCTTTCAATATAACACACAGTTAGGCCCACCTTACCATATCCTGGTTGACACCAACTTTATCAACTTTTCCATTAAGGCCAAACTGGACTTAGTGCAGTCAATGATGGATTGCCTCTATGCCAAGTATATCCCTTGTATAACTGACTGTGTAATGGCTGAAGTATCAAGTGGCTCTAAGGATCACCAAGGATCCAAGATTTGAACGATTACCATGCACACACAAAGGAACTTAGACAGATGACTGCTTAGTACAGAAAGTAACTCAGCACAAGTGTTATATTGTGGCCACAGTTGACCGGGATCTTAAACGAAGAATCAGAAAGATCCTTGGAGTTCCCATCATGTACATTTCTAACCATAGGTACAACATTGAGGGGATGCCAGATGATTATGGAGCCCCTCGGTTCTAATACTTAAAAGACAAAATTTCTCTGCTTCCTTCAAACAACTTTCTCTGTTGCAGGTTTATTAAACATGCTACAACATGTGTTATTGCTCCACTCACACATTTGCTGTTATGAGCTGAGAAAGGTAAATACACTCACTTTTTGGTGGTGTTTTGAAAACGATACTGATGTTGTTTTGAAAATGATACTTTGTGTCATTTAAAATTTTGTTACATCTTTTTATAAATCAAATGACTGCTTACAAAAAAATAATGATTATATTAGTGTAAACCAATGGATAATGGAGAGAAAGATATATATATATATATATATATATATATATATATATATATAGTAATAGACTATTTTTATGTACCTAATTTTATTTTAATTAATCTTTTTATTACCATTTTAACATCAATCAAAACTATAAATTAATCCTCCTTTTATGTAGACATTAAAGGCCCAGTTCCCCAAAGTTGTGCATGGGGTGGGGTCCCCTCAGCCCTGCCTTTACTCTCTCCAATCCAAGACTCCTGGGGATTGGGCCTAAACCGGCAGTCAGACATCCCTCTCACAATCTGGGACCACTGGCTCCTAAGTGCTCACCTTCCTGCTTGCCCTTGGTGGTCTAGATGCCCCTAACTGCTCCTCCTGCCAGCCTAGTCACCCCCAACTGTTCCCCCTATTGGCCTGGTCACCTCAAACTGCCCTCCCTGCCTGGTCACCCCCAACTGCTCTCCCGCTGGCCTTGTTACCCCTTACTGCCCCAACTGCCCCCCTTGCTAGCCTGGTCACCCCATGCTGCTTATTGCTATGTTGTTTGGTTACCCCTCACTAACACTCTTCACGGCCTGGTCACCACATGAAGCATACTGTTCGATCATTTGGTCATCCCTCACCACCCCCCTGCCAATCAAGTTATCCCTTGCAGCCTATTTGGTCATCTGTTTGGTACGATGTTTGCTTATGCTTTTGTATAAATGGATACTCTAGTCATGGCCTTCAGTCTTAGCAAAGAGTAAAATGAGCAATGAAAATCAGATTTTTGTGGTTTATAACAGGTCAGAAGACTTTCCAAATTGAAAATATGCATATTTCAAGACTTTTTTTCCTGTAACACATCCTTGTGCAACAATGAAATTGTCAAGGTTATATTTGCAATTATGTATAAAAATAAACATCTATGAATACATATACACAAATGATATTTTGATAAAAAATAAGATGAAAATTTCTCAGCTATAGATATTCATTACAACTGAAATGAAAAAAAAAAGAATGAAAATTACAGTTACATTGTTTTCAGCATAACTGAATTCCTTTACTTTATAGTTTTCTTCAATAAAACTCTGATATACATTCAAATGATACCTTAACATTTACCTTTTTATTTCAGGTTTTGTTGTTAATGCATGGTTAACATGTTAATGCATGTTAATCCTGAAATATTTTTTATTTGGTTTTGTTATTTGAGAAGACTATTAACTCAGAGTGAATTATGTGTAAATCCCTGCTTTAGCACTTTCTAAGTCTCATACTTTGGGAATGTTACTTAACCTGTTCAATCTTCAGTACTCTCATAATGAATGATAAACTCTACTTTGCAGAGTTGTTGCAAGAATGAAATAAATTAAATAAATTTTATTTACACACTTAGATATTACACAGTCATCAAGATGTATCATCAATTGCTTTAAATTCTTTGTGGCTAAAAGTCTTATAAAGGTTATTGAAGAAAATATTTTCACGTAAAGGTGTATTTTATTCAAATAATTCAACATATCTAGACAGTTGTAATATTTATTCCTTTCTCAATTTTCTTTCACAGAATGTAAAACTTTAAAAAAAATAGATCTTTGTTATTGAAAGTATTATATATGTCCTTTTTCCCCCATCACTCAATCCCACCCAAGTCTTCACAACCCTCTATGTCCTTGATTTATGAATATATGCATATAAGTTCATTGATTGATCTCTCCCCCCTCCATCATCCCCTGCCTTCCCTCTAAGATTTGACAGTCTGTTCAATGTTTCTATGTCTCTAAGACTATTTTTGTATATCCACTTGTGTTGGTCATTAAATTCCACATATAAATGAGATCATGTGATACTTATCTTTCACTGACTGGCTTATTTCACTTAGCATAATGCTTTACAGTTCCATTCATGCTGTTGCAAATGGTAAGAGTTCTTTCTTTTTCACGGCTGTGTAGTATTCTATGACCAAGTGGGATTTATTTTAGTGATGCAAGTTTGGTAAAATATCCATAAATAAATGTGATACATCACATAAACAAACTGAAAGATAAAAACTACATGATCAATAGATGCAGAAAAACCATTTGGCAAAATCCAACACTCTTTTTTGATAAAAAATCTCAACAAAGTGGAATAATAAATGCATTATATGACAAACCTACAGCCAACATCGTGCTCAATGGGCAAAACATAAAATAATTTCCCCTAAGAACAGAAAGAAGACAGGGATGCTCATTTTCACCACTCCTGTTTGAGACAGTACTAGAAGTATTAGCCATAGTGATGAGACAAGAGGAAGAAACAAAAGGCATCCGAATTGGAAAAAAGAAGTAAAATGATATTCCCAGATGACATGATATTGTAAGTAGAAAATCCTAAAGACTCCATCAAAAAACTTTGAGATTTAATAGATGAATTTAGCAACAAAGCAGAATACAAAATTAACTCCTATAAATCAATGGCTTTTTGCTATTATACACCAATGATGAACTCACAAGAAGAGAAACTGAAAAAAAAATCTCATTTACCATTGCAAATAAAAAATTAAGATACCTAGGAATAAATTTAACAAAGTAGGTTAAAGACCTGTGATTAGAAAATTACAGAATGCTGAAAAAAGAAATAGAGTAAGGCATAAACAAATGGAAGAATATACCATGTTGATAGGTTGGTAAAATAAACATCATTAAAATGTCCATGCTACCCAAATCAATTTATAGATTCAATGCAATCCCCATTAAAATACCAACAGCATATTTCACAGACCTAAAATAAACTCTCCAAAAATCCATCTGGAATTTTTAAAAAGAGCTGCAGTAATCTTTAGAAAGAAGAACGAAGTTAGAGGGAACACAATACCAGATATCAAGCTATACTACAAAGCTAATATTCTCAAAACCACCTGGTACTGGCACAAGAACAGACATATAGACCAATGGAACAGAGCAAACTATCCATAAATAGACCCAAGCCTTTATGTTCAATTAATATTTGACAAAAAAACAAGAGCATACAATGGAGTCAAGACAGTTTCTTCAATAAATGGTGTTGGGGAAATTGGACAGATACATGCAAAAATGAAAGTAGACCACTAATTTATACCATACACAAAAATAAACTCAAAATGGATAAAAGACTGAAATGTAAGACGGGAAACCATAAAAATCTTAGAAGAAGCTTCAGCCAGCAAAATACCACACTTTTATCGTAGCAATATCTTTACTAATACAGCTCCTAGGGCAATGGTAACTAAGGAGAAAATAAACAAATGGGACTACATCAAAATAAAAAGCTTCTAAAAAGCAAAAGATTTCATCAACAAAAAAAAAAACAAGAAACCCCACTGCACGGGAAAACATATTTGCCATTGCTGTCTCCCATAAGGGTCTCATCTCAAAAATTTATAGGGAACTCATACAATTAACCAAAATGAAGATAATCAATCCAATAAAACCATATGCAAAGGACCTAAATACCATAGACACTTTTCAAAAGAGGACATACAGAAGACCGAGAGACATATGAAAACATGTTCAAAGTCACTAACCATCTGAGAGATGCAAATCAAAATGACAATGAGGTACCATCTCACACCTGTCATCAACAAATGGCTGTCATCAACAAATCAACAAACAAGTGCTGGAAGGATGCAGAGAAAAAGGAACCCTCCTTCACTGCTGGTGGGACTGCAGACTGGTGCAGCCACTATGGAGAACAGAATGGAATTTCCTCAAAATGTTAAAACTCTCATTTGACCCAGTGATCCTGCTTCTAGGAATATATCCCTAGAAATCAGAAATACCAATCAGAAAGCATATATATGCACCTCTATGTTCATAGCAGCACAGTTTACAATACCTAAGATTTGGAAACAGCCTAAGTGTTCATCATCAGATGAGTGGACTAAAATACTGTGGCATATCTACACAATGGAATATTACACTGCTATACTAGTAAAAATGAAGGAACTTTTGCCATTTGCAACAGCCTGAATGGAGCTGTGGAGCTTATGCTAAGCAAAATAAGCCAGTCGGAGAAAGATAAATATTACATGATCTCACTCATATGTGGAGTATGATGAACAATATAAACTGGTGAACAAAAATAGATCCAGAGACAAAGAATCACTGAACAGACTGTACAACATCAGAGGGAATGAGGGAAGGCAGGGAAAGGGAGTGCAAGAGTTCAACCAAAGGACTTGTATGCATGCATATTAGCATAAACAATGGACATGGACACTGGGGCTGTGGGGACTTGCTCCAGCGGGGGGGTGAGAGTGGCCAGGGAGGGTTCAATAGGTGGAAAAGGAGACATATGTAATACTTTATTTTAAAAAAGGCTACATGGAAGGGTTATGAAAATGAAAGAGAATTTTGACAGATAAAATTTTCTATAACTTTATCTAAAGTTGCCCTCTGCTCCCCATCTTCCTTATCATCCAGATATTATATAAAAATTTTGACATTGAGAAGAAACATTCTGGACAATGATAACAGTGTAAAGGAGGCACAGAAGTGGGAGAGTTTAGAGTGGTCAACAAAATAGTCTATGGTTCAATTTGATTTTTAAAAAAATTCTTGTGGGGGAAAAAAACAAAAATCTTTGGGAAAAAGTTTATGGTTGTATTTTGAAATTTGTTGGATATTTAAACGTGCCTGTGCTTCATAGAACATTGCCTAATAAACTTAAATTGAACTTTGTATAAGGGATTAAAAAAGGGTTCATGTATCTAATAAGAAAACCACACAAGAAAAACATCTCAGCTAGTGTAGCTCAGTGGTTTCACATTGACTGAGGAACTAAGAAGTTCCAGGTCAAGGCACATGCCCTGAGTTGTAGGTCTGTTCTAGTGAGGGCCTTGCAGGAAGCAGCCAATCAATATTTCTCCTTCATCATTGATATTTCTATGTCTCTCTCCCTTCCCCTTCTCTCTAAAATCAATACAAACATTAAAATAAAACAGAAGTAGAAATTATGATGTGTCAAAAATGATTTAAGAAATCCAAGCATGGTAACTGATTTAATGACACAAATATTAAAGCCAGAGTAAATGTATTTCTAAAATTTGCGTATAATGTCTGAAATGAATCTGCAAAAAAAACATATTCAATATCTGATTTCACTTATTTTAAATGTATTAAAATTTGGTTTATAGCCTTAAGTGAATGTTCCATATGAAATCATAGTTGTTGCATGGAAGCTTTTAGAAATGCCAATTATATTAAGCTAGTTAATATTGTTGTTAAAGACGTCTGTTATTGATTTTTGGTTTACACATACCCTAAATTAATGAGAAAAAGTTATATAATTCTTAATTATAATTATAGATTTTTTTCATTTCTCTTAGCTTTGGTTTCATGGATTTTGATGCTTTTTAAAATATTTAGGAATATGATGTCATCTTGATGAACTGATCCCTTTATCATTATGAATGTCTATCTTTTCCTTGGTAATATGCTTTGTTACATAGTCTACTCTGTTCGCTTGCATTATAGCTTTACATATTAGTTCTGTTCCATTGTTGTTGTTTTTTTAAATTTCTTTTTCATTTCCAAGTAAATGTATTCCATACCTTTTGCCTGATTTGCATTTCTACCAGTTTGAGTCTTATCCTTTTTGTAATTCTTTATTTTACTCTCTTGTAGTTTTCTTAACCTTTCTTTATAGTTCATTATTATATACTTTTTTTCATTTCATTCTTCTGTGGAAAACTTCAATTTTAATTTCTGATGTAATTTTGTGCATTTCTTTTCATATTTTTTCAAAATCTACTCAACTTTCTCTTTATTTTATTTACTCTCATTTTTGGACATTTTTCCCTTAGTTTTTGAATTTTGAATTTAATGTGTTTTTTTCTTATTCCCATGACCTTCTTTTGATTTACTTTACAGCATCTTTAGTTTTATTTTTTTTGTGGGGAAATAATTTTATTAGCTGATGTTTTCTATGCCTTTTTTTGACAAACAATATGTATACATGTGTATTTTAAAAATTTTCCTTTGTTCATTCACGAATTTGAATAATTTAAAATATGCAAAGATTGTTTTATTCCTTCTTTCACTTTAGTAAATTCAGTTCCTAGAATTTACAAGTTTTTAAAGTGTTGACGGGGTGGGAAAGTTTGAGAGTCTTCCTTTTTTAAATTATATTTTGCCTACTGCATGAAACTATCGAGTTTTGATTCATTTCCCTTGACTGCAATTGTCAAGGAATGGTTCCCTCTCTCCCTCCCCACTGCAGAAGCTAGTGCTTTTCAAGACTGAAACTTTCAATTACAAATGTGTTAAAAACCCCAACCTATAGTCAATGATCAGACTTATCAAGACATTGATTTTTTTCTGTCAGTGGTATTAGAGCAATTTTGTGCCCGATAATAAGTTCTTTTTTCTCTCCTTCAATTTTTCTTAACTTCCTTTTTTTTAGAAGAGTTATCTTAATGTTATTTTTTCTTTTTAAATATAAAGCTATTTTTAACTTTTGTTATTCCCAATGTTCTAGATATAGTGACATTATAGTTTTTGGGTAGTTCTGTTTATCCTTTTACTTTCATATCATTTCTTGAAGATCTATGTGGAAATGTAGATCTAGGCAGCCACCATAGTTTTCAGCTATTGCAGACATCTATTGCTCATTAATTTTTTACGTTAATTTTTATTTTCTTATCTCATTTAACTTTTTAAATTTGTTGGTGTATTTATATTTTTAAAGATTTTTAACATTTATTTTTAAGGATGGAGGAGGGGAGAGAGAATGACAGAGAGGGACATAAATGTGAGAACAATTGGGTGCTTTCTACATGCTCCCTACCTGGGATTAAGCCCACAAGCTAGCCATGTGCTCTGTTGGGGAATGAGACCCACAACTTTGTGGTGCACAGAATGATGCCCAACCAATTTAGCCACACTATCCAGGGATTGGGGTACTTATTTCTAACATTGATTACCTGTGTTTTCCAAATATAATATCAAAATCACTAGATATAGAAATAGTTTTAATTTTTTATTTCTAATTCTAAAGTCTCCAATTGTTTCTTTTGCCTAATCACATTGCCTAATACCATAAACACAATAATAAATCATAAACATAATTAGAGGCGTTTTTCACCTTGTTTCTATTAAAGCATAGAAATGATTATATTGTTTTCCATTAAGACACTTGTCTAAGATAAATATATATTTTACCATGTTAAAGAGATATACATAGATTCTTATTTAATTAAAGGTTTTCATTAGCAATCAGTGTTAGAGTAAAATAATTCCATTTGCAGTGACAATTTATTTTAAAAAATGAGTTTACTCTTCAAGTCTATGCTATTAAAACATCAATTTTAGCCCTAGCTGGTTTGGCTTAGTGGATAGAGCATTGGTCTGCAGACTGAAGGGTTCTAGGTTTGATTCTGACCAAGGGCTCATGTCTGGGGTTATGGGCTCGATCCCCAGTAGGGGGCATACAGGAGGCAGCTGATCAATGATTCTCTCTCATCATTGATGTTTCTATCTCTCTCTCCCTCTCCCTTCCTCTCTGCAATCAATAAAAATATATTAAAATAACATAAATTTTAAAATGCCAACAACGAATATAGCACATGCTTCCATTTATTTGTTTCTTTTTCAATTTCTTTCTTCAGTGTCTTAAAATTTTCAAAGTGCAGGTCTTTTTCATCTTTGGTTAAACAGACATTAGGCAATAAGCAGTTCAGCATGGTGATCACTGGGACAAGAGGAACAAAGGAGATGAGCCATATCATTGACCAGTTACTACATGTAGACAGTTTTCCGGCTCAAGCACATTGAGAACAGTTCAAGAGATAGAACAAAGGACTAAGTTGAAGAAAAGTAGTTTAGAAATCAATAGGGAAAAAACCAATATAGAAATTACAAGGAAGACAAACAAAAAGGAGGGAGTTACACAGAGAAAGAGCTCTAGAGAATTGAGGCACTCCTTTGGGTGTGCAGTTTATCATTCATCTGTGCAAACAGTTTTGTAAATCACTAGAAGACACAAAAAGAACAACCAAAAAGCAGATGGAAGGACAACTCCTGAAGCACACACAGCTGGGAATAGTTCATGCTTCTAAAAGAAAAGAGAATCCTCATTTTGCATACATTATGTAGAGTTATCTGAAGGATATTGCCTTAGTAATGATGCCAAACTCAAACTAGACTGGTGACTGTTCTGGCCTTACATAACGAAGCTTACAAGAAAGCCTCAAAAGGATTCAATGTTTCAAGTAAATAAACTTCATTTCAGAACAAAGATCCAAATTATTTAAGTGATTTTTAAAATAAAATTGAAGCACTCAACAATGTAAAATCACAGTGCCTGGCACCCAATAAAACTTGGCATGAAAAGAGGCAGGGAAATTTCACTCATAATTTTGAGAAAAGTCAATCAATATAAATGAAGGTGAAAAATATACTGATGGAGATGAAAGGTAAATTAGACAACACAAAAGAAGAAATTCGTTAGGTTAAAGGTATATCAATACAAAAAAAAAACAACTAAAATTCACAGAGGAAATAATTGTGTAATTGGCATTTTAGGGGGAAAGGAAAAAAATTAAAGAAATAGATATAAACATGTTTCCAGCCCAGTGGGCATGGCTCAGTGTTGAACATCAACCTATGAAGCAGGAGTGTGGGTTCAATTCCGAGTCAGGTTGCAGACTCGTTCCCCAGAGTGGGACTTGCAGGAGGCAGCCAATCAATTATTCTCTCTCATCATTCATGTTACTGTTACTCCCTTTCCATTCCTCTCTGAAATAAATAAAAATTATATTTCCAAATTTGATAACAATTTTTAATAACTTTTTTACAAAAGTACTATTAAAGTTTTGTAAGATAATTATTTGATGTGGGGGATGATCATTTACATTTTAATATGTTTGACAATATCCCACAAATATCAGTAACACTTCCACCTATGTAATAACCAAAAATGTCTGCAAACATTGCCTAGTGACTCATATAAAGACTTCCCTGCCTCATAGATCCAGAATATATTTTTTAAAAAATCCTACATCTCAAAATAAAAACGAGATCTTTGTATATTGCAGAATAATAAAATTCATCCAATCCACATAATAGATTGAAAAGTATACATTTTAAAAATTAACAAATCTCCAAGGAAAAATTTTAAAAAGGTAAAAATTGTGATCAAAGTTATAGAAAAGAAGGATTAAGTATTTAAAGAAATAATGACTTAAAACTTCTAAGATTTTCCAAAGTCACAAATCTACAACTCCAAGAAACTGGCTGAACCACAAATAGGATAACTCAAAGAAATCATTGCCAAGAAACACCATTGTTGAACTTTTAAAAAATGAATACAAAGAACAAATCTCAAAAGTAGCCAGAGAGTAATGTTATCTATACCAGAACAACAAATCAAATGAAAGCCTAGTATTCATACCAAACGATGGAGACCAGGAGAAAGTGATATCATATTTTTCAAGTGTTGAAAGAAAAGAACTGTCACTCATAATTTTATAACTGGTAAACTTTCAGTCAGGAAAGGAGAGGAAATGAAAACATTTTGAGATAGAACTAAAATAATTCGTTATTAGGAGAACAACCAAAATCCATAAAAAGTTAGAGTAAAATAAGTGACAGCAAGAAGAATGCACATAATTCTATGCATAATATATAATAAAATACTGCATTAAAATATAAGATCAAATGTCAGTAACATTGTTAACAAAAATCAATCTTATCTTATAAAAGAATAACATGCAAATTGGCCATCACTCCAACATACAAGATGGCTGTCCCCATGTGCTCAAAGATGGCTGCCCCTATGTGGACACAATATGGCCACCACAAGATGTCAGGCAGGGAAGGGCAGTTGTGGGTAATCAGGCCAGCAGGGGATGGCAGTTGGGAGGGACCAGTCCTGCAAGGTAGGGCAGTTTGGGGGGACCAGGACTGCAGAGAGGGCAGTTGGGGGCAACCAGGCCTGCAGGGGAGTACAGTTAGGGGCAATAGGGCCGTCAGGGGAGCAATTAGGTGTCAAACAGGCTGGCAGGGGAGTGGTTAGGTGGTGATCAGGTTGGCAGGCAGAAGTTGTTAGGGGCAATTAGGCAGGCAGGCAGGTGAGCAGTTTGGAGCCAGCAGTCCTGGATTGTGACAGGGCAGTTGGACATCCCTCAAAAGATCCCAGATTGGAGAGGGTGCAGGCTGGGCTGAGGGACACACACCCCAATTCACGAAATTTGTGCACAGGGGGAGAGGAGTTGTCTCTCAGTCCATCTGTACCCTCTCCAATCTGAGAACCCTTGATCCAGGGCTATTGGCTCCCAACTGCTTGCTTGTCTGCCTTCCTGTTTGTCCCTAACTGCTACTCCCTGCCAGCCTGATTACCCTCTAAACATTCCCATGCTAGCCTGATTGATGCCTAATTGTTACCCTGCCAGCCTGTTTGCCCCTAACTGCCTTCCCCTGCAGGACTGGTCACCCTTAACTGCCCTCCCCTGCAGGCCTGGCCACCCCTAACTGACCTCCTCTACAGGCATGGTCTCCCCAAGATGCTCTCCTCTGAAGGTCTGGGTTCCCCCCAACTGCCCTTCCCTGCAGGCTCGATTGCCCCCAGCAGCCTTCCCTTGCAGGCCTAGTCCCTCCCAACTTCCCTCCCCTGCTGGCCATCTTGTGGTGGCCATCTTGTATCCACATGAGGGCAGCCATGTTGTGTGTTGGAGTGATGGTCAATCTTCATATTACTCTTTTATTAGACAGGATAAAGACCTGATGCACAGGTGGGGGCCAGCTGATTTGCCCTGAAGGGTATCCCGGCTCAGGGTGGTGGTTCCCTTGGGGCATGGGGAGGCCTGGGCTAGGGGCTTGTGGTGGTTTTCAGGCCAGTCATGTCCCCTGGCAACCCAAGAAGAGGCCCTGTTATCTGGGATTTATTTATCTTCTGCAATTGAAACTTTGTAACCTGGAGCAGAGCCAAGCCTCTTGCTTGCTCCAAGGTGGCAGCCATTTCTTTTGGGACTTTTATCTTCTATAATTGAAACTTTGTAACACTGAATGGAGGCCTGGGCCTGCCAGGGTGTGCAGAAAGCTTGGCTTCGTCCATCACCGGGGAATCTCAAGCCTCCCTCCTGGTCTCTCTGTGGCCACAGCCAATTTGGTTGGGGTTAATTTGCATACTTGCTCCTTATTGGCTGGTTGGTGTGGCTGGTGGGTATGGCTTGTGGTGTAGTGGAGGTACAGTCAGTTTGCATATTGTGCTTTTCTTAGATAGGATGATAAAAATAATTAAATAAATGGAAAAACATACCATACCTAAAGGTTAGAAGACTCAATATTAAGCCCTGCTAGATACTAACAATGATCAAGATAGTGTGAAATTGGTATGGATGTATAGACACAAAATTAATTAAATGGAATAGATAACTCAGAAATAGATCCATCTAAATATACCAAATTAATCCACCATATTTCTTGGATTGATTTGCATACTCACTCCTGATTGGCTGGTGGGCATCACAAAGGTCTAGTCAATTTACATCTTACTCTTGTATTAGTGCAGATGCTTTGTGCTACAACATGTTTAGAATAATACCTAGAGGACATTAGAAGTTAAATAAGATGTTACTGGAATGCTGTAGATATCATTTACCATACTAAATATACCTGCAGGGGAAAATAATTAATTTACAAACAACTTACATACAGATGAGCTTTACAACCTCATCATACATTTTATTTATTTTTTTTAATTATTTTTTATTGATTTTTTGCAGTATAATAGTAGTACATGTTTTCCTTTCCCCCTCCCCCTTATCCTCCCCCCAGCCTCCCCCACCCCCCAGCACATATCCCCAGCTTCCCCCCGCCCCGCCCCAGTGTCTTTCATTCATTGGTTATGTTCATATGCATGCATACAAGTCCTTCCGTTGATCTCCCCCCGCATCTGCCTCCCATTCACCCAAGCCTCCCCCTGTAGCTTGACAGCCTGTTCAAGGCCATCCTGCCTCTATATCAATCACTCTCCCCTGTTTCTTTTCTTCAAAAATATCTTGCCTCTGCATACTAGAAATAAATGTATAAGAACAAAAAGTGTTTCAGTCTCGGTTTCAATGTCCAACTTTTCTGAGTCCCAGTTTCAGTGTCAAATAATTCATTATGTGTATAAGTCAGCAATGGTATCCAGATGGTGGACATATCGTGTCAATGCATGATCCATCCTCTCTGGTTTGGTCCTGGGCTGCCTGCAGACATGCACAGCTGCTGACTAGTATGGCAAGGTGTCGTCAGTGTCCCCCATCTCTAGACCGTCCTCATGACTGGAACAGATCCATCAGTTCCTCACCGTCGCAGGAACCCACATGGTCTTGGAGTTGTTCTCTGAAAACACACAAACACATTCTCGACCAAAAGTTAACAAAGGGATCCTCTATGCAAAATAGACTTGGGATTCTTTTTAATTTTTGCCTAAATGATTTTCCTTTGGCTTATTTTGACACCATGTGTGTTTTTTCATGGGTGTCCTGCTATTGTTTTTACAAATGGAATTTACTTTACTGGAGTAAGAATTTTCTAGATGTATTTTACTTACTCGATATTTGTTTTTTGTCCCTTACATGATATTACCCCGCTGTCCCCTCCCCTTTTTTGATTAATGGGGACTTTTGGAAATTTTATATTGCAGTCTTGATAATTTTAAATTTTAATTTTTGCACACAAAGTGACTGCTTTAGGTTCTTTGGATGTTATGCAATTTTACAGAGAGATGAACTACTAATAGATTTTTCAGTTAATGTTTTAGGAAAAGCTTTTTGTCCAGTACACGATAATTTTCTTGAGTATTCTCGTATTTCACTTGGCCAATTTAAATTAATCTGAAAACTTGATTACTATTTTCCTGTCAATTTTAATACTCAAGCAGAAATCTTAGTTTACCCTGTGAATACTAGTGGAAAGGAATATTTGCAATTTTGAGTAGGTCCCGAGCATTCCTGGTAATAGACTGAATTTAGATATAGAGCAGCTATTGCTGGCCGAGTCTCTGTCTGCCGCCTGGGTCCCCGTATGAGTTGTGTGTGGGGGGCGAAGCAGCCGTGGGGGTAGGAGACCTCCCTTAGGAGGGTTGAGAATTCAAACCCCTGCAAGGTTTGTGGATGAGGGTCTGTGCCCCACCTCTGTTGACCTTTTAGTTCTCTCCTGTTGGCCCCTCTGCGACTGTGCCTGTCTTAGGTTGTTCCTTCCCTGAGGAATCTTACCCGTCTCTGGCTAACCAGCCATCCTCCGGGGCCAAACAGGGTTATGTGAGGTTCAGTTCTGTCTCCTTTGTAGTCTATGCCCCCCTGTGGCCTCCACATCCAGTAC
This sequence comes from Antrozous pallidus, assembly GCA_027563665.1. Lineage (NCBI taxonomy): Eukaryota > Metazoa > Chordata > Mammalia > Chiroptera > Vespertilionidae > Antrozous > Antrozous pallidus. The sequence goes on from CM050509.1 coordinate 83,736,389, forward strand.
CTGCCTTGGGGTCCCCTCGCCTGCTGGCGGGGTCCCGGTACTGATCACATATCTCGGGGGACCCAGGTTTCTTCTCCAGAGAGGGCCCAGCTCACACCATTGGTCGAGATACAGATCCATGGTGCCAGCTGCCCAAAGGCTTCAGCCACACCTCGAACTGAAAACTCTGGCATCAGCTGTGTGTATTTGGATAGTAAGGCAGAAAGGACAAGAAGGGCCAATATAGAATGCTCGGATGCCTTCCCAGTGCCTTAATTCCTTCTGAAAGGGATTAATTTCTTTCCTATTCTTTTTTAAGTTGCTGCCCAACATTCAAAGAATTAGTTTGTAAGTTTATTTGGGATAATTGTATAATATGCTGTTGTCAAATATCAAATATTATAATGACATTGTAGAATAATATCATGTAAGGGTATTATGGTGTCATGGGAGGTTAAGCAGGCCCTAGCCTAAGGACTGGTCTCCATAGGATATGACAAGCTCTAGGCCATGTCAATTCAATATCAGACTAGCTGCCATTTTTTTATAATTTTATATAAACTTTGTCAGGGATGTAAAAACACAAATCACTTACCTCAGTTCAAGAGTTCAAGTATATTGACTTTTCCACTTACTCTCACCACCTGCCACTTACCCTGAGGTTTGACATTCTGATGGACTTTTCTCAGTCTCTGGATCTATTCTTGTTCATCAGTCTATGTCATTGATTGTATTCCTCAAATGAGTGAGATCATGTGATATTTGTCTTTCTCTGCCTGGCTAATTTCACTTAGCATAATGCTCTCCAAATCCATCCATGTTGTTACAAATGGTAGGAGCTCCTTCTTTTTTTCCGCGGCGTAGTATTCCATTGTGTAAATGTACCATAGTTTTTTGATCCACTCATCTGCTGATGGGCACTTCGGCTGTTTCCAAATCTTAGCTATGGTAAATTGTGCTGCTATGAACATAGGGGTACATATATCCTTTCTAATTCGCCTTTCTAATTTCTTGGGGTATATTCCTAGAAGTGGGATCACTGGGTCGAATGGGAGCTCCATTTTTAGTTTTTTGAGGAATCTCCATACTGTTCTCCACAGTGGCTGTACTAGTCTACAATCCCACCAGCAGTGCACAAGAGTTCCTTTTTCTCCGCATCCTCGCCAGCACTTGTCATTTGTTGATTTGTTGATGTAAGCCATTCTGATAGGTGTGAGATGGTACCGCATAGTCGTTTTGATTTGCATCTCTCGGATAATTAGTGACTTTGAGCAAGTTTTCATGTGTCTCTGGGCCTTCCTTTTGTCTTCTTTCGTGAAGATTCTATTTAGGTCTGTTGCCCATTTTTTTATTGGATCATTTGTCCTCCTTTTATTGAGTTGGGTGAGTTGCCTGTAGATGCTTGAGATTAAACCTTTATCACTAATAACATTTGCAAATATGTTCTCCCATACAGTGGGTTTTCTTGTTGTTTTGTTGATGGTTTCTTTAGCTGTGCAAAAGCTTTTGATTTTGATGTAGTCCCATTTGTTTATTTTCTCTTTAGCTTCCATTGCCCTCGGAGCGGTATCATCAAAGAAGTTCTTTTGGCATATGTCTGAGATTTTTCTTCCTGTAGATTCCTCTAATATTTTTATGGTTTCCTGTCTTACATTTAAGTCCTGTATCCATTTTGAGTTTATTTTTGTGTATGGTGTAAGTTGGTGCTCTAGTTTCATTTTTTTGCATGTATCTGTCCAATTTTCCCAACACCATTTATTGAAGAGACTGTCTTGACTCCATTTTATGTTCCTGCCTCCTTTCTCAAATATTAATTGAGCATAGTGGATTGGGTTGATATCCGGATTCTCTATTCTATTCCATTGATCTATATGTCTGTTCTTGTGCCAGTACCAGGCTGTTTTAAGAACAGTAGCCTTGTAATACAGCTTGAAATCTGGTATGGAAATCCCACCGACTTTGTGCTTCTTTCTCAGGATTGCTGTGGCTATTCGGGGCCTTTTTTTGTTCCAGATGAATTTTTGGAGAGTTCTTTCTAGGTCTGTGAAATATGCCATTGGTATTTTAATGGGGAGTGCATTAAATTTATAGATTGCTTTGGGTAGTATGGACATTTTAATTATGTTGATTCTCCCAATCCATGAACATGGAATGTTCTGCCACCTGTTTACATCTTCCTCTATCTCTTTTTTCAGTGTCCTGTAGTTTTCCACAAATAGATCTTTTACCTCCTTAGTTAAGTTTATTCCTAGGTATCTTAATTTTTTTGGTGTGATGGTAAATGGGATTGCTTTTTTAGTCTCTCTTTCTGTAAGTTCACTATTAGTGTATAGAAATGCCATAGATTTCTTGGCATTAATTTTGTAGCCTGCTACATTGCTGAACTCATTTATTAAGTCTACTAACTTTTTTATGGAGTCTTTCGGGTTTTTTATGTACAATATCATGTCATCTGCAAATAAGGATAGCTTAACTTCTTCTTTTCCAATTTGGATGCCTTTTATTTCTTCTTCTTGTCTAATTGCAATGGCTAATACTTCCAGTACTATGTTGAACAGGAGTGGTGAAAGTGGGCAACCCTGTCTTGTTCCTGTTCTTAGGGGAAATGGTTGTAGTTTTTGCCCATTGAGTATGATGTATGCTGTGGGTTTATCGTATATGGCTTTTATTATGTTGAGGTATGATCCTTCTATTCCTATCTTATTGAGAGTTTTTATTAAGAAAAGATGTTGGATTTTGTCAAATGCTTTTTCTGCATCAATTGATATGACTATGTGATTTTTATCTCTCAATTTGTTTATGTGATGTATCACATTTATTGATTTGCGGATATTGTACCATCCTTGCATTCCTGGGATAAATCCTACTTGGTCGTGGTGTATGATCTTTCTGATGTACTGCTGGATCCGATTTGCTAGAATTTTATTGAGGATTTTGGCATCTATATTCATGAGGGATATTGGCCTGTAATTCTCTTTCATTGTGTCGTCTTTATCTGGTTTTGGTATTAGGGTGATGCTAGCTTCATAGAAGGAGTTTGGAAGTTTTCCATCCTCTTGAATTTTCTGGAATAGTCTGAGGAGTATAGGTTTTAGTTCTTCCTTGAATGTTCGGTAAAACTCCCCTGTGAAGCCGTCTGGCCCTGGGCTTTTGTTTGCTGGAAGCTTTATGATGACTGCTTCAATTTCTTCCACAGTTATTGGTCTATTGAGTTGTTTAGATTCTTCTTGATTGAGTTTTGGGAGGTTATATTTTTCTAGAAACATATCCATTTCCTCCAGGTTGTCCAGTTTGTTGGAGTAGAGTTGTTCATAGTATTTTTTAACAATCCTTTGTATTTCAATGGGGTCTGTTGTTATTTCACCTCTTTCATTTCTGAATTTATCTATTAGGGTCCTCTCTCTTTGCTTCTTGGTGAGTCTGGCTAGAGGTTCATCAATCTTGTTTATCCTTTCAAAGAACCAGCTCTTGGTTTTGTTGATCTTCTGTATTGTTTCTTTGGTCTCTATGTCATTTGTTTCTGCTCTGATCTTTACTATTTCCTTCCTTCTGCTTACACTGGGCATTTCCTCTTGCTTTCTTTCTAACTCTTTGAGTTGTTGGGTTAGATAATTTATTGCCGCTATTCCTAGTTTTTTGCAGTAGGATTGTAGAGCTATGAACTTCCCTCTCAGAACTGCTTTCACTGTGTCCCATAGATTTTGGATTGTTGTGCTATCGTTGTCATTTGTTTCCATGATGTTTTCTATCTCTTCCTTAATCTCTCTAGTAACCCAGTCATAGTTTAATAGCATGCTGTTTAGTCTCCATGTGTTCGATTTCTTTGGATTGTTTCTATTGTAGTTGATTTCCAGCTTTATGCCACTGTGATCTGAGAATATACTTGATATGATTTCTATCTTCTTGAATTTGGAGAGACTTTGCCTATGACCTAATACATGGTCTATCTTTGAGAATGACCCATGGGCACTTGAAAAGAATGTATATTCTGTGGCTTTGGGGTGAAATGATCTGAAGATGTCAATTAATTCCATCTGGTCCAGTGAGTCATTGAGAATTGATGTTTCTTTACTGATTTTTTGTTTAGAGGATCTGTCCAATGGTGATAATGGGGTATTAAAGTCTCCTACTATGATTGTATTGCTGTCTATATCTCCCTTGATGTCCTCTAGGAGTTTTTGTATATATTTGGGTGCTCCTGTATTGGGTGCGTATATGTTTACAAGAGTTATTTCTTCTTGTTGAATTGCTCCCTTTAGTATTATGAAGTGGCCTTCTTTATCTCTTGTTATGTCCTTCACTTTGAGATCTAATTTGTCAGATATAAGTATGGCTACCCCAGCTTTTTTTTCATTTCCTTTCGCCTGAATAACTTTTTTCCAACCTTTCATCCTCAGTCTGTGTGCGTCTTTTTTTCGGAGGTGGGTTTCTTGTAGACAGCAGATACATGGGTTGTGTTTTCTTATCCAGTCTATTACCCTATGTCTTTTGATTGGAGCATTTAACCCGTTTACATTTAAAGTTATTATTGATAGGTGCTTATATGTTTCCATTTTTGTTCTTTGCCCCTGTGATCCTTCTTCGCTTCCTATTTCTTTTTACAGCAGATCCTTCAGCATTTCTTGCATTGCTGGTTTGGTGGTGACGAATTCCCTTAGTCCTTTTTTATCTGTGAAGCTCCTGATTTGACCTTCAATTGTGATTGAGAGCCTTGCTGGGTACAGTATTCTAGGATTCAGACCCTTCCTTTGCATGACTTTGTAGATTTCATTCCACTGCCTTCTGGCCTGATAGGTTTCTGTTGAGAGATCACTTGTTAGTCTGATGGGTGTTCCTTTGTAGGTGACTTTTTGTCTCTCTCTGGCAGCTTTTAAGATTCTTACTTTGTCATTGGTGTTTGCCAATTTAATTATAATGTGCCTTGGCGTAGGTCTTTTGGGGTTTATTTTGCTTGGGACTCTGTGAGCTTCTTGGATTGGTGTGGGTTTTTCCTTTCCTATACCAGGAAAGTTTTCTGTCATTATTTCTTCCAACAGGTTTTCTATTCCTTGCTCAGTTTCCTGTCCTTCTGGAAGCCCAATTATACGGATGTTGTTTTGTTTCATGTTGTCCCAAAGTTCTCTTAGGCTCTCCTCCTGCTTTTTAATTTTTTTTTCTAGTAGCTGCTCTACTTGGTTATTTTTTCCTACCTGGTCTTCTAGCTCACTGATGCGATCCTCTGCTTCTTCTAGTCTACTCTTAATACTTTCTATTGAGTTCTTTACTTCAGCAATGTCACTTTTCATTTCTTCATGGCTCTTCATCATTTCTTCCTGGGTCTTCCTCATTTCCTCTTGGTTCTTACTCATATTATCAAATTTGTCTTCCATTCTTTTCAGCCACCTTATGACCATTTCTCTGAATTCTTTCTCTGACAGGTTGTTAACTTCCATTTCGTTTACCTCCTTTTCTGGTGAGCCTTGCTTTTCTTTCATATGTGGGCTATTTCTTTGCCTTCCCATGGTCTCTCTTCTCTGTGTATGTGGTTATGTAGTTCTCACTCTCCTGCGTTGATTTAAAGGCACAAAATACAACACAACCAGGTGCAATGCACCAGGCACTGAACCGGGATGTAGTCAAAGTAATTGTAATTCCAAATAAAGGTGACCGCCAGAGAAAGGCAAATTCGGTGATAGGTGGGAAAAAAGAAAGAGAACCTCCCCCAGACCCACACAGACACTCACACACCCACACTCACACAAAAAAGAAAGAGACCCCCCCCACACACATACACTCACAAAAAAGAAAGACAGGAATGCCAAAATGATAATGGGAAAAGGGGGAGAAGAAAAAAAGAAATAAAAGGAGTAAATTATAAATGTGGGGTGAAAACTCCTATAGGACAGCCCTTAATCCGAACCAAACCTGCAACAAGTACTTGGAGATTGATACAAATTACATACAACTACTAATATCAAGAGAGGTGAGGGAACACAGAAACAAAAATCTATCTCAAAAACAATGCAGATGAGGACAACAAAACAAGAAACAACACCAAAAATAAAAATAACCCCCCCTACAAGACAAACCAAAATAACAGAATAAGCAAATCAATCTCATAAACCTGCTTAAAAAAATCAATATAATCAACAGTCAAGTAAACAACAACAACAGGACAGGGCTAAAAACACTTTAAGATAGTGAAGTCAGAGAAGTTAGAGGTATATATGCACTTGGATTAGGTGGTTAGAGGTTAGATATATCAGTGGGGTGAAATTTTAACAGGGGGTAAGGGGAAAGAATTAGGTAAATCTAAAGCGGGAAAAGTGTAAGGGAAACAAGGCACTAAATAGGGAAAGGTTAGCCAGAGAGTGGTGGTATAAAGGTGAAGTTGAGGTAGAGTAAAAGATACTAATGTGTAGATGAAAATAGACTGTATTCCCAAGGTCGAAGAGAAAATATAATCAATTCCCTGTCACATAAGAGTCAATTTGTGATTTGGCCCCTGGGTGGCAGTGTTTCTAGATTGACTTCTGGGTCTATTGGTCCTCTTTATCCTGAACTAGACAATACTGCCTCTCTAATGGTGACTGCTGTTTTAGCAGCCAGAACCCTCCCAAAATCTTCCGGGCTTCCCCCCTCTGTCAGGTCCAAACCGATTGCGCTCCAGGGATCAACTCTGCCACCAGCTCCAAGGGCCCTCTCCCACGTTCACCAGCTTCAACAGCCACAGATTCTATTTCAGGTGCAGATCTCCAGGTTTTGAGTTCCAAGGTGCAGATCTCCCAGACTGCCAGCCCCCTCAGTTTCGCGCCCAAAGTACCCCCAGGGAAATCTGACCTTTCCGAGCTGGAGTTTAGCGCTCCCTGGGCTCTGTGAGCCTCCGCGCTACCTGGGCGCGGTGCTCCGGGAGCCCCAGTGGTGCAGCCCAGCAGTACCTCGTACGGCAGCTGTATGTTTTCCGGCTCCTCTCGTTCAAGATGTCGTGGTCCGCCTCCGCGCACCTCCTCGCGCAGTTGGCTCAGGGAGAGAACCCAGCAGTACTGGGGCCGCTCAGGCTGGGGAGGCCAGCCCAGCAGTCCTCTATCTTCTCCTGGAGCACAGCTGTCCCCCTAGTCGCGGACAAATGCTCCCTGCGCGACTTTCAGCTGCTCCCTCCCTCTGCCCTGTGAGCAGATTCAGATCGAATCCCTCCGTTCCACCGCCATTTTTCAAGGTACATGTCATCATACATTTTAAACTATTATATTTACAGCAATTAAAAAATCATTTCACTGTAATGCACATACATTTTTTCATATCCAAATATGTAAGTGAACTTTATTTCAGGAATCAATACCACATTCATTATTTACAGTGCCAAGACAAATTTGATCTATTTTAAAAGCATGAACAAATTATCTATCTATCTATCTATCTATCTATCTCTGTATCTATATCTATCTATCTATCTCTCTATATATAATTTTTAACTGATTTTATTTCCATGTATCTCTATTTTATACTTGTCCTAACTAATTTTTTCTACTTCAAGTCATTCCTACTTGAATGTCTATGAATCAAATGTCTAGCTCTGAAGAGAGAAATTGTTTCATAAATAAAAAAAACTATTGAATAGTAGAAAAACATGAAAAATATAAGAGATGAATTTTTAAATACTTAAATAATGACAATTTTTGTGATGAAAATCCAAATTAGAGTTTAAATAAGATTATCTTAAATTTATGCTGTGGCTATATTACTTTGGGGAATGCATAAAAGAGAACAAAATCAGGTTTTTATGACCAGCAAGTATTATAACAAAGTAAAATAAACACTGCATGTTAATCATTGTTTATATGGTCTAAAGCAGTGGATCTCAACGTTCCTAATGCTATGACCCTTTAATACAGTTCCTCATGTTGTGTTGATCCCCAACCATAAAGTTATTTTCGTAGCTACCTCATAACTGTAATTTTGCTACCGTTATGAATCATAATGTGAATATCTGTGTTTTTTGATGGTCTTAGGTGACCCCTGTGAAAGGGTTGTTCGACCCCCAAAAGGTTGCGACCCACAGGTTGAGAACCACTGGCCTAAAGAATATTTTATTACTGGTATTACTAAACTTTCTTTCACTATGCAACATAAAAGAGTTGAATCTGTAAGACTTGGACACTGCTTCTAAATAGGACAATTTAAATAACCTATTGAAATGTGGCCTTTCATTCTTTTTTAAAAAAATTAAATACATTTTATTAATTTCAGAGAGGAAGGGAGAGGAAGAGAGAGAGAAAGATCATTGATTGGTTGCCTTCTGCATGCTCCACACTGGGAATTGAGCACATATGTGCCCTTGACTTGAATTGAACCCAGGACACTTTAGTCCACAGGCCAATACCCTACCCACTGAGCAACATGAACTAGGGTTGGCCCTTCATTCTTATTTTGGTGTTATGGCCAAAACCGGTTTGGCTCAGTGGTAGAGCGTCGGCCTTTGGACTGAAAGGTTAGATTCAGGTCAAGGGCATGTACCTTGGCTGCGGGCACATCTCCAGTAGGGGGTGTGCAAGAGGCAGCTGATCGATGTTTCTCTCTCATCGATGTTTCTGACTTTCTATCCCTCTCTCTTCCTCTCTGCAAAAAGTCAATAAAATATAGTTTTTAAAAAATAAAAAATAAAAATTTTGGTGTTATGTATCAAGGAAAAGCAGGCTCAGTGTCTAATAAAAGAAATAGAGTCTATATAATCTTATTAAACACTGTCACCCCAATAAGTTTAATAAAAAAATAAGTAAATAAAACTGGTTATCCCAAGTAAATTACTTTAATTTTTTTTCCATTTTAGACCTCTTCATTCTGTTTATTTATATTACAAGTGTCTGCAGAAATACTTAATGTGGCAGTAGTATTATTTCAGATATTTAAGTTTAAAAATTCTCAGTGCTCTTGTGATATCCTAAAGAATAATTATGATATATTTACCCTTGTTTCTAGAATAGAATAATAGAATAGAATAGAATAGAATAGAATAGAATAGAATAGAATAGAATAGAAATTCTAGTTATAAACAAACAAATATGGAGGTGGTAAGTATCCTAAAAACACTGCTATTTTTAAGACACATATCCTGCTGATTTGCATGCTCTTTCATCTTATGAGAAAATTAAGATGAGGACAAACTGCAGCAAAGGTGTACCCCAACATGATTTAATATCATAGTCATAGTAACTAGACACATTTATCCAATGCAAAAATCTATTTCAGAGATATAACCCAGACTCCTAAGTTCAAAAGTGGGAGAATATGGAGCAGATGATTTTGGTAAAATGTCCTTCTTTGCCTCGATTACATATTTAATTTTCAAGAGTCAGATATTGTATGCTGGTTTTGAATGTACCAGTTAAAAGACAGAAATTAACTGTTTACTTCTCCTTTAATACTTCTCAATTAACTGTAGAGTTAACTGGAATGGTTAGTAATCAACATTTTATGTAAACTCTCAGGAATGATTTTTTGATAATTTATTAATATGGCAGTGATATTATTTCATATATTTAAGCTTAAAAGGATTCTTAATGTTTTTGTTGTGACATATCTATTTTGATTGGTGAATTATAATTGAGTAAATATAACAAGTTTAGTATATCTACTAAGATAAGCATGACACATTAAAGAATGCAATAATTCTCATTCCAAGAAAAAGGAAACACAAGTACAGACAGATTAAAAATTTCAAGAGGAAGTTAAAATTCAGAGTTTTCTTGAAATCATGCCTTTAACATACATTAGGTAGTATGATCTTTAAGGAATCAACTGATAGAACCATGGGACTAACTAAGGAATCTCAGAGGGAAGGCGAGAATAGAATGGGGTAAGGTGGATGGGAAGAGATTAACCAAACAATTTATATACATGCTAGAAGCCTGGTGCATGAATTTGTGCATGGGTGGGATTTCTCTGGGTTCTGGGTGGCCTTCAGTCATCTGGCTGAAACCCTCAATCCAATGCCATCTGCAGCTCCTACCTGCTGTTCCTGCTCATCCTGGTCCCAGTGTGCCTGCTGTGGGCTCATGCCCAACATTCCTGATCAGGAGAGGCTCATGCTGCCGCAAAAGTGCTCGCCAGCCATGAGCCCTGCATCTGGTGCCCTCCCAAGGGGAGTAGCATGTGGGATCAGGCTGAAACAGTTTCTATGACATCCCCTGAGGGGTCCTGGATTGAGAGAGGGCACAGGCCAGGCTGAGGGAGTCCACAGGTTCAAGATCGGGCTGGGGAGGGACTGCAGGAGGGTTTCAGAGCATGTCCAGCCCATCTTGCTCAGTCCTGATTGGTTGGACCCCAGCAGCAAGCTAATGAACCAGTCAGAGTATCTGCCCACTGTTGGTCAGTGCACATCATAGCAACTGGTTGACTGGTCAACTGTCTTCCCCCTGGTGGTCAGTACAGTCATAGCGAGCATTTGAGCAGACTTAACATATCATTAGCATATTGCACCTGGATTGGTTGTTCTGTTGTTCGGTCTATTGCATAGTGCCCTTTTATTATATAGGATATGCATAAACCATGGATACAGACAATAGTGTGGTGAAGGGCTGGGGCAGGTGCAGGTGCAGGCTAGAAGAGGTCACTAGGGAAAATCAGGGGACAACTGTAATACTTTCGACAACAAAGATAAATTAAAAAAACACACATAAAAAAGTTTGACACTACCAAAACCACCAGTTTGATGCCCAAAATTATGTTGATTCTCTATATATTCTCCCGCTTTGCCCATAAGCTAGAGTTTGTTTAGGTGTGACAGTCAATTAATTATTAGTGAATTTATAAATTACCCATTCTCCTCTCCCATATCCATACCAAACCTATCCTTCCCCCAGAAAACTATGTGTTTGCCCATACTGCTAAGTTTTGGGAAACTTTGCAGACCTCACAATGGGTGAAGAAAACACCCGAGCAAAGTCCAGAAACACTACAATGGTCAATAAAAGGATATATACAGTATATTAGCAATGGGAAAATAGATTTGAATTCAAAAATATATGGTAGTTCTTAGGAAAGTTGAGGTGGCAATGACTGTAGAGGACTTTGGGAAAAGCATTGTGAAGAGTAAGACTGAGATGAGAGATGAGGAATTTTATCACATTTAGATGAGTGTCATGTACATACATTACTCCAAAATAATTCAATAATGTTTTAAATTGCTTTTCAGAACTTTGTAGTAATTGGCATTGGGTTTTTATCTAATATCACATCATGATAAAGCTGATCACATGACTTAGCGATATTTAGATTATGCATATTTTAATTTATGCTATAATTTTTATTTTATTTTTGTAAGTGACGAAGTTATACCTGCTTGTTCTATGAAATAAAAATAACACAGAATGTAGAAAGTCAAAGTTGAAGGAAATATGTGTTCTCATTCATTTAGGTAAGGGTATAAAATGTTAAAACTATATCACAAGCCTCTTAACATGATGAAATGGTTATTATACTGTACTATACAATACACATAATCATTAAGTGATGTAATGACATAGATAGATTTATAAAGCATGATAATCAAAAAATGTTGTACAAAGCTATGCCTTGTATGATAATTGTGGTGGTAAGCAGCCACTGAGATTACTTCTAATGATTCCCAACTTCTAGCACTTATGCACTTGTGTAATCTTCTTCCCTTGAGAGTAGGCTGAACCTAGTAACTTGCTTCTAATGAATAGAATATGAAAAAATTAAAAAGATAAAGGATTAAAAAGTACAAATTAGTAGTTACCCAATACTCATAGGAGATGTAAACTATAGCTTAGAGAATATTATCAATGATACTGTAATAACTATGTATGGTGTCAGATAGATACTAAACTTGGAGTGATCACGTAGTAAGATCTATAACACCCAATTCACTGTGTTATACACCTGAAATTAATATCATATTGCATGTCAATTTTAATTGAACAATTAAAATTTATTTTTTAAAAAGAAGATGACAAGTGTTGTATGAAAGGAGAGAAGATTAGTACTCCCCTTGACAAGGATGGAAGAGGCTCTCGGGCATAACAACATGCATACGGTTAAGGCATTGTCACCTATTTCATGGCATCAAACCCTGTTTTTGAAAAAAACCTGGGATAACAATACTTATATCTGACAAACTTGATCGCAAAGTGAAGGACATAACAAGAGATAACGAAGGCCACTTCATAATACTAAAGGGAGCAATTCAACAAGAAGAAATAACTCTGGTAAACATATACACACCCAATACAGGAGCACCCAAATACATAAAAAAACTCCTGGATGATATCAAGGGAGAGATAGACAGCAATACAATCATAGTAGGAGACTTTAATAACCCACAATCAACATTGCACAAAAAATCTAAACAAAAAATCAGTAAAGAAACAACAATCTTCAATGACTCACTAGACCAGATGGATTTAATTGACATCTTCAGATCATTGCACCCCAAAGCCACAGAATACACATTCTTTTCAAGTGCTCATGGATTATTCTCAAAGATAGACCATATGTTGGGTCATAGGCAAAATCTCTTTAAATTCAAGAAGATAGAAATCGTATCAAGCATCTTCTCAGTTCACAGCGGCATAAAGCTGGAAATCAACTACAATAAAAACAATCCAAAGAAATCAAACACACGGAGAATAAACAGTATGCTATTAAACAATGACTGGGTTACCAGAGAGATGAAGGAAGAAATAGAAAACATCATGGAAACAAAAGACAATGATAGCACAACAATCCAAAGTCAATGGGACACAACGAAAAGAGTTCTGAGAGGGAAGTTCATAGCTCTACAATCCTACTGCAAAAACAAACAAACAAACAAACAAACAAACAAAAAACACAGCAGCAATAAATTATCTAACCCAACAACTCAAAGCGTTAGAAAGAGGGCAACAAGAAAAGCCCAGTGTAAGTAGAAGGAAGGAAATAGTAAAGATCAGAGCATAAATAAATGACATAGAGACCAAAGAAACAATACAGAAGATAAACAAAACCAAGAGCTGGTTCATGGAAAGGATAAACAAGATTGCTGAGCTCTAGCCAGGCTCACCAAGAAGCAAAGAGAGAGGACCCGAATAAATAAAATCAGAAATGAAAGAGGTGAAATAACAACAGACACCATTGAAATACAAAGGATTGTTTAAAAATACTATGAACAACTCTACTCCAACAAACTGGACAACCTGGAGGAAATGGATATATTCCTAGAAAAACATAACCTCCCAAAACTCAATCAGGAAGAATCTAAACAGCTCAATAGACCAATAAATATGGAAGAAATTGAAGCAGTCATCAAAAAGCTTCCAGCAAATAAAAGCCTAAGGACAAACAGCTTCACAGGGGAGTTTTACCAAACATTCAAAGAAGAACTAAAACCTATCCTCCTCAGACTAGTCCAGAAAATTCAAGAGGATGGAACACCTGCAAACTCCTTCTATGAAGCTAGCATCACCCTAATACCAAAATCAGATAAAGATGACACAATGAAAGATAATTACAAGCCAATATCCCTCATGAATATAGATGCCAAAATCCTCAATAAAATTCTAGCAAATCGGATCCAGCAGTATATCAAAATATCATACACCATGACCAAGTAGGGTTTATCCCAGGAATGCAAGGATGGTACAATATTCGCAAATTAAGCAATGTGAAACATCACATAAACAAATTGAGAGATTAAAATCACATAGTCATATCAATTGATGAAGAAAAAGAATTTGACAAAATCCAACACCCTTTCTTGATAAAAACTCTCAACAAGGTTGGAATAGAAGGATCATACCTCAACATAATAAAAGCCATATATGATAATCCCACAGCAAACATCATACACAATGGGCAAAAATTACAACCATTTCCCCTAAGAACAGGAACAAGACAGGGATGCCCACTCTCACCACTGATGCTCGACATAGTACTGGAAGTATTAGCCATTGCAATTAGACAAGAAGAAGAAATAAAAGGCATCCAAATTGGAAAAGAAGAAGTAAACCTATCCTTATTTGCAGATGACATGATATTGTACATAAAAAACCCGAAAGACTCCATAAAAAATCTAATAGACTTAATAAATGAGTTCAGCAACGTAGCAGGCTACAAAATTAATGCCAAGAAATCCATGGCATTTCTATACACTAATAGTGAACTTACAGAAAGAGAGACTAAAAAAGTAATCCCATTTACCATCACACCTAAAAAAAAATTAAGATACCTAAGAATAAACTTAACTAAGGAGGTTAAAGACCTATTCACAGAAAACTATAAGACACTGAAAAAAGAGATAGAGGAAGATGTAAACAGGTGGAAGAACATACCATGTTCATGGATTGGGAGAATCAACATCATTAAAATGTACATATGACCCAAAGCAATCTATAGATTTAATGCATTCCCCATTAAAATACCAATGGCATATTTCATAGACCTAGAAAGATCTCTCCAATAATTCATTTGGAATAAAAAAAGACCCCAAATAGCCACAGCAATCCTGAGAAAGAAGCACAAAGTCGGTGGGATTTCAATACCAAATTTCAAGCTGTATTACAAAGCTACTGTTCTCAAAACAGCCTGATACTGGCACAAGAACAGACATATAAAGCAATGGAATAGAATAGAGAATCCAGATATCAACCCAAACCACTATACTCAATATTTGACAAAGGAGAGGAACCAAGATGGTGGCATAGGTAAACACCTATCTTGCTTCCCCACATAATAATTCCAAAACTAAAACTTAGCAACAGAACAAACATCATCCAGAATCACTGGACAGCTGACTGAGTGAAAATTCCACTAATAAAAGTAAAGATAGGCACTGTGATTCAGTGGAGCGGCACAGCATAGAGTTGATGATACGCGTGGAAAGAGGTTTGGAGTCCTGTGCACACCAGTGAAGAGAGCTACTGGCTGCAACCCCGGCTGGTTTTCTCCTACAGGGAGAGCGGAGGCGTCCCATGGCAAATGACTCCCCAGTTCCAAGCAAGGTCCAGGGAGCCCACACTCATATGAGGTAGAACTGGGCAGTGGGAAAGCATGCTGAAGCCCGGAGCAGCAGAGGTCTGCAAGCATGTGGAGAGGGCGAGCTTTTGGAGTGTGCGTGTAAACTTGGAACAGCAGTTTGAGCTTAAACTTGGGAACAGAAGTGCGTGACCACGCAGAAAGGAATCGTGACTTGCTCCCTCATTCGGGAGACCACCAGACTGCATTGCGTTGCAACCCTGGGAGAGACTTTGGGGGTGCAGCCTCATTTGGGGAGAGACTGAGCTGTCTGGCAGCGGGTGGAGATCGGCGGCGGCTTTCTCTTGGAGGTGCATGCAGCCTTTACCACCTGGCACAGAGACCCAGGTGCCACATAGGGCGGAGCTGACACTACCTGCTTAGCCAGAAGACTTCGCCCAACCAACCTGAACACAGCTTACCCACACAATCAATTGGCCTGGAGATCAAACCCTCTTAATGCTAACAACAATAAGCTGGGCTTAACTTCAGCAATACTGTACAACCCATAAAGGGCTGCAGCAAGAGTATCTACCTCAGGTAACTGGGGAGGCTGAGCCACTATCCCTTAGAGGACATCTACCACACAAAGCTAATGGACCAACACAGGAAAGAAGCCACAATGCAGAGAAATGGAAAGACATTAGATGTGAAAGAAATGGAGGGAAAAAAATGACTAGACATAGAGCTCAAAACCACGGTTATAAGGGTTTTCAAGAGGCTCCTAGAAAAGGCCCGAGACCTACAAGGAAATGAACAACTCCTACGAGGATATGGAAAAGGACCAACATAGAAATTAAGCATACACTGACTGAAAAGAAATATTATACAAAGACCTAAAAGCAGTCCAGACGACCGCAAGAACCAAGTCAAAGATTTGAAATACAAAGAAGCAAAATCCACTCAGTCAGAAAAGCAAGAAGCCAAAAGAATCCAAAAAAATGAAGATAGTGTAAGGGGCCTCTGGGATAACCACAAGCATAACAACATCTGAATTATAAGGGTGCCAGAAAAAGAGAGAGCGCAAGAAAATGAAAATCTACTTGAAGAAATAGTGACCAAAAACTTCCCCCACCTGGTGAAAGAAATTTACTCAAAACCCCAAGAAGTGCACAGAACCCCAAAATATAGGACTCTAAAGAGAACCACACCAAGACACATTATAATTAAAATGCCAAGGGCAAAAGACAGAGAATATTAAAAGCAGCAAGAGAAAAAGAGTTACCTATAAGGGAGAACCCATAAGATTGTCAGCTGATTTCTCAACAGAAAGGATGCAGGCCAGACGGGAGTGGCAAGAAATATTCAAAGTGATGAATAGCAAGAATCTACAACCAAGATTATCCAGCAAAGCTATCATTCAGAATTGAAGGTCAAATAAAGTGCTTTGCAGATAATAAAAATCTAAAGGAATACATCACCGCCAAACCAATATTATATGAGTTGCTGAAAGATATTTTATAAGAAGAGGAAGAAGAAAAAGGTAAAAATATAAATTATGAACAACAAATACACATCTATCAACAAATTACCTAAAAATCAAGTGAATTAATAATCTGATGAACAGGATAAACTGGTGAATATAACAGAATCAAGGATATAGAGAGGGAATGGACTGACAATTCTTGGGGAGAAAAGGGGTGTGGGAAGTGCAGCAAGAGACTGGACAAAAATCATGCACCTCTGGGAGAGGACAGTGTGTGGGAGGTGAGGGTGGATGGTGGGATGGGGAACAGATGGAGGGGAGCTAAAGGGGGGGAAATGTTAAACAATGTAATTAATAAACTGAACAATAAAGATTTAACAAAATATTTGACAAAGGAGGCATGAAAATAAAATGGAGTCAATATAGTCTCTTCAATAAATGGTGCTGGAAAAATTGAACAAATAGAAACAAAAAAATGAAAGTAGACCATCAACTTACATCATACACAAAAATAAATTCAAAATGGATACAGGACTTAAACATAAGACAGGAAACCATAAAAATATTAGAGGAATCCACAGGAAGAAAAATCTCAGACATATGCCGAAAGAACTTCTTCAGTGATACCGCTCCTAGGGCAATGGAAGCTAAAGAGAAAATTAACAAATGGGACTACATCAAAATACAAAGCTTTTGCACAGCTAAAGAAACTATCAACAAAACAACAATATGGGAGAACATATTTCCAAATGTTATCAGTGATAAAGGTTTAATCTCAAGCATCTGCAGGCAACTCATACAACTTAATAAAAGGAAGACAAATGATTCAATAAAAAAAATGGGCAAAAGACCTAACTAGAATGTTTTTGAAAAAAGACAAAAGGAAGGCCCAGAGACATATGAAAACTTGCTCAAAGTCACTAATTATCTGAGAGATGCAAATAAAAATGACAATGCGGTACCATCTCACACTGGTCAGAAGGGCTTACATCAACAAATCAACAAATGACAAGTGCTGGCGAGGATGTGAAGAAAAAGGAACTCTCATGCACTGCTGGTGGGATTGTAGACTGGTGCAGCCACTGTGGAGAACAGTATGGCGTTTCCTTAAAAAACTAACAATGGAGCTCCCATTTGACCTAGTGGTCCCACTTCTAGGAATATATCCCAAGAAACTAGAAACACAAATTAGAAAGGATATATGCATCCCTATGTTCATAGCAGCACAATTTACCATAGCTAAGATTTGGAAACAGCCTAAGTGCCCATCAGCAGATGAGTGGATTAAAAAACCTTGGTACATCTACACAATGGAATACTACACTGCGGTAGAAAAGAAGGAGCTGATACCTTTTGCAACAACATGGATGGAGCTGGAGAGCATTATGCTAAGTGAAATTAACCAGTGAAAGATAAATATCACATGACCTCACTCATTTGTGGAATATAATGAACGACACAGACTGATGAACAAGAACAAATCCAGAGACTTAGAAAAGTCCATCAGAATGTCAAACCTGAAGGTAATTGGCACGTGGTGGAAGTAAGGGGAAAAGTCAATATATTTGACCTCTTGAACTAAGGTAAGTAATTTGTGTTTTTACATCCCTGACAAAGTTGATAAAATGTTATAAAAAAATTGGCAGCTAGGGTGAGATTGAATTGACATGGTCTAGAAGTTGTCATCTCCTATGGACACCCAGTCCTTAGGCTAGGCCCTCCTTAACCTCCTGTGACACCATGATACCCTTACATGACATTATTCTACAATGTCATTATAATTTTTGATATTTCTCAACAGCATATTATGTAATTATCCCAAATACCCTTGCAAACTAATTTTTTGAATGTTGGGCAGCAATTTAAAAAAGGATAGAAAAGGAATTAATCCCTTTCAGAAGGAATTAAGGCACTGGGAAGGCACTCAAGCATTCTATATTGGCCCCTCTTCCCTTTTTCCCAAGAAGGACCCTCTGCTTACAAGCCAAATACACACAGTTGTTGCCTGAGCTTTCAGTTCAAGCTCTCTCTGAAGCCTCTGGGTTACTGGCACCATGGATCTGTCTCTCGCTCAATGGTGTGAGCTGGGCCCTCTCTGGAGAAGAAACCTGGGTCCCCCGTGATATGTGATTAGTACCGGGACATCGCCAGCAGGCGAGAGGGCCCCAAGACAGGTGCTGGACATGGAGGCCACGGGGGCATAGACTGCAAAGTACACAGAACTGAACCTCACATCACCCTGCTTGGCCCTGGAGGATGGCTGCTTAGCCAGAGACAGGTAAGATTCCTCAGGGAAGGAACAACCTAAGACAGGCACAGTTGCAGAGGGTCCAACAGGAGAGAACTAAAAGAGGTGGGGCAGAGACCCTCACCCACTAATCTTGCAGGAGCCTGAACTCTCACCCCTTCTGAGGGAGGACTTCTGTCCCCATGGCTGCTTCATCTCCCACGCAGAGCTCAGATTGGGACCCAGGATGCAGACAGAGACTCGGCCAGCAATAGCTGCTCTATATCTAAATTTAGTCTAATACCAGGAATGCTCAGGACCTACTCAAGAATGCAAATAATCCTTTCCACTAATATTTACAGGGTAAACTAAGATTTTTGCTTGAGTATTAAAATTTACAGTAAAATAGTAATCAATTTTCAGATTAATTTAAATTGGCCAAGTGAAATAAATGAATACTCTAGAAAATTTAAGTGTACTGGACAAAAAGCTGTTCCTAAAACATTAACTAAAATATCTATTAGTAGTTCATCTCACTGTAAAATTGCCTAATATGCAAAGAACCTGAAGCAGTCATATTTGTATGCAAAAATTAAAATTTAAAATTACCAAGACTGCAATCTAAAATTTCTAAAAGCCCCCATTAATCAAAAAGGGGGGGTAGTGGAGTAATATCATGTAAGGAAAAATATCCTGTAAATAAAATACATCTAGGAAATTTTTACTCCAGTAAAGTAACTTCCATTTGTAATGCCAACAGCAGGATACCAATGAAAAACACATATGGTGTCAAAATAAGCCAAAGGAAAATCATTTGGGCAAAAATAAAAAGAATACCAAGTCTAATTTGAAGAGGGGATCCCTTTGTTAACTTTTGGTCAAGAATGTGTTTGTGTGCTTTCAGAGAACAATTCCAAGACCATGTGGGTTCCAGTAACAGTGAGGAACTGATGGGTCTGTTCTAGTCAGAGATGAGGGACACTGATGACACCTTGCCATGCTAGCAGTCGGCAGCTGTGTGTGGTTGTAGGCCGCCCAGGACCACACCAGAGAGGATGGAACTTGCATTGCCATGATGTGTCTACCATCTGAATACTTTTGCTGACATGCACACATAAGGAACTATTTGACATTGAAACTGGGACTCAGAATAGTTGGACATTTCATCTGAGACTCAAACATTTTTTGTTCTTATACATTTATTTCTAGTATGCAGAGGCAAGATATTTTTGAAGAAAAGAAACAAGGGAAAGTGATTGATATAGAGGCAGGGAGGCATTGAACAGGCTGGCGTTAGCTACACCAAGATGGTGGAGCAGGTGAGCGGGGGTGCCAGACCAAGGTGGGGCACTGGTCGCTGTCATCGGGCGAACCTCTGCTGGTTACTGAAAATTATTTGTTCCTGCATGCTGTGGTCCCACTTGGTGCTCACTCCTGCTGCTGATGCCAGAGCCGCCACTCACAGCCAATGTCAGCACCCGGTGCCAGTCCTGATCGCTTGGCACAATTGGTGGGTGCAAGTGGCGGTTGCTGGCCCTAATCACCCCTGAGGGCTTCTCTGCCTCCTCCCTGGTCTTGGGGGGCGAGAGGGGCAGCAGCCACCACTTGCACCCACAACTGGCACTGCAGCTGTCAATCGCTTCCACTGCTGGCACTGGCCCTGCTTGTATCCACAGCCAGTACCAGAGCCACAGCTTGCACCGGCTGCAGGTGCACACGCTAGTCCCAATAGCTTGGCACCATCAGCAGAAGCAAGATGGGCTGCTGCCATTGGCGTATGGGAGTGGCAACGGCAGGAGTGAGGCTGCCAGCAGACAGGGGACTGGACTGGAGGCCACAGCAGGAGGGGCCAGGTGGGGGCACAGAATTGGGGCCGAGACCCACCCCTGTGTCCACCATAACCTTACTGCCCACAGTTCCTTTCAAGGTACATTAATTCATACATTGGGCCCCTATTAAAAGTGTAAAGGGAAAATGGCAGTAAATATGTATCTATCAACAATAACCTTAAATGTAACTGGAGTAAGTGCTCCAATCCAAAGGCACAGTGCAGCTCAAAGGTCAAGAAAACATGATCCATATGTATGTATATGAGATACCCAGCTCAGAACATAAGATTCACACAGGCTGAAAATGAAGGGAGAGAAAAAACATTCCATGCACATGGAAACAAACAAAAAGCTTAGGTAGCAATACTTAGAGCTGACAAAATAGACTGCAAAATAAGGGCCAGAGCAAGAGACAAAGAACACTACATAACATTAAATGAATCAATTCAACAAGAGGACATAATACTGATAAACCTATATGCACCCATTATAGGAAGATCTAAATCCATATTTGTTTTCTTTTCTACCATTTTATTCTACTAGCTAACTCTTTCTCCACTCTCGCACAATTAAAAGAAGTAACCCCTATATCTCAGCTCTCCTGGCTCACCTGTTGAGGTCAAGCTTTCCTGTCTCCTTTCTGGCTCACTTCTACTGCCTATTTCAACTCTAAGCCAATATATATTTAATGAAATCAGTAACTGTATGTTATATTTTTCTGATCTGGTCACTGTACTATTTATTTATTTTTTAATTTCTTTATTGATTAAGGTATTACATATGTGTCCTTATTCCTCTATTAACCCCCCAACCCTCACCCCACTTATGCTCTCACCCCCCCCCCCCCGCCGGTGTTCATGTCCATTGGTTAGGCTTATATTCATACATACAAGTCTTTTGGTTGATCTATCCTCCTCCCCTTCCACCTTCCCTCTGAGGTCCAGCAGTCTGGTCGATGCTTCTTTGCCTCTGGATCTGTCCCTATTCATCAGTTTATGCTGTTCATTATATTCCACAAATGAGTGAGATCATGTGGTATTTGTCTTTCTCTGACTGGCTTATTTCACTTAGCATAATGCTTTCTAGTTCCATCCATGCTGTTTCAAATGGTATTTTTAAAAACAGTTGGTGGACCTTAAGGGAGAAATTGCCAGTAATATATTCACAGTAGAGAACTTGAATACCCTACTGACATCACTGGATATTTCTTCTAGTAAAAAACCTAACAAGGAAACAGCAACCCTAAATGACATACTAGATCAGATGTATTTAATTGATGTTTAAACAACATTTCATCCCAAAGCAGCAGAATATACATTCTTTTCAAGTGCCCATGGAACATTCTCAAATACAGACCACAAGTTAGGACACAAAATAAGTCTTAAGATTCAAGAAGACTGAATTCATATCAAGCATCTTCTCAGAACACAATGGCAAGAAAAAACAAATCAACTATAATAAAAAAAATCAAAGCGTGAAACACATGAAAGATTAGTAGCATGTTATTAATTAATGAATGGATTACCAAGGAAATAAAATAAAAAATTACCTTGAAACAAATGAAATTTAACGCAGATAATTAAAATATATGGGACATGGCAAAATCAGCTCTTAGAAGGAAGTTCATAACACTACAGGTCTATTTCAAAAAACAAGAAAAATCTCAAATAAACATTCAAACCCTAAAACAAACAAAAATCAGAAAACTAGACAAAGAACAATAAGAGAAGCCCAGAAAAAGTAGAAGTAAGGAAATAATGAAGATCAGAGTGGAAATAAATGACATAGAGACAAAATAATCAGCGAAACCAAGAGCTAGTTCTTTGAAAAGATAAACCCAGTTGATGAACCTTTTGCCAGACTTGTCATTAAACAAAGATAGAAGAATGAAAGAAGTGAAGTAACAACTAACAACACAGAAATACAAAGGATTGTATATAAGTACTATGAAGAATTATATGTCAACATGTTGGATAATCTGGGTGAAATGGACAAATTCCTAGAAACATAAAATCTTCTAAAACTTAATCAAGAAAAATCAGAAAATATGAATAGACTGACAAAGCTAATAAAATTGAAGAAGTAACAAAACATCCCAGTAAACAAAAATCTCGTTTGGGATGGCTTCACAGACAAATTTTACAAGCATTCAAAGAAGAGCTAGCAAGATTTGTTGTTTCTAGTAAGTGTGTATGAGTGCTTTGGAGCAAACTGTTATATATTGTAATATGTAGGAATTAGGAGGGAATAGATCTCTTGTTGCTATATGGCTGTGGAGAAAGTTCCCAAAATGAGAGGCTTTTGAGAAATCTCATTTTTCAGCTTCTGTAGCTTTCCTATGTAGAAAGCCTGCTAATAGAAGCTTGAGAGGTAGGACCTCTAGAAAAATGTAAATGATTTTGCCACATAATTAATCTTATCCATTCCCAGGATGGCTAAACAAAAGTGAACAGAAATATTTCTTCATGTTGTTGGCTACAGGAGTAGAACTCTTAACATCTAATGCTTATGGTCCAGAGTAGACTCTGAAGCCTATAAATAAGAAATAAATGTATTTGGATATTCTCCAAAACAATAGATATTGAAGGATTAACAACTTAAAATTACACAAAGAACTCCAGGAAATTTGAGATTACAGTTATTCCAACATACCCCGTTCAAATTCTTAAATGTGATTTCATTCTCATAGAAAATAATTGTGTGCTGCTTTTCCTGTTCAGGGAATACATCAGACATAGTGGATATTTTCCCCACCAATTTATACATAAAGACATAGATGAGGAAAATACATGTACAGAAAGATTCAGATAAACACACACAGAGAGAGTCAACTCTATAAGCTTTTGTTACCTGAAAAAGTAAAATGGTTCAAAGCATTTGTTTGTTTAGCATTTGTTATTATCTAGTAAACAGTCTTGAAAATGAGTGTATTAGTAGGTGGTGAATGCTTGCTTGAACCTTATGCCACAGTGAATAAACTGCAAAACAAACAAACAAAAATCTGTAAATGTAACTCCAGGGTACTCCATCCTGTTAGCTTCTGATTCCCTGTCATTCCTCTATGTTTTAGGGCAAAATATGTTGCTAAGAAAGGGCATTGTAACCATTTGAGATGACTTTAAAGTAATAGCATGTACACTATTTCTCACCTGTTTTATTCTGAGACTACTGCCCAGTTACTCAAAAATTGATCAAAGTTTGATTATAAAAATAATATATGAATAATAAATCAGTGAAGACCTAGACCCTGAAAGGACACACCTAGAAAGCTGCTGAATATTCTATTGAGATATTTCCCTTAGACTTCCCCTAAAATCTCTACCCTTAAAACCTTAGGACAGAAGACCCAGAGTACTCTTCCTCCTGGGTCCTACACCCTTACCTTTTATTACCCTCCAGGCATGTTACCATTACTTTTTCACTCCCAAACTCCAAGGGTCGTTCATTTGCATTTATAACTTGTTTCCCTCGCCCATTTCTTCCACAAATTACTTCTTCTACCTCTATAATTTTATAAATAAATGTTCTCTTTTATTTGGAGTCTTGGCTCTGAATTCTTTCCTAGCCAGAACTTAAGTACCTAGGTTGTTGAACCCACGTCCAGTCTGACCACACCAGTCAAACACCAGGTGGCATTTCCACTGTCACAACAGTTGTATAATGAGTATACAGTTTCACTTATGCAAGAGGAATAATTCTAACAGATTTGCTATACAATATAGTGACTATAGTTAGCAATGCACCTAAAAGTTTGTTAAGAGGGTAGATCTTATATTAAGTGTCCTTACCAAACAAAAAATCTAAAATTAATCTATAAACTTATAAAATCAACAAAAGTTCATAAGGCCTTTCCTTATGAATTTGTGCTAAATATATGACAATGGGAAATTAATTATAGAATATAAGGATATGATAAAGTTATATGTCTTCATTTATAATTTTTGTACTTTTTCTAGTAAGTTATAATTTTTTATATAGGAGTTTGGATTTTTTTCCAGTGAAAAACATTAAACATATTTGCCTTAAATAATTTTGTTTATAACATCTTATAAATAATGCACATAAGGAAATTTATTTAGCATCCAGAAAAAATAAGTGCAAGATCTTATAGGCTGTAAGATCCAAATAAGGCAATATTTAACAAAATTTGCAGAGCTATATAAGAAACAATTTTACTTGGAAAAAAATCTATCTTTGTCAATAGTTTTTTCACATCTAAATAAAAATTGCTTTTACCTTTCCTTTTTAATTCTAATTCTACAAACTATAAGGCAGAATATAGAAGGAATAAGCCACTTATGTGCTCATTTGTTGCTACCAGTGAAGCAAATAAATAATTAATTGATTAAAATAAGGCTTTTTATATAATTGGTTTGAAGGTGTATTGTTTCAACTATCTATTATTATATAACAAATCTTCCCAAGCTAATAATATTCATTCCATAGACTGAAAACCTGGGCAAAATAAAAACGACATTATAAAGGTAGGTTACATTTAACCCTAAATTCCTATAGCCCTGTAGACAGCAACTTATCTTCCCCTTTTCCTGATGTAGCTAATAATACCAGAAATAAGTTATCATCATCATGGCTCATGGTTCAAAGGGTTCATTTAGATTAGATAGATAATTTCTTTTGCCAGTCTCCCAGGTTACTATTAGTTGGTGACTGGGGTTTGAATCATTTAGAATACTTCCTCAATCAAATGTATGGCAGTTTATTCTAATTGCTGTCTGGGACCTCAGTAATGACATGGACATGGCTTCTTCATATGGCCTGGTACACAGCTTGGCAGGTACATTCCAGGCGCTACTGTCCCAAAAAGGAGACAGGTAGAAACTCTATTATGTTGTTAAAGATATGAAATCTTATCATGTATATGACCTTTCCTTCAACATCACATAACATCACTCATACTATATGTAACTGTGTTTCACTCAAGGCCAGTAACATCACTTCTATCAGTCCAGAATTAAAGGATCAGCCAATTCAAGAGGAGGGAGTATAGGTTCTGCCTCTTGATATGGCAGTTTTGACAATATGGATGAACATGCAAGAATGTAAATATTGTTTCAGTTACTGTTGGGAAATATAATCTGCTATAGGCATCTAAAGAAATTAATATGGGAGAGTAGTTAAGTGCAGTCCAGTTTCTGACACTTACTACAAGTATGAGTTTAACTTTCTAAATCATTCTACTTTTCTGTGTCATAGTTTTCTTATCAGGGAATATAACTCCTAATTCGTAGTGCAAATGTGAAGGTTAAATGGGATAAAGCATTAAAAATGCTTAGCATGAAAACTCACCACAAGGAGATGAAAAGATGGTGGCTGACAGGACACTAAACCAAAGCCTTGGGCCAGTCAGATTCACAGGGGAGTTTCATGAATCATTAAGGAAGTACTAAACTTATCCTCAGACTATTCAAAACAAATTCAAGAGGAAGGAACACTTTGAAGTTCTTTCTATAAAGCCAGAGTTACCCTGATCCCCAAACCAGATAAAGATAATACAAAGAAAGAGACTTACAGGCCAGTATCTCTGGTGAACATTTATGCTAAAATTCATAACAAACTTCTAGCAAATTGGATTTAGCATTCCATTCAAAGGTTCATACAGCATTACCAAGTGGAATTTATTCTGGGAATATAACTATGGTACAACATCCAAAAATCAATAAAGGTGATACATCACATAAAATAATGGAGAGGTAAAAATCAGATTATCACATCAATTGATGCAGAAAAAGCATTTGACAAAATCCAACAAACTTTCTTAATAAAAACGCATAGCAAAGTGGCAATAGAGGGATCGTAACACAATATAATAAAAGCCTTATATGACAAGCCAACATCATACCCAATAATAAAAACTAAAACCATTTCCCCTAAGAACAAGAACAAGACAGGTATGCTCACTCTCACCACTCCTGTTTGACATAGTACTGGAAGTACTAGCCATTGCGATCAAGCAAGAAGAAAAAATAAAAAAGAAGAAGTAAAACTGTCCTTATTCGCAGATGACATGATTTTGTACATAAAAAAACCTAGACTCCATCAAAAAACTATTAAACTTATTAAATGAATTCAGCAATATAGCAGAATACAAAATTAACTTCAGAGGCACATTGGTCTTCAGACATTTTCTGTCGATAACACTGGCTTCTTTTGGCTGCATAAGTATGTTTTGCCAATCGTTGGTCTTCAGATACATTCTGTCGCCAATGCCAGCTTCCTTCATATTCAAAGGAATGTTGTGCTAATAGTTGCTCTTCAGACATATTCTGTACATGCTGCCATTTACTTTCGGCTGCAGAAGTATGTTGTGCCAATCATTGGTCTTTAGACATCTATTGTCATGGATGCCGGCTTCTTTCAGCTTCAGATACCTTGTGCCAATAGTTGGCCTTCAGATACATTCTGTTGCCAACAATGGCTTCTTTTGGCTTCAGAGGTATTTTATTCCAATGGTTGATCTTTAGACATATTCCCTCCTCACTGTTGTCAGGGTACAGGTTGCAGGTTAATGGGATTCCTGGTTGGCAGGACCCTGACAACAACCTGACTAACTGACAACTCCATAAGGAATGGGGCTTTCTCTTCCCTCCTGTCAGGGTCCAGGTGCAGGTGAATGGGATTTCTGGCTGGCAGGCCAGTGACAATAAGCTATCCAACGGTTGATATTGCGAGGAATGGGGTCCCTCCGCCCTCCTGTCAGAGTCCGGTTTAAAGGCCAGAGACACCCACAATCTTGTGAGACCCAGAATTCCACCATGTGGGCTGGCCAGGGCCCACATTTCAGTTCCTGGCCCCCAAAGGCCTTCCTTCTATCCAAGCCTCTTCAGGCCCAGTCTGTTTTATTTCCATCTCTCCATCCCAGTCTCTCCCAGTCTCTGTCTCTCTTTGTTTTTCTCAGCAGGCCTCCAGGCCACCCTGCCTCCCTTTGTCCCTCTTCCTCTTTCCTGGCTGGGATGGGGCAGAGCAAGTGGGGGCCAGCACCACACTCTGCCCACCCTCCTTTACATTCAGGTCTCTTCAGATCTAGTCTGTTTTGTTTCCCAATTCTGAGGCTCTAAGAGCAAGCTGGGAGGGAGGAAAAGAAAGGGAGAAAAAGCTGTGAGATGGTGGGTGCTGTGTGTGTCTATGCATGTGTGCAGTGGTGAGTTAGTGTTAGTGCCAGGCCCATTTCCACTGTCCCCATCTATGCTGCCACAAGTGCCCACCCACCAGAGCCTGCTGCACACACAGCCTGGGTATTAGGTCGAGTCTCTGGTCATTGTAGATGTGATGGACCCAGGGTTTTTATATATTAGGATAATGAATTCACAGAAAGAGTAACAAACAAAAAACAATCCCATTTACCATTGCACCAAAAAAAGGTAAGATACCTAGGAATATACTTAACTAAGGAGGTAAAAGACCTATACTTAGAAAACTGCAGGACATTGAAAAAAAAAAGATAGAGGGAGAAATAAACAAATGAAAGATTATACCATGTTCATGGACTGGTATAATCAACATCATTAAAATGTCCATACTACCCAAAGCAATCTACAGGTTTAATGCAACCCTCATTAAAATACCAACTGTATAATTCACTGACCTAGAAAAAACTCTCCCCAAATCCACATGGAATTTAAAAAAAAAGACCCCGAATAGCCACAGCAATCTTGATAAAGAAGGAAAAGGTGGAGGGATCACAATACCAGATATCAAGCTGTATTACAAAGCCACTGTTTCCAAAACTGTCTGGTACTAGCACAAAAACAGACATATAGACAAATGGAACAGAACAGAGGACCCAGAAATTGACCCATGCCATTATGCTCAATTAATATTTGACAAAGGATGCAAGAGCATAAAATGGTGCCGAAACAGTCTTTTCAATAAATGGTGTTGAGAAAATTGAACAGATACATGCAAAAAAAATGAAACTAGAACACCAACTTACATGATACACAAAAATAAACTCACAATGAATAATGGACTTAATAATAAGATGGGAAACAAAAAAAATCTTAGAAGAACCCAAAGGCAGGAAATATCAGACATATGTCATAGCATTATCTCTACCTATACAGCCCATAGGGCAATGGAAACTAAAGAGAAAATAAACTAATGGGACTATATCAAAATAGAAAACTTATTCACAGCAAAATAAACCATCAATAAAACAAGGAGAAACCCCAATGCATGGGATAACATATATGCCAATGTTATCTCCAGTAAAGATCTGATCTCCAAAATTTATAGGGATCTTATACATCTTAACAAAAGGAAGACAAACAATCCAATAAAAAAAATGGGCAAAGGACCTAAATAGACTCTTTTAGAAATAGGAAATATAGAAGGTGAAGATAGGATGTTTACATATGAAAACAAGCTCAAAGTCACTAATCATCCAAGAAATGCAAATCAAAACAACAATGAGATACCATTTTACACCTGTCAGAATGCATAAGAAGAAATGAACAGTCCTGGAAGATGGTTGCCAACAGGAAGGCACACTGCAAGATACTGTGTGAGAGAGAAAACAAAGGGAAAGTGTGTGGTCATATGAGGAGTGTTTGTTGGTGAGTTGAGGGACAGCTATTCTCCAGGAGACTGTGGTGAACTGCTGGATGGGGCTCCCCAGACTGGGCAGCCCTGACTGCTGCTGAGCTCTGTCCCAGAGTGACTGGCTCTGACACAGAGACCATGCTATCTTAAAGGGGATATTGCATGTTATCAGAAGCCTAAGTATCTACACCTATGGCACCCACTGAACAGCTGTGAACCCAAGATTATTGGTCCCCAATTGAAACAAACTTGCAGATTCAGAGGATCTCTGCACTCCACCATGGAAAGGTCAGATTTTGCCTAGGAAAAAGACAGAGAGAAGTACATAACCAAACACCCAGAGAAGAGACACCATGGGGAGATAAAGAAATAGTCCAAATATGAAAGAAAAGCAGTCACCACCAGAAAAGGAAGTAAACAAAATAGAGGCAAGCAACCTATCAGAGAAAGAATTCAGAAAAAAGGTCATAAGGTGTCTGAAAAGAATGGAAGACGAATTTGACAATATGTGTAATAAAGAAGAGGAAATGAAGAAGAACCAAGAAGAAATAAAAAAATTGGCATGATTGCTGTAAAAAACACAATAGAAAGCATCAAGAGTAGACTAGAAAAAGCAGAGGACCACATCAGTGAGCTAGAAGACAAGGTAGAAAAAAATACCCAAGTAGAGCAGCTTCTAGAAAAATAAAATTAAAAAGCAGGAAGAGAGCCTAAGAGAATTTGGAACAACACAAAACAAAACATCTGCACAATAGGCTTGCCAGAAGGAGAGGAAACTGAACAAGGAATAGACAACCTGTTTGAAGAAATAATTACAGAAAACTTCCATGGTATAGGAAAGAAAACCCCCACATAATTCCAAGAATCTCACAGAGTCCAAAGCAAAATGAACCCCAAAAGACCGACACCAAGGCACATTATAATTAAACTGGCAAATACCAATTACAAAGTAAAAATCACAAAAGTGGTCAGAGAGAGACAGAAAGTTACCTACAAAGGAATCTCTATCAGACTAGCAACTGATTTCTCAACAGAAACTCATCAGGCCAGAAGGGAATGGAATAAAATATACAAAGTCATGCAAAGGAAGGATCTGAATCCAAAAACTGTACCCAGCAAGGCTATCAATCAGAATTGAAGATGAAATCAGGAGCTTCACAGACAAAAAAGGACTAAGGGAAAACATTACCACCAAGCCAGCAATGCAAGAAATGCTAAAGGGTCTGCTATTAAAAAAAAAAAAAGAAAGAAATAGGGAGTGAAGAAAGAACACAGGGTAAAGCATAAAAATGGCAACAAATAAGCACCTATCAATAATAAGTTTAAACA
Organism: Antrozous pallidus; assembly: GCA_027563665.1. NCBI lineage: Eukaryota > Metazoa > Chordata > Mammalia > Chiroptera > Vespertilionidae > Antrozous > Antrozous pallidus. The sequence goes on from CM050509.1 coordinate 83,766,726, forward strand.
TAAATGGATTAAATGCCTCAATCAAAAGACATAGATTAACGGACTTGATAAAAAAAACCCACACAACTTATATATCTTTTGTCTAAAAGAAACCCACCTCAGAAAAAAAGACACACACAGACTGGTGGCAAAGGAATGGAAAAAGTTTTTTCAGGTAAATGGATATTAAATAAAAGCTGGGTAGCAATAGTTATGTCTGACAAATTAGATCCCAAAGTGAAGGACATAACAAGAGATAAGGAAGGCCACTTCATAATACTAAAGGGAGCAATCCAACAAGAAGAAATAACTCTGGTAAGTATATAAGTATTTGGGAGTACCCAAATTCATAAAAAAACAAAACAAAACAAAACAAAAACTTCTGGAGGATATCAAGAGAGAGATTGACAGCAATACAATCATAGTAGGAGGCTTTAATGCCCCAATATCACCATTGGACAAATCCTCTAAACAAAAAAACAGCAAAGAAACATCAATCCTAAATGACTCAATAGACAAGATGGAATTAATTGGCATCTTCAGAACATTTCACCCTAAAGCCACAGAATATACATTCTTCTCAAGTGCACATGGGCCATTTTCAAAGATAGACCATCTATTGGGTCACAGGCAAAGTCTCTTCAAATTCAAGAAGATAGAAATCATACCAAGCATCTTCTCAGATCACAGTGGCATAAAGTTGTAAATCAGCTACAATAAGAAACAATCCAAAAAAATCAAACACATGGATACTAAACAGCATGCTATTAAACAATGACATGGTTACCAGATATATCAAAGAAGAAATAAAAAACATCATGGCAACAAATGACAATTAAAAATGCAAAATCAATGGAATACAGCAAAAGCAGTCTTGAGAGGGAAGTTCATACTTCTACAAGCCTACTGCAAAATAGCAAGAATCAATGGTAATAAATTACCTAACCATACAACTCAAAGAGTTAGAAAGAGAGCAACAAGAAAAGCCCAGTGTAAGCAGAAGGAAGGGAATAATAAAGATCAGAGCAGAGATAAACAATATAGAGGCCAAAAAAATTACAAAAGATCAACAAAACTAAGAGCTGGTTCTTTGAAAGGATAAATAAGATTGATGAACTTCTAGCCAGGCTCACCAAGAAGCAAAGAAAGAGAACCCAAATGAACAAAATCAGAAATGAAAGAGGAGTAATAATAACAGACACCAACAAAATACAAAAGATTATTAAAAATCCTTATGAACCACTTTATTCTAACAAAGTATACAAGCTGGAGAAAATGCACATATTCCTAGAAAAATACAATTTTCCAAAACTCAATCAGAAAGAATCTAATCATCTCAATAGGCCAATAACTTTGGAAGAAACTGAAGCAGTTATCAAAAAGCTTCCAGCAAACAAAAGCCTGGGGCCAGACAGCTTCACAAGAGAGTTTTACCAAACATTCAAGGAAGAACTAAAACCTATCCTCCTCAGACTATTCCAAAAAATTAAAGAGGAAGAAGCACTTCCAAGATTATTATATGAAGCTGCATCACTCTAATACCAAAACCAAATAAAGACAACACAATGAAAGAGAATTACAAGAGAATACCTCTCATGAAAACGGATGCCAAAATCCTCAACAAAATTCTATCAAATTGGATCCAGCAGTACATCAGAAAGATCATACACTATGACCAAGTAGGATTTATCCCAGGAATGCATGGATGGTACAATATCTGCAAATCAATAAATGTGATACATCACATAAACAAATTGAGAGTTAAAAATCACAAAGTCATATCAATTGATGCAGAAAAAGCATTTGACAAATCCAAGACCTTTTCTTGATAAAATCTCTCAACAAGATAGGAATAGAAGGATCGTACCTCAACATAATAACAGCCATATATGTTAAACCCAAAGCCAACATCATAGTCCATGGGAAAAATCTAAAACCATTTTCCGTAAGAATAGGAACAAGACAGGGATGCCCACTCTTACCACTCCTGTTCAACATAGTAATGGAAGCATTAGCCATTGCATTTAGACAAGAAGAAGAAATAAAAGGCATCCAAATTGGAAAAGAAAAAGTAAAGCTGTCCTTATTTTCAGATGACATGATATTGAATATAACAAACCTGAAACACTTCATCAAAAACTATTAGTCTTAATAAATGAATTCGCCAATGTAGCAGGATACAAAATTAACATCAAGAAATCTATGTCATTTCTATACACCAATAGCGATCTTACAGAAAGAAAGACTAAAAAAGCAATCCCATTTACAATTGCAACAAAAATTAAGATATCTAGGAATAAACTTAACTAAGGAAGTAAAAGACCTGTACACAGAAAACTACAGGACCCTGAAAAAAGAGATAGAGGAAGATGTTAACAGATGGAAGAATATACCATGTTCATGGATTGGTGAAGTCAACATCATTAAATTGTACATATTACCCAAATCACTCTACAGATTTAATACACTCCCCATTAAAATGCCAACAGGATACTTCACAGACCTAGAAAGAATTCTCCAAAAATTCATCTGGAATAAAAATACCCAGAATAGCCATAGCAAATCCTGAGAAAGAAGACAGCATAGATGGGATCTCAATACCAGATTTGGAACTGTTTTACAAAACCACTGTTCTAAAAACAGTCTGGTACTGGCACAAGTGCAGACTTATAGACCAGTGGAATAGAATAGAGAACCCAGATATTGAGCAAAACAACTCTGCTCAAGTAATATTTGATAAAGGAGGCATGAACACAAAATGGAGTTAAGACAGTCTGTTCAATAAATGGTGTTGGGAAAATTGGACAGATACATGCAAAAAATGAAACTTGAACACCAACTTACACCATACACAAAAACATAAACTAAAAATGGATTAAGGACTTAAACATAGAATGGGAAACCATAAAAATACTAGTGGAATCCAATGGCAGAAAAATCTCTAACATATGCTGAAGCAATCTCTTCACTGATACTGCTCCTAGGGCAATAGAAGCTAAAGAGAAAATAAGCAAATGGGACCACATCAAAATAAAAAGCTTTTGTACAGCAAAAGAAACCATTAAAACAGCAAGAACAACAACAAGAAAGCCCATGGCATGGGAGAACATATTTGCAAATGTTATCACTGTTAAAGGTTTAATCTCCAACCTCTACAAGGAACTTACACAACTTAATAAAAAGAAGATAAATGATTCAATAAAAAAGTGGTCAATGGACCTAAATAAAATTTTTTTGAAAGAATACTGCAGGAAGGTCAAGAGACATCTGAAAACATGCGCAAAGTCACTAATTTTCTGAGAGACGCAAATCAAAATGACGATGCGGTACAATCTCACACCTGTCAGAATGGCAATCATCAATAAATTAACAAACAACAAGTGCTGGCAAAGATGGGGAGAAAAATGAACCCTTGTGCACTGCTGGTGGGAATGCAGACTGGTGCAGCCACTGTGGAAAACATTATGGAGTTTCTTTAAAAGACTAAAAATGGAACTCCCATTTGACCCAGTAATTCCATTTCTAGGAATATATCCCAAGACACTAGAAATACGAATTAGAAAGAATATATGCACCCCTATGTTCTTAGCAGCACAATTTACCATAGCTATGATTTGGAAATAGCCCAAATACCCATCAGCAGATGAGTGGATTAGAAAACCATGGTACATCTACACAATGAAATGCTAAGCTGCTATATAAAAGAAGGAATTCTTACCATTTGCAGCAGCATGGATGGACCAGGAGAGCATTATGTTAAATGAAATAAGCCAGAGAATGAAAGAAAAATACCACTTGATTCACTCATTTATGGAAAATTAAAAACATTATAACCTGATAAACAAAAGGCAGATACAGAGGCACTAAAATACCAAGCAGACTATCAAATTACAATGAGAAAGCAGGGGAGTGTTGGGCATGGGGGAAAAGAGATCAACCAAAGGATTTGTATGCATGCATATAAGCACAACAAATGGATATAAGATACTAGGGGGATTGAATGAGGGCACGTGACAAGGGGTAGGAGAGGCTGGGGGAAGGTCAGTGGGAAAAAGGAGATATATGTACTACTACATGTAATATTTTAAACAATAAAAAATGAACAAATGAGGAGTGCTGGCGAGGATGTGGAGAAAAAGGAACACTCCTGCACTGCTGGTGGGAATGCAGACTGGTGCAGCCACTGTGGAGAACAGTATGGAGTTTCCTCAAAAAGTTAAAAGTGAAACTCCCATTTGACCCCGTTATTCTACTTCTAGGACTATATCCCAAGAAACCATAATAACCAATCATAAAGCATATATACATTCCTATGTTCATAGCTGCACAATTTATAATAGCTAAGATTTGGAAACAGTCTAAGTGCCCATCAGTAGATGCATGGATTAGAATATTGTGGTACATCTACACAACGGAATACTATTCTGTATAAAAGAGAGTAAACTTTTACCATTTGTAACAGCATGGATGGAACTGGATGGAATTATGCTAAGCAAAATAAGCCAATGGGAGAATGATAAATATCACAAGATCTCACTCTTATGTGGGATATAATGATAAACATAATTTGATGAATAAAAATAAATCCAGAGAAAAATGGCAGGGAAGGTGGGGGCGAAGGGGTTAGAGAGCAATTAAATGACTTGTATGCGTGCATATTAGCATAATCAATGGACACAGACACTGGGATGATGGGGGCTTGCTCAGGGTGGGAATGGCTGTAGGGGAGACGATGGGGGAAAAAGGAGACATATGTAAAACTTTAGACAATACATACATACATAAATAAAATTCTTTAGCATATTGTAGATATTTAATAAATATTAGCTACTACTCTTATTATTAATCATAATTATTGTTATTATATAACATACAGCCACTCTATCCAATAGCATTTTCTCCACTGATGGGAATAGTCTATATTTTCACTGTCTAATACAGTACTCCCTAGCCACATGTTGCTATTGAATTTATCAAAAGTCACTAATGCACATTATAGATTGAATATTTAAACCTTATTAAATTTAAATTAAAATAATCACTGTCAGGAGAATATTTTCATGAACTTCTTCAGTTTCTATGTCTCTTCTGAGACACTTATTGTCTCTTATATTGAACTAACATTTTAAGGATGTTTGTACAGAGCAGCTTTGGCTGACAGAGGTAGTGTCTTCCTCTAAAGAAAAGAGCAGAAATAATTAGAACTTATTGTCAAAGATTTAACTACCTTAAACTCAAAGTTTGTTCTGCTTTAATGCATCCTATTGTGTGTGCATGTTTTAACTATCCCTTCAAGATCCCAATTTTAATTATTTAGGATATATACCACGAATGGAACTACATAGGAGTTCACCAATTCTTTATTCTGCCTGATGAAGTCTTATTGAGATCCTTTGATGAAGTTTCTAGTTCAATGATTGTTTTTCAGCTTTACATTGGTTCTTTTTTTTTTATAGTTTTTCATTGTTGATATTCTCAATTTATTTATGTATTCCTTCACTGATTTTGTTTTGTTTTATTATAACTCACTGAGCTTTGTGAAGATGATTATTTTGAATTTTTCAACAGACAATACATTGATCTGCATTTATTTAGGTTTAATTATTGAAGATTTTTGTTATTTTAATTCCTTTGATTGTGTGCTTTTTCTTATTTTTTGTGTCCCTTAAAGCTTTTTTTTAAGTGTGCACACTTGATGAAACAGGTATTTCTTCAAGTCTCTACAGACTGGCTTTTACATGGAAAGGCCTTTAAGAAGCAGCCTGGGTAGAGATTCTGGGAGCCTCTCAAACATTTTCTATGGATATATGTTCCATGTTCCTTTGTTTTTATTATTTATTTATTTATAAATTTTATTTTATTGTTTAAAGTATTATAAATAGTAGTGCATATGTCTCCTTTTTTTTTCTCCATTGACCTCCCCCCTGGCCTTCCCTACCCTCCAGCACATGCCCTCACTCCCACCTCCCCTACCATCAGTGTCTTGTGTCCATCTGTTATGCTTATATGCATGCATACAAATCCTCAGGTTGATCTCTTACTCCCACACACAACCCTCCCCTGCCTTCCCACTGTAGTTTGATAGTCTGTTGGATGCTTCTTTGCCTCTTTATCTATTTTTGTTCATCAGTTTATAATGTTCTTTATATTCCACAAATGAGTGAGATCATATGGTATATATATTTCACTGAGTGGCTTACTTCACTTAGCATAATGCTCTTTTGGATGTAGATTGTGAATTAGTGATTTAATGGTTTCTTGTTGTCATTCTTTTCAAGATCCAACAATATCTTGTTCTTTCTGGAATTGGACTGCAAGGAACTTAGAGACATGCTCCACTCTTCCTCTTATTCCTTAGGGGAAAGTCTTGAAATTTGCTCCTCCCAATTTTGCAGAATAGTGCCAGTCACCGAAAGACACTCTCCACTTTAAATTGTTTAAGTTGTCTTCACAATGCTAGATTGGTTCCATCAGGGCTCTAGGTGATGTGAAACAGATGCCAACTCCTCAGGCAGCATAGTTAAAGGCCAGGCTGTTGGAGGCATTCCTCATTCTTCTCCCTTTGTCCCAACAGAGAAGCTTCAGGTTCTGCACATGCTTATAATTTTACAGAGCTGTGCCAGCCACAGCAGGCTGTCTGCCCCTTTTTCCTTTATTTTAAACTGTTCCTTGGCATGAGACGTATGCTAGTTTAACCAGCACTCCATGAGGCAAGACAGAAACCAATTTTTCAGACAATGCACATAAAGTCCAAGATGTTTGAAGCATGTTCCACTTTCTTCCCACCCTGCCCCCCTCCACCTCTCTTCCCCCTCCCCCCCCTCCCCCTGTCGTGGAGAAGTTGCATGCCAACTTGATTGATCTTCACATGCCTAGAAATGTTGGCTTGGAAGAGAGGCTAGCTCAGGCAAAAAGTAATTGCTCTCCTTTCTGATTTCAGTATTGTGATAGCCAGACTCAGAGTGGGGAGGAGGATAGAAGAGAAGGACGTGGTTCATCATGCTCAGACCAGACACCACCACAGAAACCCCCTTTAGCTGTTTATGACATTTACTCAACCCTCCCTTGCCTGAGGACATCCTGCTGCCAGAACACCACACAGTCAGATACCGGGTCAACAGGGCTCACCAGCCTAAGAAGATTTGAAATTTCCCGCTTCCCTGTACTGTAACTGACCTTATGCTACCTTTCTTTGTGTGAAACAGGCCAATCACAAATTGCCAAATCTCCCTGCGTTGGAGATAAAAAGTGCTCGCTACCGAGGTTTGGGGCTCTCATTGCTCACTGCTGTGACAGTGGAGACGTGGGCCCCGCTCGAGTTCATTATTAAAAGGCTTCTTAAAATTTTGATCTGGCTCCTTGGTGGTTGTCACTCTCGGTTGGTCCATAACAAGTATTATCGGTTTTGTGCTCATCTGGAGTACTTCAACTTGTTAGCTATATTCTAGACCTCTCATAAAGGTAATTTGTTCCAAATAGTATTATTAAATTGGTGTTTCTGTGGAGAAAGAAAGGCTGGGATTTCCTATTTCTATATCTTAAGACATTATTCCCTTGTTTAATTGCTGATTTGTATTCCAGTTTTCCTAAAAAAAATCAGAATTAATATTCAAAGTTAAAAAAGAGGAACTAAAAACTATTTAGAAGCTATTTAGGTAGATGGGTCTAGTTTACTGGTGAGCTTAGTGAGAGCTTTTATGATTGAACTCATTATGGCCATTATGTTGGTGGATACACAAATGTTAAAACTCAGAAATTCTTTTCTGTGATAGTTCAATTTCTTTTAATTAGAATAAAATTGTATCTGAAAAAAATAGACTTTGGGAGGTATCATTTATTTTTAGGGGAGACTCAGGAGAAAATGGGAAGTTTATTCTCCAGTATTCATTCTTCCAATCAATTTATTATTTTTCAGTTCAATTTTCCTTTTTAAAATTCTATTACCTAAAAGATAAGGTAAAAATGGATACTGAAGAATTGCAAAGAAACAGGACCTTAGAAAGACTAAATGTGATGGAGTAGAAACTTGTCAACCTGACAGAGAAATGGCAAGTTCTGTCTACAGGTATTCTAATAACTTCAAGTGTAAATTTGAGCACGGGAACTCCAAGATATTTGCTATTTTGAATGGCATTTTAAAATTTTTGTTAGTTTACAGGATATATTATGAAAAGAATAGTTTTATTTTTATTTATTTTTTTACCAATTTCAAAGAAAGAATAAAAAGAGAGACAAGTAATTCTCACAGAATTAGAAATCCTGTAATAGAATAAATAGTATAAACATGTCCTGTAGAATATATCTAGTGGAATTTCTAAAGAATGACAGAACTGTTTTGTGTAAATGTAGATGAGTGAATTATAATTTTATAGCACTAACTGCCGTTATTAATTTTCAAGCACTATGATTTGCATACTACAATTTAATCTCCAGAGTAACCCTCTATTTTACTTTAGCTCAATAAGTGTTTAATCTCAATGAAACTTTAATCTTAATATATTAAGATTCAACTAATTTTTCAACTAAAACAGATTAATCCATTAACCAATAATAACATAAATTCCATTAAGATACATTAACATATTCATTTCATAGACTGAAGACCTGGGCTAAATAAAAACGACATTATAAAGGTAAGTTACATTTAACCCTAAATTCCTATAACCTGTAGACAGCAACTTATCTTCCCCTTTTCCTGATGTAGCTATGATAAAAGCCTAGTAATTAATCATAAGTTTAACATACTAAATCAAATCATTATTTATTTTATATATTTTCTTGCATTTTAGATCTTTTATTTAGGAAGATAAACCAATGACACATAATTAATCATATATAAAGTAATATACAGTTTTTATATTTGTTTTTTAATCTTTTAAAAATCTTTATTGGTGAAAATATTACATATGTCACCTTTTTTCTCCTATTGACCACTTATAGGCTGGCCCTGCACCCCACCCTAGGCCTTCACCACCTTATTTGCTATGTCTGTGGATTAAGCATATATACATACAAGTTCTTTGGTTGATCACTTCCCACTTTCCCATGCCTTCCCTCTGAGATTCTGCAGTATGTTCTATGCTTCTATGTCTCTGGATCTATTTTTATTCATTGGTTTATGTTGTTCATTTTATTCCACATAATAGTGAGATCATGTGATACTTGTCTTTCTCTCACCGACTTATTTTGCTTAGCATAATACTCTCCAAGTCCCTCTGTGCTGTCTCAAAGGGTAAAATATCCTTCTTTTTTACTGCTCTATAATATCCCCTGGTAAAAATTATAATAGCTTTTTTTATCTACTCATCTAGATGGGTACTTGGGCTGTTTCCAGATCTTACCTATTGTAAATTATGCTGCTATGAACATAGGGATGCATACTTTATCTCTGATTGGTGTTTCTCTTTCTTGGGATATATTCCTGGAAGTGGGATCACTGGGTGAAATGGCAGTTCCATTGTTATTTTTTCCAGAAAGTCCATACTGTTTTCCACAGTGGCTGCACCAGTCTGCATTCCCACCAGTGTACTAGGGTTCCCTTTTCTCCAAAACTTCACCAGCCCTTGACATTTGTTGATTTGTTGAAGGTAGCCAGTTTGACAGGTGTGAGGTGATATCTCATTGTCTTTTAAATTTGCATCTCTCTGATAACCAGTGACTTTGAGCGTTTTTTCATATGCCTCTTGGCCATCTGTATGTCTTCTTTGGAGAAATGTCTATTAAGGTAATTTGCCAGTTTTTTTAATTGGATAGTTTGTCTTACTTTTGTTAAGTTGTATGAGTTCCTTATTTATGTTGGATATTAACCATATTAACTCTTTATCAGATGTTATAATACCAAATATGTTCTCCCATATAGTGAGATCCCTATTCATCTTGTTGATGATTCCTTTTACCATGTAGAAGCCTTTTATTTTTATTTAGTCCCATTTGTTTACTTTCTCCTTAGTTTCCTTTGCCCTAGCTAATGTATGTGTAAACATATTGCTTTGAGAGATGCCTGATATTTTACTGCCTATAGTTTCTTCTATTTTTATGGCTTCATATGTTACATTTAAGTAGTTTATCCCATCTTGAGTTTATTTTTGTGCATAGTATAAGTTGGTGGTCTAGTTTCATTTTTTTTGTGTGTGTGTATTTGTCTAATTTTCCCAACACCATTTATTGAGGAGACAGTCTTGACTCCATTGTATGCTCCTGCTCTCTTTGTCATATATTAATTGAGTATAATGTCTTGGGTCAATTTCTGGGGTCTCTGTTCTATTCCATTAGTCTATATGTCTGTTCCTGAATGAGTACCAGACTGTTTTAATTACAGTGGCTTTGTAGTATAACTGATATCGGGTATTGTGATTCCTCCCAGTTTTGTTCTTCTTTCTCAAGATTGCTGCGTCTATCTGGCATCTTTTTTGGTTCCATATAAACTTTTGGAGTATTTCTTGTAGATCTGTGAAATATGACATTGGTAATTGAATAGGAATTGCATTGAATCTGTAGATTGTTTTGGGCATTATGGACATTGTAATTATGCTAATAATATCAATCCATGAACACAGTATATTCTTCCACTTGTTTGTTTATATCTTTCTCAATTTCCTTTTTTCAACATCCTATAGTTTTCTGAATACAAGTATTTTACCTCCTTGGTTATATATATGCCTATGTATGTTAATTATTTTTGTTGCTATGGTAAATGGGATTGTTTGTTTAGTTCTTTCTCTGCAAATTGTTATTGGTGCATAAAAATGCCATCAATTTTGGGGTGCTAATTTTGTATTGTGCTACATTGTAAAATTCCTTTATTAAATCTAGTTTTCTTTTTTGGTGGGGTTTTTAGGGTTTTCATGTCATCTGCACATGACAGTTTTCTTTTTCTTTTCCAATATGGATGTCTTATGTTTTCTTCTTTTCTGATCACTGTGGCTACCACTTCCAGTACTATGTTGTATAAGAGTGTTGAAAGTAGACATCCTTTTTTTCCCTGTTCTTAGGGGAAGTAATGTTATTTTTTTTCCCCATTGAGTATTATGTTAGATGCAGGTTTGTCATTTATGGAATTTATTATGTTGAATTATGATTCTTCTATTCCCACTTTGCTGAGAATTTTTATCAAAATTGGGTGTTGGATTTTGTCAAATACTTTTTCTGCATCTATTGAAATAATTATGTGATTTTTATCTTTCAATATGCTTATGTGATGTATCATGTTTACAGATTTGCAAATTATGTACCAGCAGTGCATCCCTGGAATAAATCTCTTTTGGTAATGATTTATGGTCTTTTTAATATATTGCCATATCTGATTTGCTAATATTTTGTTGAGAATTTAGCATCTATGTTCATCTGGGATATAGTCCTGCAATTCTCTATTTTTTGTAGTGTCTTTATCTGGTTTTGGAATTAAGATAATGTTGGTCTCATAAATGTTTGGATTTTTTGGATTAGTTTGAGGAGTATAGGTGTTAGTTCTTCTTTCAATGGTTGGTAAAACTCCCCTCTGAAGCAGTCTGAATCATGGATTTTGTTTGCTGGGAGATTTTTTTATTGCAATTTTAATTTTCTGAATAGTTATTAGCATATTCAGCATTTCTGATTCTTCTTGATTCAGTTTTGGAAGATTTTATTTTTCCAGGGGTTTGTGCATTTCACCCACATAGTTCAGTTTGTTGGCATATACACTGAGTGTCTAGATTATTATGATCTCTGAACACATAATAATCTGGCCTCTCAATATATACATTAGAGGCTCAGTGCATAAATTCATGCATGCGTGGGATCTGGCCAGCCTGGCTAGGGGGAGGGGACTTGGGAGTTTGGTTGGCCTGCTTGCTTGTCAAATTCCTGGTTGAGGGAACAATTTGCATATTAGCCTTTTATTATATAGGATATCCACTGAGTGGCCAGATTATTATGCATTCAGAGATCATACTAATCTGGCCACTCTGTGTAGTTGTTCCTAGTATTTTCTTAGAATCCTTTGAATTTCAGTGATGTCAGTTATTACTTCACAGCTTTCATATCTGAGTTATTGTTTCATTCTTCTCTCTTTGATTCTTGATGAGGATCGCTAGAGGTTCATCTATTTTGTTTACCTTTTAAAGAACCAGTTCTTGGTGTCATTGATCTTTTGCATTGATTTGTTATTCTCTTATTTCTGCTCTAATCTTTATCATTTCCTTCCTTCTACATACTCTGGGCTATTCTGTGATTCTCTTTTTAATTCTTTGAGTTATAGGATTAAATACATTATTATTATTATTTCTTGTTTTTTGAGGTAGGCCTTTAATGCTATGAACTTCCTTCTCAGGAATGCTTTTGCTCTCAGAGATGTGGAGTTGTTTTGTGTTTATTTTCATTTGTTTACTAGAAGTTTTTTATTTCTTTCATGATCTCATTGGTAACACATTCATTGTTTAACAACATGCTATTTAGCCTCCATGAGTTTGCGTGTTTTTACTGTAGTTGAGTTCTAATTTCATTCCATTATGATCTGAGAAGATCCTTGATATGATTTCAACCTTCTTACATTTATAGAGACTTGTATTTTATCTTAACATGTGGTCTATCATTTAGAATGACCGATGTCACTTAAGAAGAATGTATATTCTGCCATGTTGGGGTGAAATGTTCTATAAATGTCAATTAAATCCATATGATCCAGTGTGTCCTTTAGAGTCACTGTTTCCTTTTTAATTTTTCTGTCTGGAAAACTATACAGAGGGTGTTAGATTCCTCTACTGTTGCTGTATTACTGTGGATCTCACCTTTAAATTCCTCCAGAAAAATTTTTAGGTGCTTCTATATTGGGTGCATATATGCTTACTAGGATTATATCCCTTTATTGGATTGATCCTTTTAGTATAAGTATTATTGCCTCTTTTGATGACCTTCATTTTGAAGTCTATTTTGTCAGATATGAGTACTGCTACCCTACCTTTCTTTATCATTTCCATTTGCATGGGAAAAAAATTTTTCCCATCCCTTCAGGATCATCCAGTCGGAGTCTTTCGATCTGAGGTGGGTCTCTTGTAGACAACATATATTTGGGTTATATTTTCATATCCATTTAGTTACCCTGTGTATTTTGATTGGAACATTTAGTCCATTTCCATTTAGGGTTATTATTTATAGGTACTTATTTATTGCCTTCTTAATTCTTTATGTCTGTTTTTCTTTTTCTCTATTTCTTCTCATTACAGCAATCCATTTAGCATTTCTTGCAGAGCTTGTTTGGTGGTGACAAAATCATTTAGCAGTTTTTTTTTATCTGTGAAGCTCTTTTTTTCACCATCTATTCTGAATGATGGCCTTGATGGATATCTTGGTTTCAGATCCTTGCTTTTTATTTACTTGAATACTTCATGCCATTCCCTTCTGGCCTGTAGAGTTTCTGATGAAAAATCAACTGTGGGAGTTCTTTTGTATGTAACATTACTTTTCTCTTGCTGCCATTAATATTCTCTTTGTTTTTAATTTTTGGCATTTTAATTTTGATGTATCTGGGTGTAGGCCTGTTTGGGTTCTTCTTTTTTTAAAAATATATTTTATTGATTTTTCACAGAGAGGAAGGGAGAAGGATAGAAAGTCAGAAACATCGATGAGAGAGAAATATTGATCAACTGCCTCTTGCACACCCCCTGCTGGAGATGTGCCTGCAGCCACTGTACATGCCCTTGACCAGAATTGAACCTGGGACCTTTCAGTCCGCAGGCCGACGCTCTATCCACTGAGTCAAACTGGTTTTGGCTATTTTGGGTTCTTCTTGCTTGGGACTCTCTGTGCCTCCTGAACTTGTGTGACATTTTATTTCACCAGGTTAGGGAAGTTTTCTGCTATTATTTCTTCAAACACATTCTCTATTCATTGCTTACTTTCTTACTCTTCTGGCTCTCCTATTATGCATATATTGTTATGTTTCATATTGTCCTACAGCTCCCTTAGGCTATCCTCCTATTTTTCTTTTTTTTTTTTCATTTTGGTTTTCTGATTGATTTTTTCCACCCTGTATTATAATTCATTGATCTGACCCTCAGCTTCCCCCAACCTGCTGTTTACTCCTTCCACTGTGTTCTTTATTAGTATTATGCCATTCTTTCATAATTACTATATCTTTTCTCATGCTGTTGAGCATCTTTGCTATCATTATTCTGAACTCCATGTTTAATAAGTTTCTTATCCTTATTTCATTTAGCTCTTCTTCTGGAGAATTATCTTATTCTTTCATTTGGGGCTTGATTTTGTCTCTTCCTGTTTTGGCTGATGTTTGTGTTTATTACTGTTTATTATGTAGCTCTGCTATGCTTACCTATCTCTAGTTCAGGACAGTTTCATACACTATTTCTGACTGGCCCTGCACACCCTGTTTGGAGCTCCCAGCAGTCCACAGTGTGTGGCTCCCTCTGCTGTGGCTGGGTTCTTTTGGAAAGGACCAACATATGCACCAAGGTCTGATTTTCCTAGCCCCAGGCCCTCCCTGAATTACTAGCAGATCAGGCAAAGATTCAAAGCCTTAAGGAACCAACCTCTGCATGCAGTATGATTGTATTCAGTCTTTATTTGCCTCAGGCTATTGATCACAGGGTGGGGTAAAAGGGTTTCCAAAAGGCTGGGGCAATTGCTTCTGCCTACAGGCTGATTGATGCTCTTGGTATCTAAATGGGCCTCAGAAACTCCACAGAATAAGAAAGGGGGTTTTCCAATAGGGTAGATCAACTGCCTTCCCCAAGGCAAAAATCACCTGGATATCAGAGGTCCTCTGGAGAAAGATGTCCTCTACACCTAAGGGAATGTCTCATCACAGGAAACCATGGTGTCTGCCTTCTGAGGTCTAACCCCAGAACCCTCTACCCTGGGTTCTGCTCACACAGCTTCAGTACACACTTCCCTCCCTCTGTTAGAGCCCAAGGTCAATGGATGTACATGACATTTTTAAAAATATATATTTTATTGATTTTTTACAGAGCAGAAGGGAGAGGGATAGAAAGTCAGAAACATCGATGAGAGAGAAACATCAGTCAGCTGCCTCTTGCACGTCCCCTACTGGAGATGTGCCCTTGACCGAAATCGAACCCAGGACCTTTGAGTCCACAGTCCGACGCTTTATCCACTGAGCCAAACAGGTTTCGGCTGCACATGACATTTTGTATGTTGGCCATTTATGAGAGTGCCTACATTTCTAGCCATCTTTCTCTGCTAGACAGCAGTCCTGCTGCTTTTCACAGGCAGATGTTATGTAGGCACCTACTCAGTTCTGGTGGTCAGGGCTGGGGAGCCCATCCTGGGGTTTAGACACCAGAGTTCTCAGTGGCAATCACCCATAGCTTAGAAATCCCTCTAGAAATTCAGCCACTATCTATGGATGGCCAACCAGCCCCTTTGTGCCTCAAATGTACTACTAATCTCAATAAAGTCTCCACCTTCAGTCTTTATTTATCAGGGTTCTTTCCAGCTAGTTTTCAGTTGATTATTTAGGTTGGTTTTTGTGTGTGTGTGTGTGTGTTTTTTGTTTTGTTTTGTTTTTTGTTTTGTATTTTAGTTGCAATTTCAGTTTGGTCCTAGGAGCATGTCAGTGTAGTATCCAATTACTCTGTCATCACTTTGGAATCTCCTTTTTAAAAAATATTTATTGTTGAAAGTATTACATATGTTTGGACTTTTCTCTTAGCAATAATTTTTCTAATATATTCCTTCCAGTCCAATGCCATCCCACTGAGATCTCCTGGTAGATCCTGATGTTGGTGATCCTAGAACTCAAGACAGCCTACGCTTTCCCCCTATGGCATAAAACTCTAAATCAAGTCATTATTATTTAATATAAAGTATATTCAGAAGGCTACACATTATTCATTTGTTTATTAGTAATTTAAAACCACCCAACACCACCAAGAATTAATAAACATTACTTAATATGAAAAGTTATCACATTATCATGGTCTTTTTTATTGAAGTTTGACTTAAAGTAAGGAATGAGATACTTAGGAATCTGACCTCTTGAGGTTGAGTTT
Organism: Antrozous pallidus; assembly: GCA_027563665.1. Taxonomy (NCBI): domain Eukaryota; kingdom Metazoa; phylum Chordata; class Mammalia; order Chiroptera; family Vespertilionidae; genus Antrozous; species Antrozous pallidus. The sequence continues at coordinate 83,782,709 of CM050509.1, forward strand.
AGCACAATAAACTTTTAATGTCAAAATGACTTTCTAATCTCCCTCTGATGCAAGTTTTCTCATTTATAAGCTGGTATTTCTATTTTAATTAATAAAGAATGCACTATTAAGTGTTTCTGTAAGAGCCTGATTGATATCTTGTAAAGTATATGTTAATGTGAAGAGTGATCTCTTTTGTTACATTTTGAATAGAATATTCAAAATATTCAATTTGGGTATAATTTATACAATTTGTATAATTTTAAGTTCTTTGAATAAATCAGATGCATTAATTTTTTTCTTGATTAGTGACTCAGGACCTGAAAAGTAATATATTGTATTTTATGACATGTGGCATTGATAATTTATTACTTCACTCACAATTCTTTCTTTCAGAAAAGTAGTAGAAAACATTTGGGGAAAATAATTCTCAGAATCATAGATAAATTAATACCAGGTAGCCACAGCATGTTATGATGGACAATCATGGTGGAATTTATAAGATAAATTAGTATTCTTACAAATATAGCCATATAAACATAACCTTTATCTATTTTTTTTTTGTGGTTTGATCATGCAGACTGCATTTTTATTTATTTTTTTTGCTTTTTTTAATCTTTATTGTTCAGTTTATTAATTACATTGTTTCCCCTTTTTATCCCCCTATAGCTCCCCTCCACCCTGTACCTATCCCACCCTCCACCCTCACCTCCCCCTCCCCACTGTCCTCTCCCATTGTTGCAAGATTTTTGTCCAGTCTCTTGCTGCACTTCCCACAACCCTTTTCTCCCCAAGAATTGTCAGTCCATTCCCTCTCTATGTCCATGTCCCTGTTATATTCACCAGTCTATCCTGTTCAACAGCCTATCAATTCACTTGATTTTTATGTTCATTTGTTGATAGATGTGTATTTGTTGTTCATAATTTTCATCTTTACCTTTTTCTTCTTCCTCTTCTTAAAGAATATCTTTCAGCATTTCATATAATGTTGGTTTGGTGGTGATGAACTCCTTTAGCTTTTTCTTATCTGCGAAGCACTTTATCTGACCTTCAATTCTGAATGATAGCTTTGCTGGATAGAGTAATCTTGGTTGTATATTCTTGCTGTTCATCACTTTGAATATTTCTTGCCACTCCCGTCTGGCCTGCATCGTTTCTGTTGAGAAATCGGCTGACAATCGTATGGGTGCTCCCTTATAGGTAACCAACTCTTTCTCTCTTGCTGCTTTTAATATTCTCTCTTTGTCTTTTGCTCTTGGCATTTTAATTATGATGTGCCTTGGTGTGGTCCTCTTAGGGTTCCTATATATTGGGGTTCGGTGCACTTCTTGGACTCCTAAGTCAATTTCTTTTACCAGGTGTCGGAAGTTTACAGTCACTATTTCTTCAAATAGGTTTTCATTGTCTTGGCCTCTCGCTTTTTTTGGCACCCCTATAATTCGGATGTTGGTATGCTTGAGGTTGTCCCAGAGGCCCTTTACACTATCTTCAATTTTTTGGATTCTTTTGGTTTCTTGCTTTTTCAGCTGAGTGGATTTTACCTCTTTGTATTTCAAATCTTTAACTTGGTTCTTGGGGTGCTCCAGAGCACTTTTAGGTCTTTGTATAATATTTTTTGTTTCAGTCAGTGTATGCTTAATTTCTGGTTGGTCCTTTTTCATATCCTTGAGAGTCTCCTTTATATCCTTGAGGGTCTCTTTCATTTCCTTGTAGGACTCATTCATTTCCACGTTGGTCCTGATCATTTCTTTGCAGCTCTCATTTATATCCTTGAGGGTCTTGTTCATTTTCTTGTAGGACTCATTCATTTCCTTTGTGGTCTTGCTTATTTCCTTATAGGCCTCAATCTGTTGTTGGAGCCTCTTGAAAAACCCTATAACCATGGTTCTGAATTCCATGTCCAGTCGTTTTTTTTCCTCCATTTCTTTCACATCTGATTTCTTTCCATGTTGCTGCATGGTGGCTGCTTCCCTGAGTTGGTCAATTAGCTTTGTGTGGTAGACTTCCTACTAGGGATAGTGGTTCAGCCTCCCCAGTTACCTGAGGTAGATATGGGATGCACAGTCTTGCTGAAGTTAAGCTAAGTTAATCGTTGTTAGCACTTGGAGGGTTGACCTCCAGGCCAATTGTCTGTGAAGCTCAGCTGTGCTCAGGTTGGATGGGCGGAGTCTCCGGGCCAAGCAGATAGTGTTAGCTCTGCCCTATGCGGCCCCGGGGACTCTGTGCAGGGGGCAATGGCTGCCAGCACCTCTGAGAGAGAGCCGCTGCTGAGCTCCACCCGCTGCCAGGGAATTCAGACTTTCCCAAAATGAGTCTGCATGCGCAATTTCTCACCCAGGGTCATAAAACAAAGCAGTCTGACGGTTTTCTGAATGAGAGACAAGTCGCGGTGCGCTCTCTGTGCCATCACGCAGCCGAGCTGTTCGCGAGCAGGCTGCCTTCTCCACAAGCCGGGAGACCCAGCAGCACCCGAGCTTCGGTGTGCCCTCCCACTGTCCAGTTTTCACCCCGTGTGATAGTGGGTTCTCCGGACTTCGCCCAGAGCTGGAGAATCAGTCCAGTGGGACGCCTTTGTCTCCCAGTTCGAGAAAACTGGCCACTTTCAGCAGCCTGCCCTCTCCGCAGCGTGCACTGCAAACCTCTCTCCGCGCGAATCTTTCAATGCTGTTCGCCGCCGCTCCTCCGAGTCACAGTGTCTTGTCTTCACTTTTATTTGTGGAATTTTCACTCGGCGGGCTTTCTGGTGATTCTGGAAGGTGTTTGTTCTTTCGTTAAGTTGTAGTATTAAAATTGCCGATTATGACGGCAAGATAGATGTTTTACCTTTGCCGCCATCTTAGTTCTCCACCTTTTTCTATTAATTTAGAATAAATTTGCCCCTGGAATTATCTATGTAGTACTATCTGTATAAAGTATCTTCTCGGTTATGGTTTCTTTTCATAGTACTCTCAGATACAATTTAATGTCATGATGCCTTCCAAATATTTTAATTTTTTTTTCAGTTTTTGTTGTGTTTTTTTTAAATTTAAGTTTGTTTTTGTTTAAAGTTACATATGTCACCCTTTTCCCCTGTTAACCTCTACCTGGAAGATACCACCCCCCAGCACATGTCCTCACATCCCTACTGTCTGTGTCCATTGGTTATGCTTATATGCATGCATATAAGTCCTTTGGTTAATCCCTTACAACCCCCTTCCCACTCTTCCCTGCCCTCCCACTAAGATTTGACAATCTGTTTGACGCTTCTATGTCTCTGGATTTTTGTTCACCAGTTTACATTGTTCATTATATCCCACAAATGAGTGAGATCATGTCATGTGATATTTACCTTTCTCAAACTGGCTTATTTTGCTAGCATAATGCTCTTCATGTCCATCCATGCTGTTGAAAATGTTAAGAGTCTTTTCTTTTTTAGAGCAGTGTAGTATTCCATTGTACAGATGTACCAAATTATTTAATCTATACATCCACTGATAGGCACTTAGGTTGTTTCCAGATCTTAGCTGTTGAAAATTGTGCTGTTATGAACAAAGAGGTGCATACATTATTTCTAATTGGTGTTTCTTACTGGTGTTTGGGATATGTTCCTAGAAGTGAGATTATGGGTCAAATGGGAGTTCTATTTTTTTTTTTGAGGAAACGCCATATTATTTTCAAGAGTAGTTGCACCAGTCTGCATTGGCACTAGCAATGGATTGAGGATTTCTTCCTTTCTGTCTTTCTTTCTCTCTCTCTCTCTCTCTCTCTCTCTCTCTCTCTCTCTCTCTCTCTCTCTCTTTCTTTCTTTCTTTCTTTTTCACATCCTCATCAGCACTAGGCAGTTGTTGATTTGTTGATAATAGGCATTCTGACAGGTGTGAGATGGTACCTCACTGTCGTTTTGACTTGCATCTCCTGATGATTGGTAACTTTGAGCATGTTTTCATATGTCTCTTGGCCTTCCATATGTCTTCTTTTGAAAAGTGTCTATTTAGGTCTTTCACCCATTTTTTAATTGGATTGTTATCTTTCTTTTGATAAGTTGTATGAGTTCCCAAAATTTTTGGAGATTAAATACTTATCAGATGTAACATTAGCAAATTTGTTCTCGCATACAGTGGGCTTTCTTGATGTGTTGTTGATGGTTTAGTTTGTTGTGAAGAAGCTTTTTATTTCAATGTAGTCCTATTTGTTTATTTTCTCTATAGATTCCATTATCCTAGGAGGTGTATCAGTAAAGACATTGCTATGACATATGTTTGATATTTTGCTGCCTATGGGTTCTTCTAATATTTTTATGGTTCCCTATATTACGCTAAAGTCCTTTATCCGTTTTGAGTTTATTTTTGTTTATAGTGTAACTTGGTAGTCTAGTTTCTTTTTTTTCTTTTTGGCATATATCTGTCCAATTTTTCCAACACCATTTATTGATGATACTGTTTTGAGTCCATTGTATGTTCTTGCCTCTTTTATCAAATATTAATTGAGCATAATGGCTTGGGTCAATCTTTGGGTTCTCTGTCCTATTCCATTGGTCTATATGTCTATTATTGTGCCATTTCCAGACTGTTTTGAGAAGAGTGGATTGTGTAATATCTGGTATTGTGATCTCTCCGACTTTATTCTTCTTTCTTAGGATTTCTGTGGCTCTTCGGGGTCTTTTCTCATTCCATATGGATTTTTGGAGAGTTTGTTCTAGGTCTGTGGAATATGCTGTTGGTATTTAAATGGGGATTGCATTTAATCTACAGATTGTGTTGGGTAATAAGGACATTTTAATGATGTGGATTCTACCAATCCATGAGCACAATATATTTTTCCATATTTTATGTCTTCCTCTATCCCTTTTTTCAACATCCTGTAGTTTTACAGGACTTTTAACTCCTTAGTTAAGTTTATTCCTAAGTATCTTAATTTTTTCTTTCAATGGTAAATGAGGTTGCTTTTTTCATTCTCTTTTTGTGAGTTTATTATTGTTTTATAATAATGTCATTGATTTCTGGGTGTTAATTTTGTATCCTGCTACATTGCCAAATTCACTTATTAAATCTAGTAGTTTTTTGATGGAGTCTTTAGGGTTTTCTATGTATACAATATCATGTATTTGTGAATAATGAGAGTTTTACTTCTTCTTTTCCAATATGGACACCTTTTGATTCTTCTTTTTGTCTGATCACTAGGGCTAGCATTTCCAGTGCTATGTCAAACATGAGTGGTGAAAGCAGGCATTCCTGTCTTGTTCTTATTCTCAGGACAAATGGATTTATTTATTTATTTTTTTGCCCATTTAGTATGATGTTGGCTCTAGTTTGTCAAATAAGGCTTTTTTAAAGTTGAGTTATGATCCCTCTATTCCCACCTTGCTGAGAGTTTTTATCAAAAAAGGGTGATATATTTTGTTGAATGATTTTTCTGCATCAATTGATATGATTATGTGGTTTTTATCTCTCAGTTTATTTATGTGATGTATAATGTTTATTGGTTTGCAGATATTGTACCAGCTTCACATCCCTGGAATAAATCACACCTGATCATGGTGTATGATCTTTCTAATGTAATGCTGGATCTGATTTGCTAGAAGTTTATTGAGGATTTTAGCATCTATGCTCATCAGGTACATTGTCCTTTAATTATTTTTCTTATAGTGTCTTTATCTGGTTTGGGAATTAATTAGTGTAATGCTGGATTCAATAAAAGAGCTTGAAAGTGTGCCTTCCTCTTAAGTTTTTTGGAATAGTCTGAGGAGGGTAGGGTTTACTTATTTGATTGTTTGGTAAAACGCGCTTGTAAAGCCATCCAGACTAGGGCCTTTGTTTTACGGAAGATTTTCTGAGTACTGCTTCAATTTCCTCCATAGTTATCAGACTACTCAGATTTTGTCAGATATAAGTATTTTTACCTCATAGTTGTTTTCATTTGTCTGCAATATTTTTCCACCCCTTCACTATCAGTCTGTGTGAGTCCTTTGTTCTGAGGCAGGTTTCTCATAGGCAGCATACATATAGGCCATGTTTTCTTATCCATTAAGCTAACCTGCATATTTTTATTGGACATTTAAGGTCATTATTGATAGGTACTTGCTTGTGGTGATTTTTATTATTTATTACTATATTCCTGTGCAATCCTTTTCATGTCCTGCGTGTCCAGGGTTCCCGTGTCAGGGTTCAGCGTCTGGAGAAGGCAGCACACAAATGAAGAGAGACTTGAAAAGCATTCATTTTGGGGAATAATGGGGGCCAGGCGGGAGTCCACCTCAAGGGGGAGGATGCCACCAGCTCTGGCTTTCCTATCCCCTTTTATTAGGGCCAAGTGATACATCCATGTCCTTTAGGTCAGGAAATTCCAACAATGAAATCAACCAGCAAGAATTAACATAAGACAAAGGGTGTAGAAGCTTTTACAATTACCAATATGTCACCTAAACAATATATGAATAGTTCATACTTAACATAAGACTAAAGGAGAGGCAACTAAAGTCTCACCTAAACAATGAGTAAACAGTTGTGATAGCCAGACTCAGAGGTGGGAGGAGAGTAGAAGAGAAGGAAGTGGTTTCTTCATGCTTAGACCAGACACAACCACCGAAACCCCCTTTAGCTGTTTATGACATTTACTCAACCCTCCCTTGCCTGAGGACATCCTGCTGCCATAACACTGCAGGGCCCACCAGCCTGGGAACAAAATTTGAAATCTCCTGCTTCCCTGTACTGTAACTGACCTTGTGCTACCTTTCTTTGTGTGAAACTGGCCAATCACAAATTGCCAAATCTCCCTGCGTTTGAGATAAAAAGTGCTTGCTACTGAGGCTCGGGGGTCGCATTGCTCACTGCTGTGACAGTTGAGATGTGGGCCCGAACTCGAGGTCATAATAAAGGGTTCTTAAATTTTTGATCTGGCTCCTTGGTGGTCGTCACTCGTGAGTGGTCCATAACAGTATCAAATTTCACAGGTTAAGAGTTCAGTCCTACAAACCTCCTCTCCCTGTCCTTCTCCCCAGCTTCATCACTTAGGCATGATGGGACTATTAATTTTATTTTTAGTTCTCTTTTTTCAAGAGAACAGGGAGTGGGAATGAAAAGTCCAATCTTCTGATTGTGGCTTGGTTTATATGGTGACTAGCCCTCACCTCAGAGCTATCTAGGAGGACCCAAGTCAGAGTGTCCTGATTAGAACACTCCTGTGTCACCCAGGAAATTGCAAGGATTTCAGGAGCCTTGTGTTAGGAACTAGGTCAAAGACCAAATATTAGAACAAAAGATGTTCCTAGTGCCCTTACCATTTAAAAATTTATGAGGGTTTGAGAAACTCTCTGTCGGAAACTTGGATTAGAGACATACACACATTTACTTATTTTCTATTAATGCTGTAGTAAAAATTACCCTACTAAAGGCTAAAAATTAAAGTGAAATGCTACTAATCTTTGTGATAAGTGGGAGCTTGGGAACAGAAATGTTCTGAATTTTCCCAGGGAATTCTATTTCAGAAGAAGCACACTGTTGATATGTCCTAAGCCTGAGTGCACCAAGCTCTTAAAAAATGGTGAGTATGTGATTTAATGGTAAAGAGTGGAATTCAAACATAGTGTGAGATTCTGCCAAATATTAACTGTATAGTTAAATAATGTAATATCATGCACACCTGATAAAATATGATGAAACAGGAACTTTACTTCTGTGGTCTTCCCAAAACCTCTAACCCCAGTCTAATCAAGAGAAAAAAAAATCACCAGAAAAACTCCAGTTGAGGGACATTCTGCAAAATATCTCACCAATATTCCTTAAAACTGTCAAGGTCATCATTAAGAAGGAAAGTCTGACAAGGAGATAAGAAAGTTGTGGTACATGTATGCAGTGGAATATTGGCCATAATAAAGAATGAACAGCATGGATGGACCTAAGTGAAGTCAGTCAGAGAAAGACAAATGCCAAATTAAATCACGTATATGTGGGATATAAAAAACAAAATAAACAAGCCGGCCAGCATGGCTAAGTGTTTGAGCATCCACCTTTAAACCAGGAGGTTCCATTTCTATTCCTGGTCAGGGCACTTACCTGGGTTGCCATCTCAATCCCTAGTACGGGGCATGGAGGCAGCCTATCAGTGATCCTCTCTCATCATTGATGTTTCTATCTCTCTCACTCTCCCTTCCTCTCTGAAAACAATAAGAATATAGTAAGTAAATAAATAAACAATGTAGAAACAGACTCTTAGATGCAGAGAACAGACTGATGGTTGCCAGAAGGGAAAGGGGTTGGTAGGCTGGGTGAAAAGGTGAAGGGATTATGAAATACACATTGGCAGTTACAAAATTGTCATGGCGATATAAAGTACAACATAGGGAATATAATCAACCTTCTGGTTTACTGCACACTTGTGCTTGCATTCCACACCCTATATGACAGCAACTTTGCAGAGTGTCCTCTCACACTCTAGGATCCCTAGGACCCCTCAGGGAATGTCAGAGAGCCAGTTTCAGCCTGATCTTCGCAGGCCAGGCCAAGGGACCTCACCTGCCAGAGGGACCTCATTCACTCTGCAGATCCTTCGAGCCACGGTGCCACCCCAGGTGTGGCCTGTTTGGAAGGGACCATGGGAGGTTGATTCCAAGGATGTGTCTGGCCCATCTTGCCCAGTCCTGTCCCACCAGCCATCTTCTAATTAATTTCCTTTCAATGTGCATGAATCCATGCACTGGTCACTAGTATTGTAACTAGTATGTATAGTGCTGGATGGGTACTAGACATAACAGGGAGAACACTTTGTAAAATATACAATTGTCTAAATGTAAGGCAGCAGAGTTAGAAGCAGTGACCGGTAAACTGCACCCTGAAAATGTAAGGAGGCACCAAATCCGGCAGGCGCCAGCCAGACTAGATCAGTAAGACCCACGTCCTGCTATCACAGCAGGGTGAGATGCCCCAGAGCACTAACAAGGAGGTGAAACACAGGTTGTTCCACCCAGCTGGTCAAGGGTCTTAGGAAATTGCCAAACCATGGTCTTGGGAAAACAAAATGTAAATATTCCCTTTGTGACATCCAGAGCTTCATGTTGTTACAACTCTACTTTAGGCCATAAATCCTATTACAACTCTACTTTAGGCCATAAATCCTATTACAACTCTACTTTAGGCCATAAGGGGTCACGCCTGAGGGAGGGGGGGGGGGTAGCAGGCCAGAGGCCCGCAATGCCAGGAAGCCGAAACTCTGTGTAACTGAAAACCCCTGAATGTCCTGACTCCCACCCCCCCATAGATAAGGTCTTTTGTTTGTGACTCTGTATAAATACCCTGCTGTACTCTGGTTCGGGGCTCTCAGCCTCTACTCTGACTTCAGGGTAGGTTGTGAGCCCCAGCATGCTTGGTGAATAAACCCTTTGCTGTTTGCATGAGAACGTCTCTTGGTGCCTTTGTGAGAGCGGCGGGCGTCCCGGGCTTAACATAAATACTATGCTGTGCACCTGAAACTAATACAAAATAATGTTGAATTAAAAGTATATTTGAAAATAAATTTTGAATTAAAAAAGAAAGTAGTTTTAGAAACTTTCACAGTCTAGAGGAGCCTAAAAAGACATGACAACTAAATGTGATATAGAATCCTGAATGAGATCCTGGAATAGAAAAAGGACATTAAGAAAAAAAAATAGATACAGAGGCAAAGAAGCATTGAACAGACTGTAAAACTACAGCGGGAAGGTGGTGAAGTTATGGGGGAGGGAGAGTTGTATGAGATCAACCTAAGGACTTGTATGCATGCATATAAGCATAACAAATGAATATAAGACACTGGGAGCAGGCAGGTGAGGGCATGTACTGGGTGGTGGGGGAGGCCAGGGAGGGTCAATGGGGGGGAAAAGGAGACATATGTATTACTATTTGTAATACAATAAAAAATAATTATAAAAATAAAACAATAAAAAACAAAAAGCTAAAAAACAAAAAGAAAAAACAACTAAAGAAATTTGAATAAACTATAGATTTTTGTTGGTAATAATGTATCAATATTAGCTCATTAATTATAACAAGTATGCAATGTTAATAATAGAACCTGGGAGTGGACTATTTGGGAAATGTATTATCTTTGCAACATTTTTATAAATCTAAAACTTTTAAAAAATGTTTATAAAGAAAATGTAATGTGAGTAGATCCATGAGTTACTTAAGTTACTAACAGGATTATGGTTGTTTGTGTTTGTTTTATGTGTTTTTGTCTTTTGTTTCTTTTCCCACAATTAACATTAGGATACTTTGATAGGCAAAGTAGGAATTAAGCCTGTTCACAGGTAAAAGTTGTTTTTATGTAGCTATATTGTAGATCCTCACATACTTCAAATGACAATGGAATTTGTAACCCAGCAGTTAAATTCTGAATCTACTTGTCTGATTCACAGGTATTTTATATTGTTTATTGTTTTGTTTTGTTTGAAGCTATTTTCATTACACCATTAGAAACTTATTTTATAAATTAATGGAAATAAGATCAACAAGTTCAATTATGTTTTTAATAAAACTAAATGTTAGCTCACTAATTTTTCTGCTTATTGAAATATCGGATATTTGCAACATTCTTCTCCAGTATAGTAATTTTTTTCCTATTCACAAAGTACAAATTCATCATATTCACTTTCTCAGGTTTTTATTACACTTGCCCAGATTATTATGATAATATCTATGTGTAAATTGCTGATTTCTAATTTACATATTATTCACTGAAGTTTGAGTTTTTTTACACATGGCTGGAGTCAGGATGAGAAATAACATAAATTAATTTATACATATACTTCTAAAAGTGTTATCTCTTTTTGCTAGATGAGAGAAGAGAGAGAGAGAGAGAGAGAGAGAGAGAGAGAGAGAGAGAGAAAGAAAGAGAGAGGGAGAGAGAGAAACAATGATGTGAAAGAAGCCTTGATCAGTTTCATCCTGCACATGCCAGGACTGGAGGCCAAGCCTGTAACTTGAGTTTGTGCCCTCTCTAGGAATCAGTGTACAAGATGATGCTCCATCCAACTGAGCCACACCAACATGGCTAAATATATCTTAATTTAGTCTTAAAATATGTAAAATAAATGTTCTAGGAGACCCTTTCTCTTCCCTACGTTGGAGTCCACTCTGTGGGACTCTTTCCTTCTCCTCATGTGAAAGTCTGAACTTGCTCTTCAATAAATTTCCACCTTTGCTATACTAAAAAAAAATGCTCTAAACACGACAATATTGTTCACCAGCTGTGAGAAGTGAGAAAAATTGTGTTCATTCAAAGAATTATATAGAAAGGCTTAACTGAGAAGTGTACCAAGAGCATGGTGTATTTTACTCTATATGAATTTAAAACCATTCTAAAATGAAATAAAACTTTTGACTTTTGAACTAGCAAACACACAGTAAAAATGCACCTTTATTTTTAGAACTTTATTAATACCCATATTAATAAATATAATAAAACATGCAATAAAGAATCTGGAATAGAACAATTAATACAAATTTGCCACTGGACTACATACTGCTATCCTGGCTCATATAATATCCAACCTTCTCACTTCCAAAGCATAGTTAGAACTCCTTTGGGATACTGTTCACTTTCAGGTAATGTATGATGTGACAGAAGAAGAATCTTCTCCAAATATAAACATAAATCTATATTTCATAAAATTCCAAGTGTCTTAAACAAAGATAGCATAAATTTCACACATTTTATTTCTAAAAATATGACATACAGTCATGAAACAATTGCCTTCATATATTTTTTCACTTGTGCACACACATTTTTCTGAGTAGCCTTTTCATTACTATTGTCAAGTGTCAGCTGTTGTTAACTTGCACTGATTTTAAAAATCATATTTACTGAAAGCACATGGATTGTTAATGTAAAAATGCAACTATGAATGAATATTTTAAGGCCACTGCATGAAATTGCTCTGGTGTGGTAATTGGCACATAATGTAAAAAAGGTTTGTTTTTTTTTTCCAAATACAGTTCAGCTTATCTTGCTCTCACATTTTTCAGGGCATTTGTGCCAATTGGAAACAGCCAAAATAGTGTGTAATGGTTGTGATGAAAACTTATTGTAAACATAACTACAAATTTGGTTTTAAATAAATATGAAAGAAGAAAAACAGAAATTATAACCATACTGGAAAATATGAATCAAGAGTGTAATAAAAGCCTAAACAGCTAGCCAAAACCGGTTTGGCTCAGTGGATAGAGCATCGGCCTGCAAACTCAAGGGTCCCGAGTTCGATTCCAGTCAAGGGCATGTACCTTGGTTGTGGGCACATCCCCAGTAGGGGGTGTGCAAGAGGCAGCTGAACGATGTTTCTCTCTCATCAATGTTTCTGACTATCCCTCTCCCTTCCTCTCTGTAAAAAATCAATAAAATATATTTAAAAATAAAAAAAATAAAAGCCTAAACAACTAGATGTTGATAAATAAATGTACCTTATATATCAGCAGGTATATGCACATTCAGTCTTAATGTAAATAACAAAAACTAATTTTGACAGATACACGTGGGTTAAATTTACTTGAATTTTCCATGACTAAAAAGGATTGTGTGTGTGTTACATGTCTTCATTATAGGAAAAGACTGCACAATTTGTGATTTTTTTTGTCTATTTTTACCCATTTTAATGAAAATGTGTGACAAATATTAGTTTGGGGAAGGTAGAGGCTCTTCATATCACCAATACACAATAGCACTAATTTTTTAACAGCTAATTTTGCTAACCAATTTTACATTACCAGAAACAAAATGTTAAATAGCTAAATAATACTATACTTTCTAAATAAGACTATACTCTCTAAATTTATTACACTGTCTGTATCATATATAAGTTTGTTTTTATATACCCACACAGTATTAGCTAAAACTTGAAGATTAAAGACAAAATGTGTATGCACTTAGCATATGATACACAGTGATTGAATACATACTTATAAATGTGATATATTAGTGCTATAGGTAGTAAATTATTAACCATATGTAAGTGAACACAGCCACAAAAATTGAATAACCAGTCTCACTGAGCATATTATCATACTTGCCATTCAATTTGAAATTTTAATTTCAAACTAAATCAAATACCTCTTTTTTTTTTCAAGGGAATTATTTTCAATTGATGCTAAAACAATACTTTTTCTACTTCTGTGTCTAAATTTTTTGCACATCAGAAGAGCCACCTTTGAGCTTTGCCAATCTATAGCTCTGTCCATCCATTCAAAGACAGAATTTTTAATATTATGAGAAAGATCTCTTCAGATTTGAAGCCTTGGAAGTTACAGGTTGCCAAGGCCAGACTGTGGAAGCTTTGAAGGAGATTGCATAGAGGAGAATAACTGACCTCACTTCCTTTGTCTCTTTGGCTACTTCTAGCCTGCTTCCATTCAATGCCCTTCTGGTACAAACCCAGAAGAGGATACCCAGTCTTTTAATACTATTAACACAGTCTAAGCCTGCCTATATAGTCAGAGTTAGAAAGGGCAATACAAGCATATTTGTTCATTCCTATTTCTCTAGGAAAGGTATCAAAATATTGCCAATTTTTACATAAGAGGAGTTAAGAGTCACACTTAAAACTCAATAAATTACAGTATAAGAAAAAATTTCTAAATATCTAATTTTGGTTTCTATTCTGATTTTTTTTATCAATCATATTCCTAACATATTTTTCAGTTTCCCCCTTTATCTCTTTTTATTCATTTAATTTTGTGCGTCTAGACCACAACTAAAATGTGTAAATAAGAAAATGTGAAAATAACTAAAATAGAAGATATTCTCATACATTATCTTCCCTAGTTCTTAGAGAAAAAAGCCTAAATTCTACTGGAAGCTCTGATGTTGTCATTCTGGTTTTCTTTATCTTCCCCAGGTTTAAATCTTCATTGTCAACAATATCAGCAACAATATCAACACCTACACATGGTAATATTTCAATAAATTTTCAATCATCATCAGTCTTTCATAACATGCACCTGAACTACCAGTATGCTCCAAGTCTCTTTAAATATTAACAAACACAGTGGAGAAAATATTAATACTAATTAATTTAAAATTTCACTAATTAAACTCTTGCAGTTAAAAGTGAATAAGTTGTTCTACACACCAAATAAAATATAATTTAAAGATTTTCATAATTGGAACAATATATCCTCAAAAATACTACATAATCTGCTGGGCACAAGAAGGGAAGCTTTTTCAACATTTAGTGGAAACCTTCACCAATGAAATTATACATTTACCACACTTTATATTACAACATTTACCACAGTTTAACCATAAGTTACATATCTTCAAGTTACACATTACAAATTTTACATCTAATTTAATTAACAAGAAATATTCACTCCCCCAGTCCTGATTAATACATCAATTGTCTCTTGACTTACTGTAATATGGAAACAAGACATTTTCTTGGTTTTGCTATGGAGGAAAATTAAATTGGTGCTGTTTCTGTATATTGATGAAATGTCCACATAGAGAATCATGGCCAGTTATAAGGACAAAAGAAAAGAAAAAAATAAAATAAAACAGACAACAGAAGGAAACTAATGTTCCCTGGAATACTCCTGTATTCTTTGATTAGAACATATTTTGTGTTCATATAAGATATTTTGTTGTGTCTTTTTTTGTGTTATTGGGGTATTTCTCATCTACCCCAAGAAGCAGTCATGAACCTCATATCTCCCTCTGCACATCTCCTTAGAATTCTATAACACCTTTACTGTAAATCTATAATCCCATTACTTGAAAAGTTCCTTTCTGACTCTGATCTTGTTATCAGTGGTTGTCTTTAGTTAGTGGAGCTAGAACGGCAAAAATCCCTTAGTCATATAGGTTTATTATGTGGTTTTATCTACAGTTATATTAACTTGTTTACTTTTTACTGAACATATTTTGGTATCAGCATATTCAGCAATCATAACAACATTTAAATCTTCCTGATAGTCTTTAGAAAATAGCAGTTTCCAGTCATAGGTGTAAATGAATCATCCATTAAATGCATTCATGTTCCTTGTGATTTTCCAGATGAGAAAGACTCAATTAATAATGGAACAAAGGCTTAAAATGGCAGGTAAAATATGATTTCTGATGCATTTTACACTAAAGAATAAAAATAAATTTTATAGAAAGAGCCCTTTTCAGCAAATACTTGCCTAATTTGGGCACAGATATTGCACTTCAGTGTCTTGAACTCTACTAAAGAGTAGAGAATAGGTTATAGACAGAAATCTGTACCATTTATGTATATTCTTTACAGAAAACGTATATGCAAATTATATCAACAATATAGTCTTCAAATAAAGATAGAAAACATAAAACACAGGCAAAAATATGAGATATTTACACTCAGTACTGTACATTTTTGTACAAACACTAATAACATAAAACTGGAAACTAACAACAAATATGAAACAAAAAGACAAACAAAATACAAACCTACTTATACCATCCAATGTTATCTGAACAAAAGTTGAAATAAACTAAAGGTACTCTTGGAAAATCAGATATTTCCTACTTTTCCATTTGCTATCTATCAGGTCTACAAAAATAAAAATGGAAAAAAATCAATAATTGTTGGAATCCTTTTCACGTCCCGCGTGGTTCAGGGTTCCAGTTCAGGGTTTGGGTTCTGGAGAAGGCTGCACACAAACGAATTAAGACTCAGAAAAGCATTAATTTGGAAAAATGGGGGGCCAGGCGGCAGCCCATCTCTAGTGGAAGGACTACTCCTGCTTTTGGCCTTGCCATTCCTTTTATTTAGGTTTTGGGAATACACACATTGCCCTTAGGCAGGAAATAAGCATATTATCCTATCAGGAAAGATTTACATGATTATCTGGTGGGGAAGTTGCCCTTGCCACCCTTATCTTAATTGGATAGGGAGTGGTTGGCTCTGACCTTTCAGAGCTTCAAGGTTGACCAAGCCTTTCAGATTCCTTGTCCACACCTTTCTGTTGTTGAGGTAATAGCTGGTTCCCAGCAAATAATATTGCACAATTTGGTAAAAATAAATGAAAAAAAAACTACTATGCATCAGAAATACTATACATTACATATTAATATCTGTCACGATAAACCTTTCTGTACAAATGTGCGAAATTTTATATATTTTTTAAAAAATAGATTCTAAATTAAACAAATTGTAAATTTATCTTTATCTTTTGACTAAGGGTCTAGCTCTAGAGTCTATTTTGCTATCTGTGTCTATTTACATAGCTATTTACAAACTTAACAATTTGGAATATTCATTGAAATTGGATCTTAAATTTTGATTGTATGCATTATGTAAAAAATGTAAATTAGCCATTGTAGCTTTACAAGGGATGTTCTTCTATAATGTGAGAATCATCCCTAGAGGGTCTACCCTTTTGGCCTGCAGTGAAGGTTTTCAAAGGAATGACTTTAACTGAATTATCACTAGGATTAATTCTTTCAGTTTTATAACTGAGATCTTATACTAACTTGCACTCCATGATCAAAAGACAGCAGTCTTTCAGATCCAACCTCTTACTCCCAACCTTGCAAACCCATCAGTGACCATACAGGACTGTGATGGTGGGCAGCGTCCTGCGGCAGTGGAGGGCTATGGTGGATTACAGCAGCCTGTGCTGGTCAGGGGCTATGGCTAAGAGCAGTAGCCTGTGCGACAGGAGGACTGTGTTGGAGAGCAGAGACCTGTGTTGGTGAAGGACTATGGCACAGTGCCATAACTTGGGTCACCGGAGGGCTATGGCAAATAGCAATGGTCTGTTTCACTGGAGGGCTGCAGCGGCGAGCAGAGGCTGGTGTCAGGAGTGGGCTGTGGCATAGAGCAGAGACCTGTGTGTGTGAAGGGCTGGCATGGGTCAGAGAAGCTGGCATCCAGCAGGCATCAGAATGGCCCAAGATGAGACATTCTTGAGTGTAGTTGTCAGAGGCCTTTTCCACCATTGGTTGAACAGTTATTTCTGTAGCTGTTAGGGAGGGAAACCAATGATAAAATATATTACAAAGGCATATTTTTATAGCTACTTAAAATAATCTTATTGTTATAGGAAAAATTAAAAAAAATCTATATATATATGTAAGAGCCTAAGTGACTGTTATCACCTGATGACTGGCCAGTAATTATGACATGCACTGATCACCAGGGGGCAGACACTCAATGCAGGAGCTACTACCTGGTGGTCAGTGCTTGCCCACAGCCAACCTCCTACGGCCAGCCAACCTCCACAGCCCTTTTCCCTGGCCAGCCTGTGGTCCCTCTCCTTGGCCGACTCACCAACCTCACATAGCCCCTTATCCCCAGGCCTGCCCCCATCGGCCCAAACGGGCAACCCCTCCTCTTGGTTGGCTGCCCTGATCAAGGCCAATCGGGGCAAGTCAGCTGACCAACCTTCCACAGTCCCTCTTCCTGGCCAGGCTGCCCCGATTGGCCACGGACCCCCATCAGAGTAGGAGATAGCCATGATTAGTCCCGATCACAGGCCAGGCCTACAGACCCCACCAGTGCACGAATTCATGCACCGGGCCTCTAGTATACTATAAATACATTAGAGACTTACAATATTTTAACAATTGATACTTGATTTCTCAAGAAATAATTCCTAGAGGATCAGAAATAACCAGATGGATAGGTCTTATTTTCATAATTAAGATACTTTGGCCTAGTATCCCAAATGTATAAATGTTTAATTGTGTTTGTGACTATACATGGAAACTATGATCATTGATCTATATATTAGTCAGTTAATATATGGCTTCTAACTAACACAAAGTAAGGACATAAGTGAAATGAATAGGAAAACCAGTCATAGAAACATATAATGAACTAACCAATTATAGCTAACCATTTTGTTAAGAGTCTAATTAATTAATTTGAGAATAAATCAAAGAATAAATTAGGTTAATTTGAAAACAAAGTTAATTGAACTCTAAAATGCCTTTTTTAAAGAATGAACTATAGCTACAATTACCTCAAATGTAATTGCTTTCTGTATTTCTCATTTTCTGAAATCATGACAAATCAGTATAGAAATGTAATGAACTACTGATATAAAGTACTTTGTGCTAACCTAATGCTTTCTAAAACTCCTTTTTAAGGTTTCTATAAAGTTTTCAAATGCCAATAGGTTTCAAATATCAATAAGTACACCATACAAAGACTCGCAAAATCAAAATAGAGTAGCTATATCAATATAAAAATAACTCTATAACAAATAATATTATTAGCTATAATGAATGATATTGCATCATAATAAAAGGTTCAATTCTCTAAGAAGACATAATCTAAAATTTAAAAATATAAATTCTTGATCCTATAAATCTTCAAAAAATATGGACTCCAAGTACTGTCATTTTATCGCACTTACAATTAAAGGACAAGATGTATGCAAACTGACTTTCATTAAGATTAAATATCTTCATTAGGTAAACATTTACATTTCTTCATTTAAAAATCTTCCTATGAGATTAAAATTTTAAGTATTCTATCTTTTTACCCAATCATATTTGAGAAATAGTTAGAAAGATAGAGTTTTATATATTTTGGATGATATTAACTTATAAATTTTGCACAGAAATATATGAATGCACATATAACTATACTTTAAAGAAACATTTAATTTCTTGATCATCATAAAAACAAATGATCTGGCAGACTTAAACTTTATAACAAAATAATACATTATAATTTCAACATTGAATCACTTGCCTATTTATGATAAAAAATTCATACAAAATCATTTTTACTGAAAGGAAATATTATAAGCATTCTTTTAAAGAGCTCTATTGAGATATAATTCACCCATTTAAAATGAACAATTTAGTAGTTTTTATTATATTCACAAAGTTGTAAAACTATCACCACAATCAATTTGGGGATATTCTTATCTTATAAAAAGAAACCTTATCTACATTAGCAGTCTCAGCTCATTATCCCCTAAACTCCACAGCCCTAAGCAACCATTAATCTAACTTTTATTTCTTTTATACATTAGCTAATTCTAAACATGTAATATAAATTAAATCCTTCACCTGGAATCTTTTGTGACTGGAATTATACTACCTGATATAAAATTATAATACAAGTCTATAGCAATCAAAAAGCATGGGTCTTGCATAAAAACAGACATAGAGATCAATGGAATGGAATACAGAGCACATAAATAAACCCATACCTTTAAGTTTAAGTAATATATGACAGAAGAAGCAAAAACACACAATGGAGTAAAGACAGTTTATTCAATAAATGGTGTTTAAAAAAATTAAACTAGACCACTTTCTTACACCCTAGATAAGATTTAACTCAAAAAGCATTAAAGACCTAATGTAAGACTCAATACCATAAAACTCTAGAAGAATATATAGGCAGTAAAATATCAGACATTTCTCATACCAATATTTGTTCTGACATATTGCCTCAGGGAAAGGAAACAAAAGAATAAATAAACAAATAGGACTACATCAAACTAAAAAGATTTTACACAGCAAAAGAAACTATCAACAAAACAGAAAGACAACTTACTAAAATGGGAGAAGATATTTGCCAATGACATATCCAATAAAGGATTAATATCCAAAATTATAAAGAACTCATACAACTCAACACCAAGAAAACAAGCAATTCAATTAAAAAATGGACAGAGAACCTGAATAGACAACTTCCCCAAAGAAAACATACACATGGCCAATAGACCAAAAGATGCTCAAAGTCACTAATAATCAATGAATTGCAAATTAAAACCACAATGAGATATGAACAGCTAACACTGATAAAACAAAAACAACAATGTTGATGAGTATATAGGGAAAAGAGAACCCTTTGCACTATTTGTGAGGATGCAGATTGGTGCAGTAACTATGGAAAGCAATATAAAGTTTCCTCAAAAAATGTAACCTACCTTATTACCCAGTGATTTCATTTCTGGGTTTATATATCTGAATAAATCTAAAGCACTAGGTCAAAAGAATATATGCACTCCCATATTCATTGCAGCATTATTGAGAATAATGGAGATATGGAAGCAACTCAAATGCCCATCAATAATTGAGAGGATAGAAAAGCTGTGGTACAATATATACAATGGAATATTACTTGGTCATAAAAAATAATAAAATTTTACTATTTATAGGAGCCTGGATGGACTTAGAGGGTATTATGTTAAGTGAAATAAGTTAATCATAGAAAGACAAATTCCATATGATTTAACTTATTCATGAAATCTAAAGAGTACAATAAACAAAATAGGAACAGACTCATAGAAATAGAGAACAGACTGATGGTTTTCAGAGGGGACAGGTGTCAGAGAGCTGGGTGGAAAAGTTCAAGATATTAAGAACTACAAAGTGGTAGACACAAAAGAATAATGGGAATGTAAAGTAGTGAATAGAGAATATAGTCAATAATCTAAACTAATAAAAGGGTAATATGCTAATTACTCTGGATAGACTGGACATCTTCCAGACATCCTTCTGGACAAAGCCGCAGCTACAAGAGCTGAGGCAAGTCTCTATAGCTGGGAGGGCTTATTGCAGAGCCCCAGCTGGGTGGGCAGGACCTCCCTGTGGATGATGATGAATGGCAGAGCCCAGGCCAGGTGGCAAGGGCCTACATCTACTCTGCAATTGATTGCAGAGCTCCAGCAGGGTGACCAGGGTTTTTCTGTGGGCAGGGATCAATGGTGGAACCCAAGCCTGATGAGCAAGGCTCCCTGTGCATGGGGATGAATGGCAGAGCCCAGGCCAGAAGGGAAGGGACTCCCTCTGCTCTGCAATTGATCCCAGAGCCCCAGCAGGGTGGGCAGGGCCTCCCTCTGCACAGCATGGATCACAGAGCCTGGGAAGGGTGGGTAGGGCCTCCTTCTATTGTCGCCGCCATCAATTGCAGAGATCGGGTGTGGTGGGCAGGGCCTCCCTCTGCAGGGCATCAATATGGGGGTGTCTCAGACTGCGAGAGGGCACAGGCTAGGCTGAGAGACTCCTCCAAGTGCGCAAATTTGGTGTTAAAAGAGTAATATGCAAATTTGCAAATTGACCATACTGCCAATCAAGCCACACCCACAGCCATGTCCACCAGCCAATTAGGATCAAATTATGCAAATAAACCCCAACCAAGATGGCTGCCACCACTGAGAGCAGGAGGGAGGCTTGGGGTTTCCCTGGCAATGGAGGAAGCCAAGCTTTCTGCCTGTTGTTGCCAGCCTCGGTCTCAATTCAATGCTACAAAGTTTCAATTATAGAAGATACATAATCCCAACAGAAATGGCAGCAGCCACAGAGCTGGACAGAGAAGAGGCTAGAATTGCTGGGGCAATGGAACTAAGCCAAACTTCTGCAGCCCTAGCTTAGGCCTCCACACTAGGCTACAAAGTTTCAAACAGAAATGGCTGCCACCACAAAGTGAGCAGAAGACTTGGCTCTGCTCCAGGCTACAAAGTTTCAATTGTAGACATAGATTAATCCCAGATACCAGTGCCTCCGCTTGGGTCACTGGGGGCCATGGCTAGCCTGAAAACCTCCACAGGTCCCTCACCCAAGTGGCCCGTCACCCCAAGGAAACCCCTGTACTAATCCAGGACACTCTTTAGAGCAAACCAGGTGGCCCCCACCCATGCACCAGGCCTCTATCCTATCTAATAAAAGAGTAATTTGCAGATTGACCATCACTCCAACACATAAGAAGGCTGCCCTGATGTGGTCAAAGATCCTGCGCCCATGTGGACACAAGATAGCCACCACAAGATGGCCAGCAGAGAAGGGCCGTTGGGAGGTTCCAGGCCTGCAAGAGACAGCAGTTGGGGGCAATCAGGGGAGGAAAGTTAGGGGTGATCAGGCTGGCAGAGGAGGGAAGTTTCTGGCAAACAGGCTGGCAGGGGAGCTGTTAGACATCAATTAGGCTGGCAGGGTAGTGGTTAGGGGATGATCAGGCTGGCAGGCAGAAGCAGTTAGGGGCAATCAGGTGAGCAGTTTGCAGCCAGCAGTCCTGGACTGTGAGAAGTGTGTCTAATTGCCTGTTTAGGCCCCATCCCACTAGAATCAGGCTTAAACGGGCAGTCAGACATCCCTCGAGGGGTCCCAGATTGGAGAGGGCACAGACTGTGCTGAGGGACATCCCCTGCCCCTCATGCATGAATTTTGTGCACTGGGCCTCTAGTCCTATCTAATAAAAGAGGAACATTCAAATTGACTGTACCTCCGCTATGCTACCAGCCAATCAGGAGCAGGGGACATGGTCAGTAGGCAAGGGGCATGGTCAGCAGGCAGGTGGCCTGGTCAGTGGGCAGGGGGCGTGGTCAGAGGGCATGGCCAGCGGGCATGGCCAGCAGACAAGAGGTGAGGCCAGCAGGGACATGGCCACAGTGCTGTGAAAGCAATCACACTATAAGTTCTCCCCACAGGGTGCTTAAGGGCCAGCCCTCCTTACAGTTACTGTGACTTAGTCACATGCAAATGAGCTCCCAGGGCACCTTAGGTAATGAGGCAGGGGCATGGCTGCAGTGCCATGAAAGCAACCACCACGCTATAAGTTCTGCCCCCACGGTACTTAAGTGCTGGCCCTCCTTACAGTAAACTGTGACTTAGTCACATGCAAATGAGTACCCAGGGCACCTTGAGTAATGAGGTCAGGTGTGAGGCAGGGCTGTGAGCCAAGTGGCAGTTTGGGTCCACACCCTGAACCCAATGCCCTGCGGATACCATCCTGGCCACAGCTGTGTGAGGCCCAGGGGTCCCTGCATGCCCAGAGCCCATGATGAGGCTGGCTGCTGTCAGCCGGCCTTTCCGCTGCTGCTCGGGGGCGGAGGGGTGGTCCCTCGCACACCTGTTCTGAGCATCCCCAGCGGCCCTTGGCATCCCTGGATGGCTGCACAGGGGCCCGCGGAGCAGGAGGGTGGTCCCAGGTGGCAGTTCAGCCACTGTGCAGGGCCATGGAGTAAAGGGGTGGGGACAGAAGGACCAGCAGGGATGCCCAGGATCGGCAGTCTCTGCGTCGGACTGAGGAGCATATTGGCAGTCTCAGGCGGGTGTTCCGCTGCTACGCAGGGCCGGGGAGCAGAGGGGTGCATGCATTTTGCTGCTCTGCAGTCCATGGAGTGGAGGGGTGGGGACCCAAGGAGCTGCATTGTGCTGCTCCATAGGGTCCACGAAGCAGAGGGGCGGGGATTCAAGGGACCACCTGTACTGGGCGACCCTGGCGGTCCTGGGTGGCCGTTTCACTGCTCCCCCATTCCGCCCCTCTGCGGGGCCCAAGAAGCTGAGAAGAAGGTGAAGGAAAAGCTGTCCAAAGTGATGAAGGTGCTGGGGAGGAGCAAGCAACCAAAAAGAAAGATTGAGCCTCCTTTTTCTTAAATATTTCAAGAATAATTCTCCCAATAATCAACCCCATCACCAACCAAGCAGTTGAGTCTCCGATAGTATATGAATTAAAGTTGGACATTAAATGTTATGCTATGACTTTTCTCCTTATACACAGTATCAGTTTGCTTGCAGAGTGGCTTCCAGGCTTGCTCCCAGCCCACATGTGCATGGCCCACACTTATGAGTTCAGGATCTATGACAATGTGAATAATTCAGATGTTTACAATAAAAACACATGGATACAGGAATTCACTAATGTTAATGTTAAAATTCATGGAAAAAATAGTCCTTTGAATTTTTGGTGGTTAGAAATTAAAGACCTCAAATGATGTGCAATAAACAGTAAATAAAGTTACACTAAATGGCAATATATATATATATATTAGGGGCCAGGAAATGTTCAAAGACCTGGGAACCATTTCCAGATCAGGAAAGGAAGTCATAGGGTGTATATTATTGCTACAAATACTGTATTTCCTACTACTTACAACATATACAATGTAATGTATTAGATGCCTTCCTATCTCATGAAGTACGTATTCTCATAGGTAGTACTGGTAGATATGTTATAGTTATGACAGTATGTTATATTCTATCTATATTAATAAAAGGGTGATATGCTAATTAGACCATGAGACATTCCAGATGTCCTTCCCGACAAAACCATGGTGGCGGGTCTGAGGAAGAGGTGGTTATGGGTGATCAGGCCAGGAGGGGAGGGCAGTTGAGGGTGATCAGGCTGGCAGAGGGGTGCAGTTGGAGGCAAGCAGGCCAGCAGGCAGAGTGGTTAGGGGAGATCAAGCAGGCAGCCAGATGAGTGGTTAGGAGCCAGTAGTCCAGGATTGCGAGGGGGTTGTTCGACTGCCAGTTTAGGCCAGATCCCACAATGTCCCATATTAGAGAAGATGCAGGCCAGGCTAAAGGACACACCCTTTCCACCCCCCTCCCATGCATGAATTTCATGCACCGGGCCACTAGTATATATATATATAAAAGCCTAAGTGATTGGCCAGTAGCTATGATGCATACTGACAATCAGGGGGCAGACGCTCAACACAAGAGCTGCTGAGTGACAGCAACTTTGCAGAATGCTCTCTCGCACTTCGAGACCCTCTTGGGGGATGTCAGAATGTTTATTTCAGCCCAATCACCATAGGCCAGGCTGAGGGACCATATCAGGCCATGAATCTGAGCACTAGGCCTCTAGTCTATATAAACTGAGTGGCCAAATTATATGACCATCCTGTCAATACTTCATTGGGCCACATTTTGCCTTCAATACTGTGGTGATTCTTCTTGGCATTGACTCCACGAGATGTTTAAAGTTGATGTAAGGAATCTGACACCATGCCTGATGAATAGTACTGTCTGGTTCTGTGAGATTTGATGGTTGTGGAACCAACTGCCTGATAGCTCTTCTAACCCCGTCCCACAAATGCTCAATTGGATTAAGATATGGTTATTGTAGGGGCCACCTTTGCAAGGTAAAGTCTCTCATGTTCTTGAAACCATTCTTGCACAATATGAGCACTGTGTCATGGCACATTGTCTTGTTGGAAGAAGCCATCTACATTGGGATACACTATCAACATGATAGGATGAACTTGATCAGCAACAATACTTAGGTATGTTGTGCTATTCAGATGTTGTTCCACATGAAATAAAGGGCCCAAATCATGCTAGGAAAACATGGTAAGTGCCCCACCAGCTTGAATGGTTGTACTCATGCATGTAGGGTGCATGCATTCATGCTATTTCCCCTAAATTCTTACTCTGCCATCTGCATGATGCAAGTTGAAATGTGATTCATCAGATCACATGACTTTTTTCCCCCAATGCTCTACTGTCCAATCCTTGTGTTCCTGTGTGAATTGGAGAAGTTTTATCTTGGTAACTAGAGACAAAGTATTCGAACAGGCCTTTCGCTTCCGTATCCCATATGATGCAGTGTACGGTGAGCAGTGCATTCAGAGCTCATTTGAGAGGATCCCTGATTAAGATCTGCAGTAATTCAAGGCACTGTTGCCCTTCTGTTGTCGTGTATCAGTCTTACCACTTTCTGTTCTGCCCTAATATTGATTAGTCACTGAGGGCCACAATTCGCACATTCAGACCCAGATTTTTGGCTGACAGTCCACTCTTTAAACACTTTAGTCCTAACCAGTTTGCCTCAGTGGATAGAGTGTCGGACTGCTGACTCAAGGGTTCCAGGTTCAATTTCGGCCAAGGGCATGTACCTTGGCAGCTGATTAATGTTTCTCTCTCATCGATGTTTCTAACTCTCTCTCCCTCTCCCTTCCTTTATGTAAAAAACCAATAAAACATATTTAAAAAACAAACACTTTTAACACTCTGAATGCCAACAATCATCCCACATTCAAAGGCTGTTAAATCTTGTTGTTTACCATATCTTCAGAGAAAAATCACTTACACTGCTGTGGTAAGCAACCTACTTCCTTATTTATAATGATCTGGCCCTCTAGCAACTTCACCATGAAATTACAGCTAATTTTCTCACAAACATCAGGTGGTCATAATAATCTGGCCACTCAGTGTATATAAAACCATAATATGCAAATAGACCAAACAGTGGAACAACCAAACAAATGAACAACCGGTTGCTATGATGTGCACTGACCACCAAGGGGTGTGTGGGGAATATTGTGGGCTTTGGCAGGTGGAACATGGTGGGTATTGGCCATCATGGAATGGTGGAGCAGGTGAGTGGGGGTGCCAAACCAAGGCAGAGCACCAGTCGCTGTCATCAGGGTGAGCTTCTGGTGGTTACTGAAAATTATTTGCTCCCAGGCACTGCGGTTCCACCAGGTGCTTGCACCTGCTGCTGGCACCAGTGCCACTCACACCCGCTGCCAGCTCCTGAGCCAGCACTTGCACCCACTGCCAGCACTGGTCCCAATTTCTTGGCCCTGTCAGCTGGTGCCAGCAGCCACTGGTAGCATCAATTGCCCTTGATGCTATTTCTAAATATTTCAAGGGGTTATTTGGGCAGCAGCCGCAGCTCGCACCTGCTGACAGTGCTGGCCTTACTCACACCCACTGTTGACGCTGGCCCCAATTGTTCTGTGCCATATGCAAGTGCAAGTGGAGCTAGCACCATCTGAGTGTGAGGTGAGAGCAGCTATGGTGGATGCCAGGATGCCAACAGGCAGGGGACCAAGGGCTGTGGCTGGAGGGGCTGGGTGGGGGCATGGAGGATGGGCTGAGACAAATCCTTGTTTTCACTGCAGCCTGGCAACCCACAGTTCCTTTCAATGTGCATGAATTTGTGCACTGGGCCCCTTCTATTGTGATAAATATGTAGGATGCCAGGAGAGTATTTGAAATATTGTGGTGAGGGGGCACTCTATAAAATATATCATTATCTAACTATTATGCTATATACCAGAAGCTAACACAAAATAATATGGACTGTAATTTTCAGTTGAAAAAAAAATAAAAAACCTCCCATCTTGATAACTAAAAAAAATTTACTTCAGATTTATTAAAAATTAATTTCAGTGAGATATATACATTTTACTTATATATACCTATGTACATTCTTGTCTTTTTGTGCAATTATCATGCAGAGATGATATATGTAAATGTGTATATATTAGAATCAATAATACATTGTTATTATATTGCTTTTTTCATTATTGGTTTTACTGAAGCTGAGAAAAAATGGAGGGGTAACAACCTAATTATAAATTGTTTTATCAACCTTTCTATTGATTATTTCCAGTCCATTTCATTTGTTTTTGTGAAATTCAAGTTAATATCTGGTGTTGTTTTGATACTCCAATTCAGTTTTTTTCCTACTTACCTCCTTTCTGAATAGTATTGCTATAAATGTGAGTGAAAAATATTTATTTGAATCCCTGTTTTCATCCTTTTTGGGTATATACCCAAAGATAAAATTGCCTGTGCATTTGGTGCCATAATTATAAAATCTTGGCAAATCCAATGTCATGAAGCTTTCTTATGATTTCTAAGTTTTTTTTTACATTTTTAGGCCTTACATTTAAGTGTTTGGTCCATTTTGCATTAATTTTTTATATATGGTATATGATAATGGTGCAGCTTCATTCTCTCAAATGTGGGTATATAGTGTTCCCAGCACTAATTTTTGTCCTCTAGTTTCCTAATATCAGTTATTCATATTGCCTCCTCTTTTCAGAAGGTCTATTCCTAAATATTTCAATAAGGATCTGCCAGTTTTTAGTCTTCTACCTTTTTAATTAAGAACCATCTACCTTCTCAATTCACTTGCTATCACTCTGTATCTTGTTAAGCATTAGCATTATCAAAGGATGTAAGTAATTTTCTACTAGCCTTCCTCTTACAGGAATAAAACAAAGCTGTTGCATTATGCTAAGTGAAATAAGACAGTCAGTGAAAGAAAAATACCACATGATCTCCCTCATTTAAGGATAATAAAAAACATTATGAACTGATAAACAAAAATAGATATAGAGGCAGAGAAGCATCAAACAGACTGTCAAATTACAGCAGGAAGGCTGGGAAGTGTCGGAAGGGAGAGGTAAGAGAACAACCAAAGGACTTGTATGCATGTATATAAGCATAAACAATGAACACAAGATACTATGGGTAGTGGTGAGGGCATGTGCTGGGGAGGTAGAGGAGGCTGGGAGAAGATGAATGGGGAGAAAAAGGAGACATGTATCTTACTATTGTAACACTTTAAACAATAAATAACAAATAAAAAAGCATACAAAGAATTGAATTCAAATGATAATATTTTGAATAACAATATGAGAGAGTTCATGAGAGCTTGAAAGATTAAGTAACAAATACATACAGAACTAAAAAATAAAAATAATAAAAGTTGAGTGTTTAAAAATGTCATAATGCTTATACATTTATAGAGGTTTTTATAATTTGCTAGATTTTTTACTAAAAAATACTTGACACATAATTTTTTAATCTTTATTGTTCAGTTTATCAATTACATTGTTCCCACTTTTTCCCCGTGTAGCTCCCCTCCACCCGATACCCATCTCACCCTCTGCCTCACCTCCCCCCACTGTCCTCTCCCATAGTTGCATGATTTTTGTCCAGTCTCTTGTTGCACCTCCCACACCCCTTTGCTCCCCAAGAATTGTCAGTCCATTCCCTCTCTATGTCCATGATTCTGTTATATTCACCAGTTCATCCTGTTAATCAGATTATTATTAATTCACTTGATTTTTAGATTCATTTGTTGATAGATGTGTATTTGTTATTCATAATTTATATTTTTGCCTTTTTTTCTTCCTCTTAAAGAATATGTTTCAGCATTTTTTATAATTTTGGTTTGGTGGTGATGAACTCCTTTAGCTTTATCTTATCTGTGAAGCATTTATCTGACCTTCAATTCTGAATGATAGCTTTGCTGGGTAGAATAATCTTGGTTGTAGATTCTTGCTATTCATCACTTTGAATATTTCTTGCCACTCCCATCTGGCCTGCATTATTTCTGTTAAGAAATCCGCTGACAATCGTATGGGTGCTCCCTTATAGGTAACTAGCTGTTTTTCTCTTGCTGCTTTTAATATTTTCTCTTTGTCTTTAGCTCTTGGCATTTTAATTATGATGTGTATTGGTGTGGTCCTCTTTAGATTCCTATATTTTGGGGTTCTGTGCACTTCTTGGGCTTTTAAGTCAATTTCTTTCACCAGGTGGGGGAAGTTTTTGGTCACTATTTATTCAAGTAGATTTTCATTATCTTGCTCTCTCTCTTTTTCTGGCATCCCAATAATTCTGACGTTGGTATGCTTGAGGTTGTCCCAGAGGCCCCTTACAATATCTTCAATTTTTGGGGTTCTTTTTGCTTCTTGCTTTTCCAGCTGAGTGGATTTTGCTTCTTTGTATTTCAAATCTTTGACTTGGTTCTTGTGGTCTTCTGGACTCCTTTTAGTTCCTTGTATAATATTTTTTGTTTCAGTCAGCGTATGCTTAATTTCTAGTTGGTCCTTTTTCATATCCTCATAGGTGTTGCTCATTTCCTCATAGGTCTTGTTCATTTCCTTGTAGTTCTCATTAAGTTCATGGGCCTTTTCTAGGAGCCTCTTGAAAAACCTTGTTACCGTGGTTTTGAACTCTATGTCTAGTCATCTTTTTTCCTCCATTTCTTTCACATCTGATTTCTTTCCATTTCTCTGCATTGCGGCTGCTTTCCTGAGTTGGTCCATTAGCTGTGTGTGGTAGATGTCCTCTAAGGGACAGTGGCTCAGCCTCCCCAGTTACCTGAGGTAGATACTCTTACTGCAATCCTTTATGGGTCTGTGAAGGTAAACTGTGTTTAGTTTGGATGGGCAGAGTCTCCGGGCTGGGCAGGCAGTGTCAGCATCAGCTCTGCCCTATGTGGCACGCAGGTCTCTGTGTTGGGTGGTAATGGCTGTGGGCACCTCCAAGAGAAAGCCACTGCTGGTCTCCACCCGTTGCCAGACAACTCTGCCTCTCCCCAAATGAGTCTGCACACCCAAATCTTGCCCAGGGTTGCAAAACAAAGCAGTCCGGCATTCTCCCGAACGAGGGAGCAAGTCCCACGTCCTCTCTGTGAGGTCTCGCACTTTATGTGCAAACTGCTGTTCCAAGTTACGCGTACTCTCCAAGTTATGTGCACTCTCCTCAAATTCGCAGACCTCAGTCGTGCCCTGGTTTTAGCTTGCCTTTCCCGGACCTGGGACCTCTCGTGGAAGTGGGGAATCAGTGCAGTAGGGTGCCTCCACCCTCCCTGTTGGAGAAAACCAGCCGGGTTTGCTGCCACCCGCCCCTCACCACTCGCGCACAGAAGGCTCTAAAACTCTCTCCGCGTGTATCTTCAAGGCTGCGCACTGCTGCTCGTCTGAGTCACAGTGTCCTATCTTCACTTTTATCTGTGGAATTTTCTCTCAGCCAGCTTTCAGGTGATTCTGGCTGATGCTCGTTCTGCTGTTAAGTTGTAGTTTTGTACTTGTTGTGTGGGGCAGCAAAATAGGTGTTTACCTATGCCGTCATCTTGGTTCCTCTTGACACATAATCTCTTAAAAGAACAGATAATATTTCACATAAACTGTTTCCCAAAAAGTGTGGTGGAGAATGAAATGTTATTGTTCAAATAATTTTACCAAAAAAATACAAGTAATTCATAACCTCTCTAGAACTTTTCTCAAAAAATCATCTTGACAATAACCCTAAATATATTTTGTGTTTCCTCACTTAATTGATTCATGATGACTACAAGAGCACATAATTCAAATTGAATAGAGCCTTTGTTGATTCTAATATCATATCTAATAATGAGGGAATGTGCTAATTGACCCTCATGCTGTCACAAAAATTGTGTTACCCACAGCCAATAAGGAGGGAATATGCTAATTGACTGCCACACCCTCAAAGGTGGTGGCACACACTGCCACAAGATGGCAGGGCCCAGTCCCCTCATCCCCCGCAGCAACCCAGAGCTGACTTGAGGCACAGGCAAGGCTCAAATGGTGGCTTCCCAGCCACCCAGGGCCACCCGAGACTCAGGTAACCAGGGCCGGTCAAGGCTTGTTTTGCTGGCAGTGGCAGTAGCAATGGAATGATGGGGTGTCATCTTTCCCTGATTGCTGGGTCACCTCTCACCCTTGAGGGATCCCAGACAGTAAGGGGCAGACTGAGCTGAGGGACCCCTTCCAGTGCCTGAATTTTCATGCACCAGGTCTCTAGTTAATAATAAATAACCAGAAGCTTATTGATATTATTTGTGCTAAAAAGAGTAAAGAACAACAAATTTTTTTCTCTTATAACTTATGGGTATTGTTATAGTTATTAACATATATATATATATATATATATATATATATCCTATCTAATAGAGGAGTAATATGCTAATTTGACCTTTGCTATGCTACCAGCCAATCAGGAGGGGGCGTGGCCAAAGCACATGTGAAGCGAGGGGCAGTGGCCCCTTGAGCCCATTCCGCTGCTCTACTGGGCCTGCAGAGGGATGGGGACACAAGGGGCGTGAGGGGCGGGCCCATGGAGGGACAGGGACACAAGGGGCACAGGGGTGGGGACATTCACCCACTCCTCAGGGCCAGTGGAGGGACTGGGATGCAAGGGGCATGAGGGGCAGACCAGTTTCATCGCTCTGTGGGGCCCAAAGAGCTGAGGAGAAGGTGAAGGAGAAGCTGCCCCAGAAACTGTCCAAAGAGATGAAGTTGCTGGGAAGGAGCAAGGAACCAAGAAGAAAGATTGAGCCCCCCTTTCCTTAATTATTTCAGGAATAATCCTCCCTATAATCAACCCCATCACCAACCAAGCAGTTGAGTCCCCAATAGTATATGAATTAAAGTCGGACATTAAATGTTATGCTATGACTTTTCTCCTCATACAAAGTATCAGTTTGCTTGCAGAGTGGCTTCCAGGCTTGCTGCCAGCCTGTGCATGGCCCATGCTTATGAGTTCAGGATCTATGACAATGTGAATAATTCAGATGTTTACAATAAAAACACATGGATACAGGAATTCACTAATGTTAATGTTAAAATTCATGGAAAAAATAGTCCTTTGAATCTTTGGTGGTTAGAAATTAAAGACCTCAAATGATGTGCAATAAACAGTAAATAAAGTTACACTAAATGTCAAAAAAAATACATTAGGGGCCAGGAAATGTTCAGAAACCTGGGAACCATTCCCAGATCAGGAAGGGAAGTCACAGGGTGTATATTATTGCTATAAATACTGTATTTCCTACTACTTACAACATATACAATATAATGTATTTGATGCCTTCCTATCTCATGAAGTACATATTCTTATAGGAAATATTGGTAGAATTGTTATAGTTATGGCACTATGTCATATCCTATCTATATTAATAAAAGGGTAATATGCTAATTAGACCATGAGACATTCCAGATGTCCTTCTGGACAAAGCCATGGTGGTGGGGCTGAGGCAGAGACAATTACGGGTGATCAAGCCAGAAGGGGAGGGCAGTTGAGGATGATCAGGCTGACAGGGGGGTGCAGTTGGGGGCAAGCAGGCCAGCGGGCAGAGTAGTTAGGGGAGATCAAGCAGGCAGGCAGGTGAGTAGTTAGGAGCCAGTAGTCCTGGATTGTGAGGGGGTTGTCCAACTGCCAGTTTAGGCCCGATTCCACAGGGGTTCCAGATTAGAAAGGATGCAGGTCAGGCTAAGGGACACCCTCCCCCTCCAGTGCATGAATTTCATGCACCGGGCCACTAGTATATATTTAAAAGCCCAGCAACCAAATGGCAGAAAGCACAGAACAACAGGTTGACCAGTCACTATGACACACACTGACCACCAGGGGGAATACAGTCAATGCAGGAATTGCACCCTGGTGACATTGTGCTCCCACAGTGGGAGCAGACGCTTAGAGGGCGGGTCCACAGTTGCTTGGCTGACCTAACTGGGATGTGCAGATGCTTCCTCAGTGTGCTGATCCCCACAGGCCACACCCTTCACCAGTGCAAGAATCTGTGCACCAGGCCTCTAGTTATAATAAAAAACAACTATTCATGAGCTACAGCAAGATGAAATCATATATCCATAGCTGCTAAATGTAATTGTTATACACAGTTTGGTCTATAGAATATTGTCCACAATATGAGTGCATATGTGTACAATTTATAAAAGCTATAGCTTTTAATCTCAGTAATTTATGACACCTTGGATAAAAATCCTAGTTTTGATTTTTGAAACCTTTATAATAAACTTAATTGTTGCATATCTAAGTACATAAATATTCACCAACTACTAATGAATCAACATTAACTAAATGCACAAAACAGAAACATAACTAATATTCTAAAAGTTGGTATTTAAATGAGTGCTGCTAAACATTCTTTTAATATGTTAGGGGACTGCACAATGTCTTTAATATTATTGATATTATTTAATTAGCTGTACAAACTATTTCCCAAAAAGATAGTATCAAACAAGCACAGGTAAACTCATTACAACTTCAAAATAACATGCACTATGAATCAGTGGAGTTAAAATTAATTCCAATTAAAATAACATTATCTGAGGGCTTCTGTAACTTATTAATAACATTTAACTTTAAAAACCTGAGTTTTTTTTCTAGGGAAGTATATTATTTTAATTCAATGCCAAAATATCCTGTGTATGTCAAGGTAAAAAGTGACATTTACCATGTTGAATAAGCACCTTGAACTAGAGTTATGATTTTAATGTATATCAATCAAGTACACTGGGAAAATGGAATATACAGCAGGATAATAAAAATACCTCATCACAAATAATATATTACAGAGAAGAGTTCCCAGATATCTCTCTTTGGAAATCACTTACAAAAGCATGTTACTATCTATAGTTGTTGAGAAGAAGTGAGGGAAAATGGCAGTATATTGAACTATATTTTTAGCAAAATGAAATGAATATTCCTGTTAAACTGTAATTCATATACTTTATCTCATAGAGAAAAATGTGCTTTTATGAGGTTAAACAAATTCATTTAGACAATCTTTTCCTTTATTCTAAATGTTCACTCTTATTTGACCTTTAAATTGCTTTGAGAACCATCTATTCACTCATATTTATTTAATTGGCTGACACATAATATGTATTTCAAGAAATAGCGGTGCAAATCCCAGTCTTTCAATATTCAGATACCAAGTACATACATGTGATTAAATGTGCTTTGGTGATGCTCCCCATTATTTCTAACTTTCATCAATTTGAGGACAAATGCATATTTTATAAGCATTTTCCTTAGTGATATTTCAAAGCTAAATTGAGTGTTCATTATACAGAAATTCCAGTCAAACTGTTCCATTTAATGTATCTGTTAATCTCTGATAGCAAATTTCAAATAATAGAGGTCTTATTCAGGTCATTTGATTAGTGATCAAAGCTGACCTGCTATGAAAAAGAATGATATTGTTGTAAATTTGCTTTGGAATCTCTCTTACTCCTTCACTAGCTTCCCATTTGTACCCTGGAAGAGTTGCAATATTGTCTTTTAGGGGACTATCAGGATGTAACTGATATTCATTTCAGAAAAAAAATACTGTCCTGAATAATTCATCATTTTATCTTCTCAAGCCAATATGTCGGAAAATATATGACTTGCCTAATAGATTGACAGTTTAGAGTTTGGTTTATTGTGATTCAAATGCAAAGCAAATATATTTGAAACATTTAGTCCAGATTTTAATTTATTTTATTTTACTTTTAATCCTCATCCAGGGATATGTTTTTTAAATTGGTTTTAGAGTGGGAAGAAGGGAGGAAGGAAGGGAGGGAGGGGGAGAGAGGGAGAGGGAGAGAGAGGGAGAGGGAGAGAGAGGGAGAGAGAGAGAGAGAGAGAGAGAGAGAGAGAGAGAGAGAGAGAGAGAGAGAGAGAGAGAAACAGCAATGTGAGAGAAACATGGGTAGGTTGCCTTCCTCAGGCATCACCACTGGGGATTGAAAGCAAAACTCATGCTTATGCCCTGAATGGTAACCTAACAGGCAGACTTTTGGGTGCATAGAATGATTCTCCAACCGACTGAGCCACTGGCCAGAGTTGGATTTTATTTAATTTGAGATTTTTGTGTAACTTAAAGTTCTAATATTGTTGCAGATACTCTTCTGAAAATTGAGAACTTCAAACTAGTCAGAGCAGCAAAAGAATATTGGGAAAAATATCATATTTGAGTGATCCTATTTTCAATTGACATCTTTCCAATATTCTTTTGGATTTGTTGGGAACCCATTGATTGAAGTCATCATCACCAAGATAATAACTTGACATCTACGGAGGAAGGCAGACATCTGAAAATTGGTAGGATTGAAAGTCTTACTAGAGAAATATCGTTAGAGTTGTCTACCTTATAGCTACAAATATAGATGCACTGTATGTTAATACAAAATGTTTATTCTACACCAGACCTTTAATCTATCCATGGTTTCATAATCATATTTTAGTTTTAATTATTATACTCCTCAGGATTTTATTTCTATATATCTTAAAGTCTAAATTAAATAAGTTACCTACCTAGCTTAAAAGGAGCAAATTCTTTTAATTTTAATAATCTAGGATTAACATTTTGAATAAAATAAGCAAAATTACTTCCCAAATGAACAAATTTTCCATAATTAAACAAATATTTTTTCATATTTCAAAACACTACACCACACATAGCTTGATGTATCAAGAACCATCAAGTAATGAGAAGTAACTTTCATCTGTTATAGCATTCCTGGTTAATCAACAAATGGAGCACACTCTACATTATCAGGTTATTGAGGCCTCAGCCAAATGATAGTGATAACAACCTTATGCTAGTTCAGTTGACAATGTCCTCTAAGAAAAGTCATTCTTTCCCATTAAATAGTAGTATTTGCTGAAAATGGAAATTCAGATCTGGCATTTAATAAAAGTTTCTGAATTACCTCAGCAACCAAAATTAATCCAATGAATAACACTGGGGAAATGAATTTTATTTAATGTCTGTCTGAAATTATTTGAAATAATTTAATTTGTTAATATGAACTGACATGCTTTAATAAAATGAGTCATGATATCTTTTACTTCAAAATTCTGTGACATGTTATTATTAATGGTGACTGTAAAATATTTTTAAACATCTAGATATCCAAAGCTAAAATAGAAGGCATATAAATGTTTTAATTACTTTATCCTTTTTTATTTTATCACTAGTAGCCCTGCGCACGAATCCTTGCACCAGCAGCTCACCAGTAGCTTGCTGCCACTGTCCTCTAGCTCTCTACCCGCAATCCTGCCCTCCTGTAGCTCCCCTTTCCTGAACTCCCCTCCCTTCCGCCTCATAGCTTGCTGCCCTGTCCCATCCTATAGCTTTCCACCACCCACTTATAGCTTACTGGATCACCCTCCTGCTGATCCATGATCTGGTCATTACATGGTCCATCATTATGCTTCACAGAGTAATGACCATTTGCATATTACATGTTTATTATATAGGATATTGTTGAAATAATGCACATATCCTTGATGAAGAGACAGTAACAATTTGGTATAAAACATTATTATGCTAGGGGTGTTGTGATACAAAGTATATTCTAAAAAACATTTTTTTTGGATTTGACTTTTGAAATAGGAAAGAAAGACATTCCCCTCCCTCCCAAGGGGGCAGAGGACCATTTTTTAAAAATTATTCTTGGAAGTTTGGTTTATAGCCTGAACTTAGCATTCACTGAAGTTCAAAGCAGAATGAGCCCATTGCCCTCAGTATTATTTGTAACATTTTTAGTTTAATAGAGAACTTATCAGACATAAATTCTTTTTTTTAGTAAATGGGAAAAGTGCCCTTTGGTCTATAGCCACAGAAAGATATAACAGAATTATAGTGACCAGTACATGTATCCAATGCCAGTCATCCAATAATCTTGGTTAATTTTTACTAATGAATTTGGTAATAACTAATGCTACTCCTTAAAGTAGGATACCTGTGTTTATTTACATTGGGAAAATAGACACAATTGCCTTATTTCAAGAACTCATTTGGAAAAATATTAACAGTTCAGTCTTAATTCATTCTGCTCTTTTGAATAAATCTTACAAAAATAGAGGTTGTTTTTTCCATATAAAAATTAATAATGCAACCATTATAAACTTCTCCTTCTATAAATTCTGAGAGTTTCTAGTAAGCATATTAGGTCCTTAAAAGAGTTGTCTTAGAATTCTGAATCATTACTAACAAATGCTGTCCAGGTTATTTAATACCAAAGTCTATTCTAGTTATATGGCAACACATGGTACTTGATAAACTCATAGGTGACTACAAAAACAAAATTATTCATAACATTATAGTGATTTTTTGGGAAAATACTTGTTTATAAATTTACTACCAATTACTAATTTAAAAGCTGTATTTGGCAAAAGCAAACTTAATATTTATTATATGTATTCAATTAATTAATATTTTAAAATGTAATGGATAATTTAAAAATGCCATTTAAAGATGCTTTTCAATGCAATCTACAATGTAGGTATCATTGAGTTTGATATAAAGAATAACAAGTTTGAGAAAAATATATATTCAATCATCATGAAAAAGTCCCATTCTATGCTTATCCCATCTAATAAAAAAGTAATATGCAAATTAATCATCACTCCACAACACCCAAAGCCACACCCCCTAGCCAATCAGGAGTGAGTATGCAAATTAACCCCAGCCAATATGGCTGAGCCATGGAGAGAGCATGAGGGAGGCTTGGGTTTCCAGAAGAAGTCAAGCTTTCTGCACACCCTGGTGGGCCCAGGCCTCCGCTTAAGGCTACAAATTTTCAATTACAGAATATAAACGAACCCCAATAGAAATGGCTGCCACCACTGAGGGAGCACAAGGCTTGGCTCTGCTCTAGGATACAAAGTTTCAATTGTAGAAGATAAGTAAATCCCAGATAACAGGGCCTCTGCTTGGGTGGAAGGAGGGGGGGCGGTGGCTAGCCTTCAAACCGCCCCATGACTCAAGGGAACACCCGCCCTGATCTGGGACACCCTTCGAGGCAAACAAGCTGGCCCCCACCCATGCTCCAGGCTTCTATCCTATCTAATAAAAGAGTACTAGGCAGTGGGAACACCAAGATGGCGGCATAAGCAAACACCTATTGTTCTGCCCCGCACAATGATTTAAGAACTACAACATAACAGCAGAACGGACAAGCACCCAGAATCACCAGAAAGCTGGCTGAATGTAAACTCCACTAATAGGAGCAAAAGAGGGACACAGACTCAGGACCGGCGGGAGCGCAGCCTTTCAGACCTAAACAGGTTAGGAGCCGCCCTGGTCGCGCGCGAGCGGGCTGGGGCTGGAGCAGGGACAAGCCGGATTTAAGCGGGGCGCGGCAGAGGCTCCTAGTCCCAAGAGTCACGCAAACCCGCAACTTGCCCCCTGGAAACTTGTCTCCTGGTTCCGGAAACCATCTATTTTACAGCCCTGGGCTGGACTTTTGGTGTGCAGGCACATTTGGGGAAAGGCGGAGTGGTCTGGCAAAGGGAAGAGACTAGCGGCTTTCTCTTGGAGGTGTCTGCAGCCATCCCCATCCAACAGAGACCCACGCATAGGACCCAGCTGCAGCCGCTGCTGCCGCAGCGGCGCAGCCCAGAGAATCTGTCCATCCAACCTGAACACAGTCTCCCTTCACAGCCAATTGGCCTGGAGGTCAAACCCTCCTAGGGCTAACAACAACAAGCTTGGTTTAAATTCAAAAATACTGAACACAACCCATAAAGGATTGCAGTAAGAGTACCCACCTCAGGTAACCGGGGAGACTGAGCCACTGTCCCTTTGAGGATATCTACCACATAAAGCAGCCACCATGCAGAGACATGGAAAGAAATCAGGTGTGAAAGAAATGGAGGAGAAAAGACGACAAGACATAGAGTTCAAAACCACGGTTATAAGGCTTTTCAAGAGGCTCCTACAAAAGGCCGATCAAATTAATGAGAATTACCAGGAAATAAACAAGACCAACCAGCAAATGAATGAGAATTACAAGGAGATGAATGATACTTACAAGGAAATGAATAAGACCCTCAGGGAAATGAACAAGACCTCTGAGGATACGAACCAGACCCTCACAGATAAAAAAAAAAAGGACCAACTAGAAATCAAGCATACACAAACTGAAATAAAAAATATTACACAAAGTCCTAAAAGCAGTCCAGAGGGCCACAAGAACCAAGTCAAAGATTTGAAATACAAAGAAGCAAAATCCACTCAGCGGGAAAAGCAAGAAACAAAAAGAATTCCGATAATTGAAGATAGCGTAAGGGGCCTCTGGGACAACCTCAAGCAAGCCAACATCCTAATTATTGGGGTGCCAGAAAAAGAGAGAGAGCAAGTTAATGAAAACCTACTTGAAGAAATAGTGACTGAAAACTTTCCCCACCTGGTGAAAGAAACTGACTTAAAAGCCCAAGAAGTACACAGAACCCCAAAATATAGGAATCTAAAGAGGACCACACCAAGACATATCATAATTAAAATGCCAAGAGCAAAAGATAAAGAGAGAATATTAAAAGCAGCAAGAGAAAAACAGTTGGTTACCTACAGGGGAGCACCCATACGATTGTCAGCGGATTTCTCAACAGAAACGATGCAGGCCAGATGGGAGTGGCAAGTAATATTCAAAATAATGAAGAGCAAGAATCTACAACCAAGATTACTCTATCCAGCAAAGCTGTCATTCAGAATTGAAGGTCAGATAAAGTGCTTCGCAGATAAGAAAAAGCTAAAGGAGTTCATCACCACCAAACCAGTATTATATGAAATGCTGAAAGATATTCTTTAAGAAGAGGAAGAAGAAAAAGGTAAAAATATAAATTATGAACAACAAATACACATCTATCAACAAATGAACATAAAAATCAAGTGAACTGATAGGCTGATGAACAAGATAAACTGGTGACTATAACAGAAACATGGACATAGAGAGGGAATGGACTGACAATTCTTGGGTATAAATGTGTTGTTGGAAGTACAGCAAGAGATTGGACAAAAATCTTGCAACAATGGGAGAGGACATTGGGGTGGGGGAGGTGAGGGCGGTGGGTGGGATAGGTACAGGGTGGAGGGAAGATATAGGGGGATAAAAAGGGGAAACAATGTAATTAATAAACTGAACAATAAAAAAATAATTAGAAAAAAAGAGTACTAGGCAGATTGACCATCATTCTAACACACAAGATGGCTACCCCCATGTGGTCAAAGATCCTGTACCCATGTGGACACAAGATGGCCATCACAAGGTGGCCAGCAGGGTAGGGCCATTGGGAGGGACCAAGCCTGCAAGGGAAGGCAGTTGTCAGCAATCAGCCCAGCAGGGGAGGGTAGTTGGGAGGGACTAGGTCTGCAAGGCAGCGCAGTTGGGTTGATCAAGCCTGCAGGGGAAGGTAGTTAGGGGTTACCAGGCCAACAGAGGCAGTAAGTTGGGAGAAAACAGGCTGGCAGGGGAACAGTTTGACATCAATCAGGCCTGGCAGGGGAGTCATTATGGGATGATCTGGCTGGCAGGCAAAAGCGATTTGGGGCAATCAGGAAGGCAAGCAGGCAAGCAGTTGGGAGCCAACAATCCTGGATTGTGACAGGGATGTCCAACTGCCTGTTTAGGCCCACCCGATGCCACTGGGATCAGGCCTAAACAGGTAGTTGGACATTCCTCGAGGGGTCCCAGATTGGAGAGGGTGCAGGCTGGCCTGAGGGACACCCCCTTCGATGCATGAATTTCGTGCATTGGGTCTCTAGTTAAAAACAAAACACTTAAATACTAAGTTGAAAGAGATAAAAACAGACATCTAAATTACTTTGGATTTTTAAATAATTTCATTTGTATAAATTTGATTTTTATACTGAAAATATGTAAAATATATACAACAGACAATGGGAGCTAGTACTTTCTTCATTGGGAATGATTTATTATCTTAGAGCTATAATGGGAGTAAGACCGTATAACAGGGACACCAAGTATACACTGCTAGGTTCATCTGTAGGGTATTCTGGGATAGTATTTGGAAATGTCGAAGTATATAATGAAACAAAAGTGAAAACATTATTCATAACTTAGACTAAATTGGTCCAAATGTTGGAGAAGTCATGAAAACTAACCCTAGCTGAAATATTCTTATTCTTGTTACAATATTTATGATATATTTATCATAATATAGGTGTGTAGGAATTACTCATTTGGTATAAAGTGCTATGAAATTGTTTGAATACAATATTCAATGAATTCTGATTTTCCTTAACCAAACATTATATCTGCGAGTATTTATTCAAAATGCTTTTCTAAAATGTACTTAGAATTTTAATTAGTCAAATTAACGTACCTTCTGTCAATATGCTGATTGCCTTTGAGCAGACAAAATTGTACCTTTTTTTCTTTTTGAATGCCTGGTACTTGTTTTTTCTAATAACACTTGCATTAATTTGCATAGATATATGTCATTGACATGACACTTTATATGATTTTATACTAGCAATGTAAGTACATTTTATTTTATTTTAATTTTTAAATATATTTCATTGATTTTTTACAGAGAGGAAGGGAGAGGGACAGAAAGCCAGAAACATCGTTGAGAGAGAAACATTGATCAGCTGCCTCCTACACACCTCCCACTGGTTATGTGCCCATAACCAAGGCACATGCCCTTGGCTGGAATCGAACCCAGACCCCTGAGTTCGCAGACCAATGCTCTATCCACTGAGCCAAACCTGTTTTGGTATAAGTACATGTTAATTTGTGAAAAGATAGAATAATTTCTTGCAACTTCGATTATCAATGTAGATATTACTGTACTGTAAACGTCAAATTATGTTTTTTTAGAAGTGACAATTGGTGTTCCATATGCATTAGGTATCTAACTTATAATAGGATAATATGCAAATTGGTCAGCATACCATTACATAATAACCAATCAACAGGAAGGCAGGGCCATGGAGGGCTACAGGAGGGCAGGACAATGAGCTATCTGTGGCAGAGAGGTACAGGAGGGTGGGGCAGCAAGCTATGAATGGTGGAGAGCTACAGAAGGGGGGGGGAGCAGTAAGCTACATGTGGGAGAAAGCTATGAGCAGTGGTGGGCGCAGCAGCCAGCTGAGTTGAGCTTCAATGAACTACTTGTGCACAGATTCCCTCACTGGGCTTGTGCCCTTTCACAATCCAGAACCCATGGATATCTTTGCCGAGGGGTCCTTAAAGCTGTAGCAGAGGTGAGAGAGGCTCTAGCCACTGTCGCTGTGCTCACCAGCCATGAGCCTTGCTTCTGTGGGAGTGCATTGACCACCAAGGGACAGCTCCTGTGTTGAGTGTCTGCCCCATGGTGGTCAGTGGGCATCATAGTGACCAGCTGTTTGGTAGAATTGCATATTAGCCTTTTATTATAAAGGACTACAGGCCTGGTGCATGAAATTTGTGCATGGGAGGGAGCATGCACTCTCTCAAATCCAGGACCCCTCAGGGGATGTCCCACTGCTGGTTTAGGCCCAATCCCTCTCAGCCCTGATGGCTCCTAACTGCTGGCTCCTAACTGCTCACCTGCCTGCCTGCCTGATCTCCCCTACCTCCCCCCCCCCCAACCAGCTTGATCTCCCCTAACTGCCTCAGCCTGCTGGCCTGATTGCCTCTCATTGCTCCTCCCTGCCCGCCTGGTAGCCCCACACAGCCTGTTTGGTTGTTGGTTCAGATGCAATGACTTTTTAGGCTTTTATATAGGTAGATATGGTATCAAGCTTTGTAATGAGTAGATATTAGAATGTTTGTACAGTTGTAAGATAGACAAGCAATAAATCAAATTTTGTCTAATAAATTGTAACTTTGATGTTTGCACTACCAACAGTTTGTATTTGAAATTCTCTGCAAGATTTCTAAGGCAGTGTATGTACTATCAAAACATATAGAGAATTATGGGTATGGATTCCTTTAAATAATACCCTTTCTTCACAGAAAATGAATTTTAATTAACAGTATAGATAAACTGTAATGGATTAAAGAACTAATCATATGTTGCTTACAAAATGGCTAAAGAGAGAAAGGGAAAAATGGGATTTTAAAAAAATGTATTTAATCCAAATATCATCTACATGTAATTTATGACAGCCAATTTAACTATTCCATTTAAGAGGAAGATGATAAATAAAGTATGGGAGGTGTGTATGTTTGTGTGTGTGTGTATGTGTGTGTGTGTGTGTGTGTGTGTGTGTGTGTGTGTTTGTAAAGTTAGGGAGGATGTGACTATAGTGGGTATGCTGGGGACAGTGCAACACATAGAGAACTTGTCATGATAACATAAATGAAACATGGAAGAGAAATGGGTAGAGAGAGCTAGTGTAAATACTTCTTTGGATAAACAGGTATTTGGTACCTAAACAAAAGAGAAAGTCCCAGAGGCAGTACTCATTCTCAGTTAAAGGGAATGAACCAAAATGATGCTGATAAATTGGGAAAGCAATAGAAGAAACATGTGAATTGTATGTCAATTAAGATAGAATATAAGAACATTCTTTGAGTTAAACAGAATACTTATTTCAATATATTTTTCATTAAAATTGCCTTTCTTGTCTATCAACATGTATACTCTTTTCCAAATACGGATTTATTGTACATACATATATACACAACTTCAGTTAAATTTGGTACTTATGCATGCACTTTCTTTTAATCAATAAAGGATAAAAGATTAACCTCACATTTTTATTATCTCATTAACTCTTCTAAGTTTCCTAGTGACTTTTATCATACCACCACATAAAGTATTAAGTTTATTTTACTATGTTTTGGGGCTGAATTACATAGGCATATTTCTGAGCATCAAAGAAAACATGAATTCTTGGGATGCACCTCATACCTCAATATCTATCTAACATTTTATATATTGTTATATTTGATTTGCTAATATATTTTAGGAAGTTTGTGTCTATGTTCATGTTTTTATAATTTTTCTCCTTTCATAATAATTTTCTACTTTGTGGTAACAGAGTAATGCTGGACCCATAAGTTCATTGTAAAGCATTCCTTTTGTGTGTGTGTGTGTGTGTGTGTGTGTGTGTGTGTGTGTGTGTTTTGTTTTATTTTTAATTGTGTAGAATTATTATGATTTATTCATAAAAACTTTGGTAAAGTACACTTTTGATGCCATCTGGGCCTGGTGTATTTTTTGTGGAAAATTTTTAAACAAAACAGGTATTATAAATATACATAGAACTATTCAGATTATGTAGCTTCTGTCTTTCAAGAAATTTGTGTTTTTTAAGTTGTACATAATTATTCTCTCATTATTTTTTTGCTGTCATTAGGATCTGTAAAAATGGCTATTTTTTCTCCTTATTTTCATGATCAATCTGGGTAGGAATATATCAATTTTGTTAGT
This sequence comes from Antrozous pallidus, assembly GCA_027563665.1. Classification (NCBI taxonomy): domain Eukaryota; kingdom Metazoa; phylum Chordata; class Mammalia; order Chiroptera; family Vespertilionidae; genus Antrozous; species Antrozous pallidus. Next base: position 83,826,839 of record CM050509.1, read on the forward strand.
TTTCAAAGGATAAACTTTTGGCTTATTTTCTTGATTGTTTTCTATTTTGTTGAGTTGTGTTCTTTTCTTTATTATTTTCTTTTACTTGCTTTAGGTTTATTTTGCACTTATTTTGGTCATTAATTTTAGACTTCTTTTCTAATATAAGTATTTAGAGCTATAAATTTTTCTCTGAACACAATATTTGTTAGTTGCATCTCATTAATTTTGATATATTTTATTTCCATTCAGATTGAAATATTTTCTAATTTACTTTTTAATTTCTTTTTTGTCTTGTGGAAGTATGTGCTTAATTTCCAAATATAGTGATTTCTCTAGATATATTATTGTTATTTATAACTTAATTTAATTAAGGTCAATAAACATAGTCTGTGTGCTTTCAATTTTTTTAAGCACATTTAAGGATTTGTTTAAACCAGCAAGTAGCCTACCTTAGTTAGTATATTATGAGCATTTGGAAAAAATGCATTTATGATGAAATGTTCTTTATGAAAGTGTCAACTAGGTTAATTTGGTTGATTGTATTGTTTTGATCTTCCTAATACCTTAAAAGACTATCATTATGAAATAGTCTTCTTTATCTTCTCGGTAATAATTCTTTGTCTTGTAAACTATGTTCTAATATTGATATAGCCACTCTGGCTTCCTTATATTTACTGTTAAATGATACATCTTTTCACATACATTTATACTCAAGATTTCTGTATCTTTATATTTTAAAGTGCATCTCTTCTAGACTTCAAAAAGTTGTATATGGCTTTCTGCCTTTATTTATTTTTATTTTATTTATTTATTTACTAGAGGCCTGGTGCACGAAATTCTTGTGCTCAGGGGGCGGGGGTTCCTCAGCCTGGCCTGCACCCTCTCACAGTCTGGGATTCCTCAGGAAATGTCAGACTGATGGGTTAGGCCCCGCTCCCCATGGGCAGTCAGACATCCTTAGTCCAGCTTCTGGCTGAGCAGCACTTCCCCTATGGGAGTGCACTGACCACCAGTGGTCAGCTCCTGCATTGAGCTTCTACCCCATGGTGGTCAGTGAGCATCATAGTGACCAGTTGTTCTGCCATCAGGCTGCATCCGGCTCTATAACATCCCCCAAAGGGTCCTGGATTGTGAGAAGGCACAGACCAGGCTGAAGAGTCCACCAGTGAATGACCACTGGGTAGGGAGGTAGGAGGTTGGCCAGCTGGGAGGGATTATGGGAAGGTTCCAGGGTGTGTCCAGCCCATCGCACTCAGTCCCAATTGGACTGACCCCAGCAGCAAAGCTCACCTACTGGTCAGAAAGTCTGCCCCTGGGGGTCAGTGCACATCATAGTGACTGTTCAACCAGTTGACTGTCTGCCACCTGGTGGTCAGTATATGTCATAGTGGGCAATTGAGCAGCCTTATATCATTAGCATATTATGTATTGATTGGTTGAATGGCTGACTGGACAATCAGACACTTAGCATATTAGGCTTGTATTATGTAGGATTTTTAAATTTAACATCCTGCCTTTATTTGGAGTGCTTCCTTTATTAACATTTGTATAACCATTGATATGATTTAATTTGGCTTCACATTTTATTATTAATTTTCTGTTTGTCCTTTTTCTAATAAGCATCAGTTCTCCATTTTCTGATTTCATTGAATTATTTGATTTTTAGATTTCAAGTTTATTTATTGGGTTTTTAGTTATATGTTTTTGCCATTTAAAATGCTTTCTCTAAGAATTAGCATTTATATTCTTAAATTTCTACAGTCAATTTAAAATTGGTACTATATTGTAAAAGAAAAAATCTAACATAAAAATTGTCATGAAGAATTTATTCAGAAATGTTGTCATAAGTATTTAGACAATCTCAATACAGAGATTGAGTTCAACTCTGAATACAGTAAAGACAGTTGTGGATTTATAGCTGAGGAGCAAAGTAAGGAACAGGTGGGCAGGGAAATTACTAAGAAGAGAAAACAAGAGGAGAGGGATTATCATAGAACCAAGTCAATAAAATTCTTTCTGAGGGCAGTAGGCTAGGGTGATCCAAAATGGAGGGCATGAGATTCTTTCTAAACTGAATTAGCAGGATTCTTCTTAAAACTGAATTTGACAGACCAAGGCTCAGAGGCGAAGGATGAGTCCTAATCAAAGAGAACACTCACAGGTGTCTGTCAAATATTTAGTCAAGGAGAGAGTCTTTGTCAGTACCACTGGAAATAAAATGTGGAAACTTCCTTTATTTACTACTAGAAGCCCAGTACCTGAAATTTGTGCACGAGGGGGTGTCACTCAGCCCAGTCTACACTGTCTCCAATTTGAGACCCCTTAAGGGATGTCCAACTGTGCGTTTAGGCATGATCCTGGTAGGATCGTGCCTAAACAGGAAGTTGGACACCCCTGTCACAATCTAGGACTACTGGCTCTGAACTGCTCGCCTGCCTGCCTTCCTGATTGTCCCTAACCACTTCTGCCTGCCAGCCAAATAAGCCCCTAACCACTCCCCTGGCAGCCTGATTGATGCCTAATTGCTCCTCTGGAAGCCTGTTTGCCTCTAACTGCCCTTCCTTGCAGGCCCAGTCACCCCCAACTTCCCTCCTCTGCTGGCCTGGTCACTCCTAACTGCCCTCACCTGCAGGCTTGATCACCCACAACTGCCCTCCCTTGCAGGCCTGGTCCCTCCCAAATGCCCTCCTCTGGTGGCCATCTTGTGGTGGCCATCTTGTGTCCACATGGGGACAGGATGTTTGACCACATGGGGACAGCCCTATTGTGTGTTGGAATGATGGTCAATCTGCAAATTACTCTTTTATTAGATAGGATAGTGGCCTGGTGCATGGGTGGGGGTCCATTGGTTTTCCCTGAAGGGTGTCCTGCATCAGGATGGGGGTTCCCTTGGGGCATGGGCGGCCTAGGTGAGGGGCCTATGGTGGTTTTCAGGCTGGCCACACCCCCTAGAGACCCAAGTGGAGGCCCTGGTATCTGGTATTTATTTATCTTCTACAATTGAAACTTTGTAGCCTGGAGCGGACCTAAGCCTCCTGCTCACTTCATGGCCACAGCCATTTCTGTTGGGATTTATTTATCTTCTATAATTGAAACTTTGTAGCCTTGAATGGAGTTCTATACCCCCCAGGGTGTGTGGAAAGCTTGGCTTCCTCCATTGCCAGAGAAACCCAAGCCTCCCTCCTGCTCATTCTGTGGCTGTAGACATCTTGGTTGGGGTTAATTTCCATACTCACTCCTAATTGGCTGGTGGGTGTAGCAGACTGATACTTAATTTGCATATTACTCTTTTATTAGAATGGACTAGGTGCCTGGTGCACAAAATTAGTTTACTGGGGTCGGTGGTCCCTCAGTCCAACCTGCCCCTCTCACATGCTGGGAGCCCTCAGGGGTTGTCCTACTGATGCTTCACCCCCCGTCTGCCTAAGGCCAAAAGCCTCTGGCCAAGGCTTTCATCCTTGGGCAGGGGACCTAGGCCAGGGGACATCAGCCAGCAATTGCCCTGTGATGGGGCCGATCACTGGCTGGCTCCACCCCAGCCACAGCCTGTTCATTGTGAAAGGGCACAGGATACGCTAAGGGACCTCACTGGTGCACAACACAGGGCAGGGAGTGATGTGTGAATTTGGCCAGGTGGTGAGGGACTGTGGAGGGCTCCATGGCCTGTCTGACATGTATCACTCAGTCCCAACAGCAAGCTAATCTACCTGTCAGATTATCTGCCTCTGGTGGTTTAATTGTCTGCCCCTTGGTGGTCAATGTATGTCACAGCAGGCAATTGAGCAGCCTTAGCATATCATTAGCATATTATGCTTTGATTGGTTGAATGGATGACCACACGACCAGACACTTAACATATTAGGCTTTTATTATATAGGATTATTTAGAAAACATACCAAAATATAGGGTATTAAGCAAGAATTGGGAAGCTATTTTGCATAAAAATGTTTTTCAATGACTCAGTTTGTCATTTTACATATTTCTATGGAAAAGACTTAAAGAATGTAATTTCTTTATTATAAAAATTTAATATTCTGAAAGAAGAAAAATATATAATGAAAACTCATCTACTAATTGGATTAAGAAAATATGAAATATTTTAATTATATTTAAAACTTAAATAGACTTTTAAATAGCTCTGTTTTTTTGAGCAATGACTCATTAATAATAATTATATTTGGAGAAGAAAATGGCAGCCGAATAGGCATATGTGTTGTGCACCTCATCCTGGAGCCAGACTGAAAAAGCAACTAAATCAGAGGACATCCACCAGGAGTTAACAAATTAGACATAGCTGAGGAGGCAATTATCAACAAGGAAGGGCAGGAGATGCCTAGAGAATGGTAGGAACAGGGATCTGGGTGGGAGAGGAATACCCGGTCACTAGGCTGAGAGAGTGAGGTAGAAGCTGCATTGCATCAAAGCCATTTCCCTTGGTGACAGGCCTAATACCCAACTGAGAAAAAAGAAAACCCACAGGGCTGCTGGTGACTGGGTATTCTAGACTTAAGACCACTGCCACAAAAGACTGCACCCTAACAGGTTACCTAAAAAGTGGCCTGAGCAGGGCAGTGCCAGCGGGAAAGAAACCCACAGTTTTCTGGTTGTTTCACTTTTATTTTGTCTTTGCTTTCATTCTTTAAACTGAGAACTCTTCAGTTTCAAGAATTCACCCAAGGCTGTGGAGCAGAGAGGCACAGATTTGTGGAGCCTGAGGAATGGCTGTGCAAGAAAACATGGCAGGGAGACACAGCCAGGACTCTAGCATTGGTACATTTCTAATATTCCAAACCTAAGCAGACATTTGTCCCCTAAAGACACAGCCCCTCCCAGTAGCTGCAAGACAAGGAATACAGTCTCTCACAATCTGCCTGAATTTTGAGCTCTACAAAGTAAACAAAAGCTCTGAATAGACCCAAAGGGCCCTCAATGACTGGGTTGGAAAAGGGGCCAGTCCATCTCACTATTATAGGAACCAGACTGATGAAAACTCCAGGTTGCCGGTCAACCCCACTGGTTTCAATACAAGGATCTCTGACCATCCAAGGCCAGAATAATATATTGGGCCACTGGTGGAGGAGTAGCTCTCAGTCATAGAAAAAAAAATGCCATCAATCTGATTCCTGGAAAGTGAAACAGATTGGTCCTGTCTGCATGTAGTCAAGGCCTGTGGATACAGACACAAGCAGAGAAGCAGTGGATCACATGGAACTTTAACAGGATGCTAAATGCTAAAGATAGTACCTGACAGTGGTCAGCACCTACTACCTAACAAGAAGCCCAGAACTGTCAGATAGAACAGAAGATTGGGGCCCTAAACCAGCCCTTATGGGGTATTAAAGTGTGGTTGAAGCAAACAACACTTCACTTTTTTATTTTTTTAGGGTTACCATCTATTTTATTTTTTACCCTTTATTTTTCTTTCATCTCTTTTCTTCCATGCTTCTCCCTTGTTCACCTTTTTTTCTTCTCCTTTCCCCACTTTACCTTTTCTCTTTCCTTTCATTTTACTCTTGTTAAAAAATTGATCTTTTTTATTTGCTTTATTGATGTGTTATTATTACTGTGATCTCTGTTGGCTTATTCATATACAAAATTTCCTCTTCCCGGCTCCTAATCCATTTCTTCTTCTCTTTTCTCTTTCTTCACTACTCATTTTTTCCCTCTCCTATCTTACTCTTTTCTTCTCCTAGTGCTTTAATTAGTTCAACTTTCTAAACTCAGGCCTATTTGCTCCTCTATTCTTTTTTTCAATAAATATAAAGATAAAGAAATAAACTGTTGTAATTTTATTTATTTAGTTTTCTTCTTATCCACTTATTTTTTTCTCCCTCCTCTATACTAAACCATGGTCTTCCTTCTATTAATCCAATTCCTTAATCTTAGTTTCTGTATTTAAGTTCTACTTCTACAGATTCTGCAACCCTTCCCCTTTTCCTGGGTGTTTTTTTTTTTTATTTGTAGTTTTTAGTTTGTTTGTTTTGTTGTTTTATTTCTCCATATTCTTTCTTTTTTACTTTCTTGTTATCTTTTTCATAAACATTTTTGCCCTGTTTTCTCTTTCCTCTTTCTTCTCTGGTGGTCACTTTTATTGGGGCTGTCAGTGTCTTGTGTAAATTCATATTTTGTTTCTTTTGTGTTGTGTTGTGTCATGGTTTCGTGCTGATGGGTCATCACCTCCACAATGGCTGATACAATATTGTAGAGAGTGAGACATCTAAACATACACACCGAGAGAAGATTCCACAAACAGGACAATAATTTTCAAGACCCAACTACATTAAGAAAACCCAAATATCTCAAGTAAGGGGCATCTCTAGAATAGCCAGCCAAGACGACCTGAGAAACTGCACCACTGGGTCCCTCAAAACATATACTACATAAGACAAATCCAAAAATTATCAGTGGAATAGCAGTTTGATCTAATGCATAGAATCAATCACAAAGCAACAGAAAAAATGAGCAAACAACCCAATATGAAATAAAAGGAGGAATAACCAGAAAGGGAAATAAATGAAAAGGAGGCAAGCAATTTGTCAGGGAAATAATTCAGAGTAATGGATATACAGATGCTCAGAAGGCTGGGCAAGAAATTCACCAACATGTGTGAAAATCAAGAATAAATGAAGAATAGCATACCTGTCATAAAGAATGCAATGGAAGGTTTCAACAGTTGAATAGTGGAAGCTAAGAACTAAATCAGTGACTTAGGAGACAAGATAAAAAAACACTCATACAGAGCAGAAAATAGAAAAAAAAAGTGAGAGGAGAGTCTAAGGAAGCTTTGGGGCAAATAAAAAAATCTGCATAATATGGTTACCATAAGGATAGGGAGCTGAGCAAGGAATACAAAACCTATTTGAAGAAATAATAACAAAAAACTTCCCTGACTTTGCAAAGAAAAAAGTCACACAAGTCCAAGAAGCACAGAGAGTCTCAAACAAGAAGAACCACCCCCTCCAAATAAAAACAAAACAAACCAACACCAAGACACATTGTAATTAAAGGGGAAAAGATACCAACAAAGCAAGAATCTTAAAGGCTGTCAGAGAGAGACAGAATCTTACCTACAAGGGATCTCCAATTTTACTATCAACTTCTTTATCAACAGAAACACACTGAGTCAGAATATATTGGAATGAAGTATGTGGTATGAAGCAAGGGAATAAAACCAAGAGTATTCCATGCAGCAAGGCCAACATTGAAAATTGATGGGGATATCAAGAACTTTGCACACAATAAAGAGGTTCAGGGAGTTTATTACCACAAAGCCAGTAATGAAAGAAAAGCTAAAGTGACTGCTGTAAAAAAGAAAAAAAAATATGAATAGAAAGGGATGGAGGAACACATGCATAAAGAATAAAAATGTCAACAAACAAGTACTGATCAATAATAACCTTAAACAAAAATGGATTAAATGCTCTGATCAAAAGACATAGCTGAATGGATAAGAAAACATGACCCATATATCTGCTGTCTACAAGAGACCCACCTCAGAACAAAGAACTCACACAGACTGAAAATGAAGGGATGGGGAAAATTTAAGGCAAATAAAAAGGAAAACAAAATCTGGAGTAGCAATACTTATATCTGACAAAACAGAACTCATAACAAGAGAGAAGGAAGGCCACTTCATAATATTAAAAGTATCAATTCAAGAAAAGGATATAACTCAGGTAAACATATATGCACCAAATACAGGAGCACCCAAATAAAAATAATTTATGAAAGATATCAAGGGAGACATTGACAGCAATACAGTCATAGTTGGGGACTTTAATACCCCATTGACACCACTGGATAAATCCTATGGTCAAAAAATCAGCCAAGAACCAGCAACCCTAAACAACTCACTAGAACACATGGAACTAATTGCCATCTTCAGAACATTCCACCCCAAAGCTATGGAATATACATTTTTCTCATGTGGACATGGGAGATTTTCAAAGATAGGCCATATATTCTACAAATTAAAGAAGACTGAGCTCATATCAATCATCATCACAGATCACAATTACATGACATTAGAAATCAACTACAATAAAAACACTCAAAAATAGTCAAACACATGGAGTCTAAATACATGATATTAAACAATGATTGTGTTACCAAAGATATCAAAGAAGAAATAAAAATCATTCTGTATACAATAAAAATTTAAAAAACAACAATCCAAATTTGATGGTACACAATAAATGAAGTCCTGAGAGGGATGTTTACAGCAAACAGGCCTACCTCAAAAAATGACAAAAACTGGTAATAAGTTATCTAACACTACAACTTTAAGAACTAGACAGAGAACAACAAAAAATCCCAAAGTAAGTAGAGGAAGTAAATAATAAAGATTAGAGAAGAAATAAATGACATAAAGACAAAAAAACACAAAATGTCAATAGCACCAAGAACTGGTTGTTTGAAAGGATAAACAAGATTGATGAACCTCTAGCCAGTCTCACCAAGAAACAAAGAGAGAGGATCCAAATAAACAAAATCAAAAATGAAATAGAAGAGCCGAAACCAGTTTGGCTCATTGGGTAGAGTGTCAGCCTATGGACTGAAGGGTCCTGGGTTTGATTCCTGTCAAGGGCATGTACCTTGGCTGTGAGCACATTCCCAGTGGGGGGTGTTCAAGAGGCAGCTGATCGATGTTCCTCTCTCATCGATGTTTCTGACTTTCTATCCCTCTCCCTTCCTCTCTGTGAAAAATCAATAAAATATATTTAAAAGAATGAAATAGAAGAATAACAACTGACACCACAGAAATACAAAGGATTGTAGAAATACTACGAACTACTCTACTTCAACAAACTAGATAACCTAGAAGAAATGGACATATTCCTAGAAAAATACAATATTTCAAAACTCAATCAGGAATAATCAGAAAACCTCAATAGGAGGGTAACTACTGATCAAGTTAAAACAGGAATCAAAAAACTTTCAGCAAACAAAATCCCTGGTCCAGACAGCTTCTCAGGGGAGTTTTACCTAACAGTCAAGGAAGAATTAATAACAGTCCTCTTCAGATCATCCCCCTCAAAAAAATTCAAGAGGAAAGAATACTTTCAAGAACTTTTTTTATAAAGACAGAATCACCCTAATCAAAAACCAGATAAAGACACTACAAAGAAAGAGAATAAGAGGACGACATCCCTTTTGAACATACAGTAGATGCCAAAATCCTCAACAAAATATTAGCAAATCACATCCAGCAATACATTAGAACGATCATTCACCATGATCAAGTGGGATTTATTCTCAGATACAAGGCTGGTACAACATCCACAAATGAATTAACATTATATATCACATAAACAAATTGAAAGACAAAAAACACATGATCATATCAATTAATGCATAAAAAGCATTCGACACCCATTTTTGATAAGGGCTCTAATGGGAAAACACTAAAACCATTTCTCATAAGAACAAGAACAATACAGGGATGCCAATTTTCACCAATTCTGTTCAAAATAGGATTGGAAGTGCTAGCCATAGCAATCAAAGAAGAAAAAAGAAAAGGTATCCAAATTGGAAAAGAAGTAAAATTATTATTATCCACAGAAGAAATGATACTGTATATAGAAAACCCTAAATACTCCATAAAAAAAACGATGGGATTTAATAAATGAATTTGGCAATGTAGCAGGATACAAAATTAACACCCATAAATCTATGGCATTTTTATACACCAATAATGAACTCACAGAAAGAGAAACTGAAAAAAAACTAATTTACCATGACAACAACAAATATTTAAAATACCTAGGAATAAACTTAATTAAGTAGGTAAAAGACCAGTACTTGGAAAACTATAGGACACTTGGAAAACTATAGAAAGATATAAAGAAGCGTAAGAACATACCATGTTTATGGATTGGTAGAATAAATATCATTAAAATGTCCACACTACCCAAAGCAATCTATGGATTCAATGTAATCCCCATTAAAATGCCAACAGCATATTACACAGATCTAGAACAAACTCTCCAAAAATTCATATGGAATAAAAAAAGACCCCAAATAGCCACAGCAATCTTGAGAAAGAAGAATAAACTTGGAGGGAATCACAATGCCAGATATCAAGCTACAATACATAGCAACTGTTCTCAAAACTGCCTGGTACTAGCACAAAAAACAGTCATATAGACCAATGGAACAGAAAAGAGAACCCAGAAATTCACCCAAGTCATTTTTTCTCAATTAATATTTGGCAAACGGTGCAAGAGTCAATAAATGGTGTTGGAAAAATTGGACAGATACATGCAAAAAAACATGAAACTGGACTACCAACTTACACCATACACAAAAGTAAACTCAAAATCAATAAAGGACTTATATATAAGATGGAAAACCATAATAATCTTAGAAGAATCCACAGGCAGCAAAATATCAGAAGTATCTTGGAGCAATACATTTACTGATACATCTCCTAAAACAGTTGAAACTGAGGAGAAAAACAAAACAAAACAAATGGGACTACATCAAAATAAAAAGCTTCTGCACCACAAAAGAAACCATCAACAAAACAAGAGAGTCCACTGCATGGGAGAACATATTTGCCAATGTTATCACCAATAAAGATTTAATCTCCAACATTTACAGGGAACTCATACAACATAACAAAAGTAACATAAATAACCCAATCAAAAATTGGCAAAGGACCTAAATATATATTTTTTGAAAGAAGACAGAAAAAAGTCCAAGAGTCATAGGAAAACATGCTCAAAGTCACTAATCACCTGAGTGATGAAAATGCCAATGCAGTACCATGTCACACCTGTCAGAATGGGTATTATCAACAAATCAACATTTGACAAGTGCTGGCAAGGATATGGAGAAAAAGGAACCCTCATGCACTGCTGGTGGAAATGCAGACTGGTGCAGCCATGGTGGAAAACAGTATGGAGTTTCCTCAAAAAATTAAAATTGGAACTCCCATTAGACCCAATAATCCAACTTTAGAAATACTAGTATATCCCAAGAACTCAGGAACACTGATCAGAAATAATATATGCACATCTATGTTCATAGCAGCACAATTTACAATAGCTAAGATTTGGAAACAGCCTAAATGTCCAATAGCAGATGAGTAGATTAAAAAACCATGGTACATCTGCACAATGGAATACTATGCTATGGTTAAAAAAATAACTCTTAACATTTGCAACAGAATGTATAAATCTGGAGAGCATTATGTTAAGTGAAAAGCCAGTTGGAGAAAGATAAATATTATATGATCTTACTCATTTGTGGAATATAATGAAAAACATAAACTGGTGAACGAAAATAGATATAGAGACATAGAGGCATGACCTCACAGGAACGGCAGGGGAGGATATGTGTGTGGTGGTGGGGTAAGAGATCAACCAAAGGACTTGTATGCATGCATATAAGCACAATCTAGGAACACAGACAATAGAGGTTGAAGGCATGTACTAGCAGGGTGGGAGGGGGTGGGGAGAGGTCAATATGGTGAAAAGGACACATAGGTAACTGTTTCAACATTAAAAATTTTAAATAATAATAATAATAATAATAATAATTGTTATTGTGATTATATTAAATAGTGCAGGTACATAACCAAAAAACTTTTACAGTGTTTTTTGTTAATACAAATGTAAGAGTTGAGAGAAAACCTTCTAAGACCATGTTCTTATATTCAATATAAAGGATTTTAAGGATGCTTTTACACTAGGTTTTCCAAATTTGAAAAATAAAGTATGGGATTCCCAGTTAATGTTTAATACATATAATCTACAATTATTTTTTCAGTGTAAATATGCCTCCTTTAAGAAATGCAACTAATTATAGGAAACTTTTGCTGTTCATATGTAATCCAAATTTATCTGGGTATCATATATATCTGGCAGTCGTATTCTTGTTATGATGTTCCAGTATATCCATGCTTTTTTCTGTAAGTGCAAAGTTACTATAAACAACATCATTGATAAATTACTTTCCAGCTTATGCTAAAACTAGTGACCTGGTACAAAGAAATTAATTAAAAGTGGCCAGTGTGGAAGGACTGGTTGAGATGATCTTGACACACCCTAGAGCCTACCTCGAGTGTCCCCTCCACGGTTTGCCACCCCTGGGTGGTGTGGTGGCTCAAAAGGCGTCTGTGGAGTGAGCAGGGTCCCTTTAGCACAGTGATGGGCAAACTTTTGAGCTTGGTGTGTCAAAATTCACCAAAAAAACCTAGCATAACTAAGGTGGTGTGTCAATTCGAGAAAAAAAACACACATAATTTTGCAATATTTATAGTTTAAATAATAAAAATGTATAATTGTAATATATAACTGTATTTAATAAACCAAAAACTAATTATTTAACTTACCTGCTTAGTGACTTCTTTGTTTACCTGTCAGTCCGTTTCTTTTGTTGGTCTTAATATTATTTAACTTGTGTGGGGTACCATGAACTAACATAAGTGAGGGGGAATTCTGCCTAATAGTGACTTTTTTGTTGCTGAATTTCATTGGCTAAACCTTCAATTGAGGGTTGGTATTTTGTACACTTCAAGCCCAAACAAGCGCTACTAACTTCATTTGTCAATCTGTTTCTTTTGTTGGTTTTTATATTATTTAACACCGTGAATAAGGTCTCACAAAAGTAAATAAAGAGAAAAATTGTGAGTAAAGCCATTGCTATATATTTTCAGGGTGCTAAAAGTGTCTGGAAATTGATTCCAGACATTCCAAATTTCCTGTTCGTAGTGGCACTCCTCTTGGTTCTCTAAGAAGCACCTTTCCAGATTCTCATGCTTTGACCTCAAGTCAACAAACACTTGAGCCCACATGCTGTCTTGAAATTCTGCAAGTTGCATCTCCAAGTCATCAATTTGTGTCATTGGAAACCATTTAATTTCAAACTACTGTAGACTACTACATCAGGATACTTAAATATTTTTATAGTCTGTTCTAGGCTTCTAAATTGATTAAATGTTCTGGTACTTTATATGCAAGGATTCCATTTCATTTTGTACAGCTGAACTGGCCTTCTCAAACTACTTTATTACTTGAGGAAAATACTTATAAGTTTTAGATTCCACATCTCGCTAGAAAAATTTGACTTTATTTTCAAAAGCTATTATGTATCTAAACATAATGTCAATATTATTGTAAAAACCTTGTAACTTTAAGTTCAGTTCATTAATATGAACAGAGCGATCTGTAAAAAATATCAGGGTGTTGACCCATTTATCATCATTGAGCTGAGAAAAGATTCCCAGGTCCTTATCCTCAAGAAATATCTTAATTTCTTCAAAGAAGACCACAAAGCACTCAAGAACTTTGTCTTGGCTCAGCCATCTTACATTATTATACATCAGCAGTCCACTGTAGGTGGAATCAACCTCCAGTTAAAGTGCAGAAATTTCTCCCTTGTGAAGGGGGGTGAGCAGCTATTAGATTAACTATTTTTGTAACAACTGACATTAAGTCTTTTAAGTTGGTGAATCCTGCCTTGGCACATAAAACCTCCTGATGGATAATACAATGAAAAGGCACAATTGGATGTCCAATAGCTTCCATAAAAAATTTGACAAATCTGACTTTTTCCCCCACCATGTTTGGTGTCCCATCTGTGGTCACTGACACAACTTTAGAAATATCAATGTTTAGGTCACAGAATGTTTATATAATAATATTACATATTTCGCTTCCTGATGCACTTGTTGGCACTAATACTAACTTTATCAACCCTTCTCTCATTGTGAAACCATCAGAATATCAACCAATAATGGCCAACTGAGCAAGTGATGTGACATGAGTAGTTTCATCAAGAGAGATTGAAAATATTTACAATTGAGAGAACCAAGATGGCAGCATAGGGAAAACACCTTTCTTGCGGTCATACACAGCAATTTTAAAACTACAACTTAACAAAAGAACAAACACCTTCCAGAATCACCAGAAAGCTGGCCAAGTGAAAATTCCACAAATAAAAGTGAAGATAAGACACTGTGACTTGGAGGAGCGCCTGAGGACAGTGTTGAAGATTCGTGCAGAGAGAGGTTTGGAACACGTGCACCAGTGGAGAGGGCGGGCGGCTGAAAACCGGCCAGTTTTCTCGAACGGGGAGTCAAAGACGTCCCACTGGACTGATTCTCCAGCTCTGGGCGAAGTCCAGGGAACCCACTATCATACGTGGTAAAAACTGGACTGTGGAAGGGCACGCCGAAGCTCGGGTGCTGCAGGGGTCTGCCAGCTTGTGGAGAGGGCGAGCTTGTGCGCAGTGCATGTGAACTTGGGAACAGCGCAGCTGCCTGTCTGCGTAGAGAGTGCTTGCGACTTACTCTCTCATTCGGGAAACTGTGAGACTGCTTTGTTTTACGACCCTGGGTGAGACGTTGGGTGTGCAGACTCATTTGGGGAGCGTCTGAATTCCCTGGTAGCTAGTGGAGCTCTGCAGCGGCTCTCTCTCAGAGGTGTTGGAGGCCATTGTCCCCAGCACAGAGTCCTTGGGGCCACATAGGGCGGAGCTAATGCTGTCTGCTTGTCCTGGAGACTCCACCCATCCAACCTGAGCACAGCTGAACTTCACAGACAATTGGCTTGGAGGTCAATTCCTCCAAGTGCTAACAATGATTAACCTGAGCTTAACTTCAGTAAGACTGTGCAACCCATATCCACCTCAGGTAACTGGGGAGGGTGAGCCACTGTCCCTTGTAGGACTTCTACCACACAAAGCTAATTGACCAACTCAGGGAAGCAGCCACCATGCAGAGACATGGAAAGAAATCAGATGCAAAAGAAATGGAGGGAAAAAAAACGACTGGACATGGAATTCAGAACCATGGTTATAGGGCTTC